>CM050165.1:413171133-413696133 GCA_027410445.1 Discoglossus pictus | reverse complement strand
TGAAAAAGGCACAAACCTTGGAAAAATATTTTAACTAGGCTAAATATTTTAGCTAGGTTATTTACTTTTTTATTCTTCTTGTGATATTTTACTTTACTTATAAGAAGCCCCAGAGTAACACATTCTTGGATTGTGGAATTACCCCTTCCTTCCTGTTTTCTCTCAGTGCAGTCTAACATCTTGAACAGCTGTGACCTAATGACACACCCATAGCAGATGGGCTTTAAACTACCAACACAAAGCTGCTGGTAGCGTGTTGGTAGATGGTATTTAAAATTCCATCTATTCAATATTATTAGAGAGTGTCTAGTATATGGACTGATATTCTTTGTTCTGATAATATATTTGTTCAGGTACTATGTGATATCTTGGATATTTACTTTTCTACCAATCTAGGAGTATTATTGGATAAATGCCAAAGCATAATTTCATTTAACTTTGATGAGTTGTAATAATTGCACATATTTGGCACAGAGAAACCTGCTTCAAATTTATAAGAATACATTTTATTCCTATTACCTCTGGGATGTTTGTATCTCCAGATAAATGCAAAAAAACTCTGCTGTAGCTGTTTCTGATTCATTTTGGCAAAATTACCTTTGTTTCTTCAAGCAATACCTTTTATATGGATCCTTCTGTTTTTATTTCCTCCAGATCAGATACATCTTGAGCAATTTACATAGAAAACTATGTTGATAATATTTGCCAGTGGTCCATAATTAGTCTGCATCTGTTAAGCTTCTTTTACACTTCTCAATAGAAGTAGTAATTGCAATAGAAGATTAGTAAAATTATTCCTCAAATTGGGTGAAGAACTGGTTGACCAAAGAGAGGTAATAGACCATTCCAAGGTATTGGGCAGATAAGACACAGGGCAAGCTTGAGTCAAGCAAAGTCACAGGGGTCTTAAGCCAGCATCAAGTCATGAAAAGTCAGAGTCTTAAACTGAGTTTACAAACAGAATAATAATACCACTATGTCAAAGGAACATTAATCAAGCAAAAAACAAAGTACATTGGTGTATTGTTATAGGCTGTAAGAGTTTGAGACTAAATTGATGCCAATGGACATCTGTGTTTATGTCACTCTGAAATTATTCACTCCAAATCACTACTGAGGTGTGTTATTTTGGGATGGAGCAGAGTCTATCTGTGTTTGCAATGCTTAGACGTGTCTGACTCTCCGTGACCTTATGGACTGCAACACACCATGCGGATCCACTCAGTATTCATGGCAGATATACTGGAATGTGTTACCAGTTCCTTCTACAGTGGGCCACAGCATACAGCTCCTGGTATTCCCAGGTGGTATCCTATCCAAGTACTGACCAGACCCAACCCTGTTTGGCTTCAGGGTGGTGTGGCCTCTTGGTTCCCTGACTGGAATCAAACCCAGGTTGAATGATGAAAGCACTGAATCCTATCCACTGGACCACTAGGGAGCAGAGTACCACCATCTTAACATGTGTTGATGTAAGGCACAGAACCAGCTTATAGAGATGACACGGGGTGGGACATACAAACTTTCAAAACCATGCTTACAGGCAATTCCAATTCTCAGGTATGGCATAGAGATAATCTTGTTTTAACAAAAAATGTATTACAAATACCACTGCTTTCAGCAATGAAATAGACATGAATCTGCGTAAACCTCTAACATACACATGAAGGGTTACTAATACCTGTTGACTTGTCCACACCATTGGCATTGTTGTACACAACATAACACCATACTATTTTGTATCTTTTTGTTAATTATCCCTGTTAATGTGAAACTGTGGTGATACAGTGCCATTAAGATCCTAGCTGATAACAATAGCTCCACAAGGAGCCCAACAGGCCAAAATCTGATTTAGCCCTCACATAGTGTATGAATTAAACATTTTACATTTAATTAGCAGTTATATTTGCATGTGTCCATCAGTTATGTATATGAATTAGTCACCAACAATGATTTGTTTTCTGTACTTCAGTGGCTCTTGATACAAAAGGTTCCCCACCGCTAGAACATACACATGAGGGTCTAGGAGACATTATATTTCTGTATTTCCTTATATGCAAATTTTCTAACAATATGTACTCTTACTTTTAACACTGTTTAGGTAAGAACATTACTAAAAAGTATAGCATTTCTATAACAAGTTTATATTATATGACAATTATGTTATTACAATAATATATTCATTTCATACAGTGTGAGGTCCTGTTATATTTTGATGCTATACACTTTTATTACATTTACAAGCAAAACGTAATTGTAGAATATTCCTATGAGAGTATTCAGATTCTGAATAAACAGTCCAATCAGTATTTTTGGTAGGTAAATATCACCTGCTGAGTCAGACATTGCTATCTCCTTCAAGCTATGTATTTTATGATAGATGGGCACAGCAAGTTATGTAAAAATTCAAACAAGATGCAATACAGTCTGTAGTGCAAGCAAAGGAGATATGCAAGAATGCTTATCTCAAAGGAATAGCAAACACAAATAGCATTTTGTAAAAAAAAAAAAAAAAAAATATATATATATATATATATATATATATATTGTAACAGAGTGAAGCAAAGAATGTCCCTAGAGGTGGGTTTAATTAAAGAGGCTGGAAGATTTCTCTGGAGAAAGAAAGAGTTAACTCTGGGCAGTGATCAGAGGCTAATTGAAGCCCAGCTGTGGATTGCCTTTAAGACAACAGCAGAGAGATGGGTGGAGTCTCTCACTTAGGCTTGGGCCTAAGCAGCGTGAGCAGTGTGTGGAATCTGCTCCTGTTGGTGAGCTGCTGTTAGCAGGAAAGAGCAAGCTACAAAGAGAAGCTTGCTGACTGTTCCGGCTTGGATCTCTAATATGTTGCTTGATTTGGATTGATAGACTGAAGACTGTTGTTCCAGAGATTGCTCGCAGAGAAAGCTGTTGTTTCAGCGATTGCTCGTAGAGAAAGCTGTTGTTCTAGCGATTGGTCGCAGAGAAAGCTGTTGTTTCAGAGATTGCTCGCAGAGAAAGCTACTGTTCCAGAGATTGCTCGCAGAGGAAGCTGTGTTCCAGAGGATGTGAGTAAAGGATTATATTTTCCTTACAAGAGTCTGTGTAAAGTAACCGCAGGGAGAAGGCAGCAGTATAACTGTGAATTGAGCAGAGTATATCAAAAGACTGTTTAAGGATCCCTGGAGGTTGCAGTATTTCTGCGAGACGGGCGGGCTGAATGCTCCCCTTTCTATTGATGAAGAAATTAACAAGAGAACTGTGTGTTTTGTTATACCTTTGGCTGATGTAAGCCATTATGTGGTGTCATTTTTGGACTTTTAATAAAAAGATTAAAAGAATACATGATCTTCTTTCTGTCAATCTAGAAGGTAACAGGTCAAACTATCACAATATATATATATATATATATATATATATATATATATATATATATATATATATATATTATTTTTGCCTCATGTTTTATACAGTATCATGTCGGTTTCTAGATAAGTACTGATATTCACTTGGATTACATTTTTATTATAGTTTTGTTAAACTAGTTATTTGCCCGTCATAAATGAAGGTATAATATGTGATGTGTCTCTGAATCTTTTTCCTTCTAATCTCAATAGATGTCCTCTTATCAGTAGAAAACCTCTTGGCAGAAAAAGTTCAGTTGACAAAACCTTATATTGACCCTGGATGTATTTATATAAGGTAATCATATCCCCTCTTTCCTAGAGTCTTTCTTCATAACTTAGCCCCTCCATTCCTCTTATTAGTTTTGTTGCCATTCTCTATACTTTTTCAAACTCTACAATTTAATTTTCATAAATTGCTGCCCCAAATTGTACTCCATATTCCAAACTAGGGATTTGTATAGTGGCAGAATTATTTTTGCTTCTTTTGCTTCTATACCCTTCTTAATACATGCTAATATTGTATATGCCTTTGCAGATACTGCTTGGCATTGAGCACTGTTACGTAAGTAGTTGTCCAGAAGCACTCCCAAATCCCTTTCTATCTTTGTTCAGATGCAGAGTGCTTGTAGACTTTGGCAAATATAATGCTGACTTTGGTGTACAGACTGGCAAAGATAATGCAGACTAGCTTACAGGTGTGCAATTGGCATGTATACTTGTATCATCTTGGAATAAGTACTAGACAGGAGTTCAGATAAGAATGGCAGGCTAAACAACACTAGAGTCCATGATTGGATCAGAACAGGAATACACAAAGAAAGTCTGGTCACTAACAGAGCCACAGAAGGCCTCAAGGAATAGTTTAAGATATGAAGACTTTCCTCACCCAAGGCACAATATTCTACAACTTGCTGGTGCCTGTCTTAACCAATGCCTGATTGCTGACAAGGGAAGTGAGGCGTGCACCAAACAAAAACAGCAAAACCACACCTATCTATAATGTAAAGCACTGCTGTGATCCAAATCTTGGTGTTTTAATGCTACGTGAGAAAGCTATTTTTCAGTATAAGCTTTAGATTAGTCGTGTTGTATCTAACATGATAGCAGATAACTTGAGGAGTTCAGAGTTCATTCTGGGGGAGCTCTATCTTTCAAAGGTCTACCTCAAATGTATGTAAATGTCGGACAAGTCACCTAAAATATGTTATATATTAATATGATGTAAGCAAAAAATTGATGCCAATTAGTAATTAAAATATGCCCTTCCTATCCTGGTTAAGATCAATGTCTGCAAAACTGAAAACAGAACCAGCAACATCTAAAGCATATCAAAAAATATTTTTTATTTTATTTTTGAAATATAATACATTCTGTGATGCTCTTCCTGTTCGTTCATCTTATTTGGCCACTCACATTTTTCCTATTTGCCAATATTTCCTTCTAGGAAGCATTTTATTTCTTATGTTTCAATTATTCTTATGATTGCCTTCTATCTAAATTCCATCACAGGTATATTTCTTTCCAGAATTTAATACATCCTTTATCCAGCTTCTTGGTCCCTCAATTCCTTTTTTCATCTTTTCTTAAGTGCATTTTCTGAAGAATTGTTGAATTAAAGTTCTAAAACTTATTTTATTTTAGATATGCTTGTCTTCTTAAAACTGACCTTGACTGAAACTTTGATTATATTGCATCTACATGGAAATCATTCCTGGAAAAACGTGTGCCTGTATCACTTTGTTTTATATTGTCTCATATTGCCTTTCAGATCTGGTTACAGTACTGTAAAATTGAATGCATATATACTTGCTTATTTTAAAAATGCATTCCATTTGAAACAGAATTGTATTACTCTGGTTTACCTATGCTGTCAGTTGTATTTAATTTCTCTATTATTTATGACATTCGGTTTACTAAAACATATCACACACACACATGTATTTGAAATATTTGTCCACAATATGTTTATTTCATTTTAACAGTTTTTGTTTTTGTAATAAATTTCAAGCAATAACAATATCATTTTTAGTGGGTCATATGGAATCATATTAGATATATATGCTGTTTATCTGTCTCTGATATAGTTTAGAAAGAACAGAAGAGAAATAAAATGACATATTAGGTGTGGCGTTGTGTGAAACATTCCAGAGACAGGACTGCTTGGAGAGACAAAAAAGTAAAATAAAATAACACAGACGTGAACATATACAATTATTCAGTGAATTCTGATTTACTGAGCAAATTGTTAAGTTATTGTGTAAATAAATGTATAATTTCAGACAAATTTGGTATGTATCAAGTAAACTTACATATTGCTAATCACTTGATAATAATTACAGGGATGTTATTTCTGAACGCAGCTGATGAAAGGAATGATCTTAATATTAAGGCTGCTGTAAAGTAACCCCATGGCAACCTCTATATGAACCCAAGTTCCTTATTAGGAGGGAAACAGCTTTCAGGGGCCCCTCATGGCTAGCATCAAGTATACCAGCTTCAGTATTAGCACTGGGGGTAATCCTTGTACTGTAGCTGCCAGCCCTGCCACCTTAGATAATCCTTTGGGATTTGGACCTATCCTCTTTTGTGTGAGCCACTGTGGAAGCGCCCTGCCGACAACTCTTGGAACACAGGCGCGCTCTCGTCACCATGTAGTGTTACATCCTAACACTAACCCTCTAACCCGTAACCCTCTAACCCGAATCCCCTAACACCCTAACCCTAACCTTCTAACTCTAAACCTATAACCCTAACACACTAACCCTAAACCCCTAACCACTTACCGGGCGTAGTGGGTTATTTATAACAGTAGATAGCGACGTAGGCGGCGGTGCGCAACACTGGTGAACATCAGCGCACACAAAACAGGATAGGACTTGGGATTTTAACAAGCCCTACCTCTTTAAATGATCGAGGCACTAATGCTAAGAGACCTTAAGAATGTCTAGGCCACCCCCATTTTCCCAAGAGAAAGGTGGGACATGCTAGAAAATCCTCACCTTCTCCTTTTTACCAGGGGTGCAGAAATTCACTCTGTGACCCTGCAGCATCCTCATGTGATAGAGCAGCAGCAGGTTCAGGCAGTCCCTGTAGTTAAGTTAAAGGGTGTCCATTTTCTGAGATCTAGCAAGCCTTGATGGCTGAGGGTAAGGTATCTGACCATATGCTAGCTAACCTGGGGGAAGGGAGGGAGAGGGAGGACATGATAGGGAGAGGGTAACAGGTTGGGCCTGGTCAGTACTTGGATGTGCTGTATTCTGTGGTAAACTGAAGAAGGAACTGGCAATCCACTCCCGTATCTCTGCCATGAATACAAGTGGATCAGGTTCATGAGGGACACAACAGTATGGCGCGCACACACACACAGCCATGTCAGACAGGGGGATCATTTGGCTCACAGAAAGAGGGGAAGAGATGCATTTGCAAATATGCAGCACAGAAGACGTGTCAGACAGGGGGAGGATTTGGCTCACTGATAGAGGGGAACAATGCATTGCAAATATGCAGTGCAGTAGCCATGGCAGAGCATTTGGATCACAGACAAAGGGGAGTCATGCATTTGCAGATATGCAGTGCATGAGTCATGTCAGGCAGGGGTGAGGATTTGGATCACAGACAGAGGGGAGACATGCAACTGTAGTTATGCTGCCAGCTGCAGCAGGCATGTTAGACAGTGGCGAGGAACTATAGATGAATTTATGGTACTGGGGGAAAGCGGCAATGAGCATGATATCAGATTAAGGTTATACAGGAATGCAAATTAATGAGCCCAAAAATTGCAGGACCACGTTATGGTTTTAGTGCCTGATAATAGGCAAACTGTGACTGAATGTTTTCTTACAGAGGAGGATGTATCTGAGGATGCGGAGGTTCGGAGCTTCATGCACCTCGCAAAGGTGGGTGGTAAAGCACAGCCATGCCAAAATAATAACAACAAAAAACAAACAAACAAGGATTGCACTATAAGACCTGAAGGAAGTACACGTGACAGGAAGGTATGGCCTAGCAAGGGGCATAGACTGGCTATTTCACACGCAGAAGGTCACAAAAGTGAGCATATGGAGGAGGTTAACTGGAGAAGGAAGAGGGGTGCCTTTTCTCACAGAATACGTTGCTTGGGGGGGGTGCCATAGGTTCTGCAAATGAAGGAAAATTGAGAGAGCCTGCTGATTTTATGAGATCTGATAAGGAAATGTATGATGATGCTACTAAATCCCTTATTCTTTACGTAAGGAACATGATAGATCATTTGGAAGGGCAGGATAGCAGCATAGCAAGACCAACGCTGACCCCCATACAGGCTGTTCCTTCATTGCCCCTGAGTAATGGTCAGCTTTCACTAGAGATATCTTCTACACCAATCATGGGGTAGAAGCTAAAGTGGGGCCTGGTGATGATGGATGAAGACATTTTAATTCTGTGTACACGGCTAGGGCGAGGCCTGCCTTGAGCTATCTGAGGCCAATACATGTTCCTCTTGACATCAAAGGAAACTTTCGGAAATGGAAGTGCATTGAAATGTTTTTGCTCCTTCCACTAGAGATTTATTTTGAGGTCAAGGAGATAAAGGGCGAAACAAATAAGGAAGAGTAAGAAAGACAAAAGATGATATAGGAAGATTCCTAAGACATTTACAAACTGGCTTCATGCTTGTTTTGCTACCTGGGCGGGATGGAAATATCTGCATTCTTGTCTGAATCTGCAGGAGAGACACCATTTGCAGACCCAGTCTTTGTTCTCGCTGTCCGAAGAGACCCCTCTACACTAAATGGGGTAATAATGCTCATCCAGGTTCCCATGCCCCTATCATCCCAGTCCAAAATAAAAAGGAAGGTTAAGTAGCTAAGGCGATATGCTAGCCACCTGGCTGCTCTGTAAAAGCAAGCATGCTGTTAGGAGGTCTCAGTTCCATATTTATTATTTTTTTCATTATCCTTTTCTAAGCTTCATGGTCCAGCAAATTTGATCTATGCTAGTCAGTACCCTAGGGTAGTTTATGAGACACTTCAGAAGAGATATCTTTGAGCAGAATGGCACCTTTTCACATTCACCAATGGATTTTTTATGTCTATCACCTTTAGGTGGGGTTCCCAAAAAGGAACCTGGTAAGTTATATATATATATATATATATATATATATATATATATATATATACTGTATATAACTAAATAAAAAAAATATATAAATAAATAGATTAAAATATAAGTTAAAAATAACGTATGCGAGGTCTGAACACCTGCACCTCTCTTCATCCACTGTAAGGTTAACCCATTTCTGTTTATACTTATGCTAATTGGTGTTATGTTCAATTTATTTGCATATTCAATTTGTTCTGCAGGTGCTTTGTTGTTGTATGTTGTTTTCAATTGTGACATGTCGGCAGTGATAGCAATTCATAATCCAACATCATCATCATTGCCAGTAGTACGCCTACATATGTGTCTGGTGATGGGCTGCCTGGAGAACAATATGTTGTGCAGAGCAGTGCACATTTTAGGATACAAAACTGTTATTGCTGAAGCTCTCTCTAGTAGGCAATGGCAGCAATTCAGGGAAAGTGCTCCAGGAGCCATTGCATATTCAATCCCTTGTCCAGAACAGGTATGGAGTCATGACGTAGTTGATTTTTAAGTATAGAAGGGATGGTGCGCACAGTTAAGACCATAGACAAATAATACCAATACCTACCCCACTGCCCGTTCCCCCCTATATCTGTAGAGTTAAATAGATTTACTTGGGGATAATGTAATGGTTTAATTGTATGTTAAGAACTTGATATGAATCTATGTTTATGTGAATTTCATTGCTGGCCTATTTCGTGTTCATTACAATGTTTTATTATTATATATAAAAAAAAAATAATATATATATACTGAGCTGGTGGTATATAGAGCAGGAAGAAGGGGATAGGACTTATGTCATGGTTATCTTTTTTTACATGTGCTGTTGTACCTATGAAAGCATGGATATTGGGTGTGTACTGGGCACAAAGAACAGCAGCAGTGAAAGAGAATGGGCTACAGCTGGGTTTTGATAGAAATGTAATAGAAGTTATATGGTTTGGTGAGAGAGGAATGAGGTAGGATGGCGTTCTGATTGTGTTGCCCCTCCTGGCATATATCAATTTCTTTACTTGATACTATGAGGAGGAATTTATTTTCGGCTACAGCAATTATTCCCTGAAATACTATAAGCATGGTCAGAAATGGTTCACCAGTTTAGTTGGCGTACCTTTATCATGACTCCATCAAGTCCAGCTTTAGGAAAAAAGTTAATAAGGCAATTGCATCATTTGTTAAGCAGTCGGACAGAGTGTCGTACGCATCAGGGCCCTGATGCTGTGAATTTTTATATTAAGGATGGGGTACATCATAATGCAATAGGCTTAAGGATATTCAATCTTGGGTTTGAGGAAGTAATCAGTAAGGTCATGGTTTTGAGGGAAGGGCAGAGTGCATGGTTAAAGAGGCGTTATAGAGGCGTTTTCTCTGGTAATTTGACAGTTTTGGGATCCGCTTATGGCGGGAGTGCTTGTCCACAGTGGGTATTAGCATCAGTATCAGCTCTTTGTGGTATCTGGCCTAAAGGGGTTCCCTTGAGTCAGTTATGGGTGAGCAAGCACCTCTCATTGTTTTTCCATAAAAATTTCAATAAAAGCTGTGGCCCTTTAAAATCCCAACTATGTGTAAGTGTATTTTTTTATGTGGTGTCTTTTTATTGGGAATCCGTATTGACTATGCAATGGTTAAGTAACCCCACGGCTGTACGCAGTTAAGGAGAGTGGGGGTTTGACAGTGCTAGGAATAGGATGGGAAGTAGGAATACAAGGGTTTAAGTTTAGGGGAGGTGCTAGAGGAAAGGGGTTAGGTTTTGGAGGGTAACCTCTATATTATCCCTGTCATTTAATTAGTTAAGCCTGCTCATCTTTCTCACCCATCCTTTGACATTGGGTTTGACATTGGAATAAGTGTGGGCCTGTAATGACCTAGGTCAGGAGTTTTGGTCACAGCTAGTGGGTTGGCGGGGGTGCTTGCCCACTGTGGGTATGAGCATCAACACCTCTCGTTGTTTTTCCATAAAAAAAAACAATAAAAGTTGTGCCCATTTAAAATCCCAACTATGTGTAAGTGTATTTTATTGTGTGGTGTCCTTTTATTGGGAATCCGTATTGACTATGCAATGGTCAAGTACAAAGGGAAATACAGAGGTGAATAATCTATGTTCAGTAAGTACATATTTGTAGGAATACAGTCAAAAGAAGAAATAGAGAGTTGAATACTTTGATTGAGAATGATGCATTTGAAAGAGGAAAGTACTTAATCAATCATTATTACTAATTTTGAGCCCCATTCAATTGAGGTTTCAGGAGATTATAAGTGAGGTTGACCTTGCAACTTACAGCCTCCAGAAGCCTTTGATCTTTCACTTTTTTGCAAATCACTATTCAGTTGCTCAATTTCCCCAAGCCCGCTAATGTACTCACACATAAATAAGGCGGATCAGTAGGATAGGAGAAGGGAGAGGGTTACAATAAACAGTATGGAGGTATTACTAGGTGACTCAAATACAGTGGCAAACACTTTACAATGGCAGAGCTTGCTAACGCAAGAAGTTTACCTTGGAAAATGGATGAGCTAGAATTATTAGCAGTACAAGAAAAATGGGAGGTAATAGGCATTACTGAAACATGGTGGGATGAATCTCATGACTGGGCAGTTAATTTGGAGGGTTATAACTTATTTAGGAAAGATAGGGGTGATAGTAGAAGAGGAGGAGAGATTTGTCTGTATGTTAAGACTGGTTTTAAACCTGTAGTCAGAGAAGATATTTATAGTGGAACTAGTGGCAACATTAAATCTTTGTGGGTTGAGTTAAATAGTGGAGGAGCTCATTCTAAACGTATATTGGTGGGAGTATGCTATAAACCCCCAAATATAATTGAAAGTGAGGAACTGCAATTATTGTTACAGATTGGAAATGCAGATAAGCATTCTCAAGTTCTTATAATGGGAGACTTAAATTACCCATCAAATAAACTGGATAAATGAGACCAGCAGTTCAGTTAAAGGGAGCAGGTTCATGAGTACACTCAGGGATCATTATCTGGCCCAGGTAATACAAGAACATACTAGAAATTTGGCCAAAATTCGGATTTAGTCATCACAAGTAATATTGATATAATAGCAAATGTTAAAACAGGTAAACCTTTGGGGAACAGTGATCACAACAAAGTCTCATTTGAGATTGAATACAAAAAACAGAGTTGTAAGGGGCCCATGAAAACTCTAAGTTTTAAAAGAGCGAACTTTAATGGGCTATGGGCATCAATACAACATATAGACTGGGATAAAGAACTTACAGGGAAAAATACTGAAAATAAATGGACAACATTCAAATCCTTACTAAATATACATACTCATCGGCATGTACCATGTGGAAATAAAATAAATAGGAGTAAATCACATCCCATGTGGCTTAACAATGACTTAAAGATCATGATAAGGAAAAAGAAACATGCATTTAAATTATACAATAAGGAGGGAACAGAGGCAATCACTAAGGCTTGTAAAAGGGCTATTAGACTGGCTAAAATAGAAAATGAGAAGTCAGTTGCAAATGAAAATAAGTCAAACCCTAAAATATTTTTTAAATATCTTAATGGGAAGAAGGCGAGGAAGTAAGCTATAGGAACATTACAATGTGACTCAGGCTGTCTGATAATTAGTGATCAGGAAAAGGCAGATGAGCTAAATAGGTTATTTATAGGTTATATATACAGTGCCTTGCAAAATAATTCACCCCCCTTGAGTATTTACCTATTTTGTTACATTACAGCCTTAAGTTCAATGTTTTGTTA
This sequence comes from Discoglossus pictus, assembly GCA_027410445.1. Classification (NCBI taxonomy): domain Eukaryota; kingdom Metazoa; phylum Chordata; class Amphibia; order Anura; family Alytidae; genus Discoglossus; species Discoglossus pictus. Next base: position 413,683,892 of record CM050165.1, on the reverse strand, counting down.
ATCAGAATTTTATCTGATGGATCAAAACACAATAGTCTAAGTTGGTGAAGTGAAATGAGAAATATATATACATAAAACTATTTTTAAAAAATAGAAGAATTGGCATGTGCGTATGCATTCACTCCCTTTGTTATGAAGCCTATAAAAAGCTCCGGTTCAACCAATTACCTTCATAATTAGTGAAATGATGTCCACCTGTGTGCAAGCTAAGTGTCACATGATCTGTCATTACACATACACATACTTTTTTTAAAGGCCCCAGAGGCTGCAACATCTAAGCAACAGGCACCACTAACCAAACACTGCCATGAAGACCAAGGAACTCTCCAAACAAGTAAGGGACAATGTTATTGAGAAGTACAAGTCAGGGTTAGGTTATAAAACAATATTGAAATCTTCAATGATCCCCAGGAGCACCATCAAATCTATCATAACTAAATGGAAAGAATATGGTACAAAGGCAACACTGCCAAGAGACGGCCGTCAACTAAAGACCATGCAAGGATTGCATTAATCAGAGAGGCAGCACAGAGACCTAAGGTAACCATGGAGGAGCTGCAGAGTTTCACAGCAGAGACTGGAGTGTCTCTACATAGGACGACAATAAGTCGTACGCTCCATAGAGTTGGGCTTTATGACAGAGTGGCCAGAAGAAAGCCATTACTTTCAGCAACACAAAAAAGGCACATTTTGAGTTTGCGAAAAGACATGTGGGAGACTCCCAAAATGTATGGAGGAGGGTGCTCTGGTCTGATGAGACTAAAATTGAACTTTTCATTCATCAAAGAAAACTCTATGTCTGACGCAAACCCAACACATCACATCACCCAAAGAACATCATCCCCACAGTGAAACATTGTGGTGGCAGCATCATGCTGTGGGATGTTTTTCAGTAGCCGCGACTGGGAAACTGGTCAGAGTTGAGGGGAAGATGGATGGTGCTAAATACAGGGATATTCTTGAGCAAAACCTTTACCGCTCTGTGTGTGATTTGAGGCTAGGATGTGGGTTCACCTTCCAGCAGGACAGTGAGCCCAAACACACTGCTAAAGCAACACGTGAGTGGTTTAAGGGGAAACATGTAAATGTGTTGGAATGGCCTAGTCAAAGCCCAGACCTCAATCCAATAGAAAATCTGTGGTCAGACTTAAAGATTTCTGTTCACAAGAGCAAACCATCCAAATTGAAGGAGCTGCAGCAGTTTTGCTAGGAGGAATGGACAAAATCCCAATGGTAAGATGTGGCAAGCTTATAGAGACTTATCCAAAGCGACTTGGAATTGGAATTGCCTCAAAAGGTGACTCTACAAAGTATTGACTTTAGGGGGGTGAATAGTTATACACATTGACTTTTCCTGTTATTTTATCCTATTTGATGCTTGCTTCACAATAATAATAATAAAAAAAAAACATCTTCAAAGTTGTGGGCATGTTCTGTAAATTAAATTATGCAAATCCTCAAACCATCCATCTTAATTCCAGGTTGTGAGGCAACAAAACACAAATAATGACAATGGGGATGAATACTTTTACAAGGCACTGTACAAGGGAGGTACCAGTGGTTGGGACACTGCAACACAATGGGGCTACACTACCATCACTAAATAATTGGTTAACACAGGAAGAAATCAAAAAGAGATTGGAGAAAATAAATGTTAATAAAGCCCCAGGTCCTGACGGAATACATCCAAGGGTACTGAGGGAACTGAGTTCTGTAATAGCCAAACCATTATATCTAATTTTTCAAGACTCACTCACCACAAGGTCGCTATTTAAGAAGGGAGCAACAGCAAATCTGGGGAATTATAGACCAGTGTGTCTCACATCTGTAGTTGGGAAGCTTTTAGAAGGGTTAATAAGGGACAGTATACAAGAATATGTCTATTTGAGCAAGATCATAAGTAACGGATTTATGAAGGATAGGTCATGTCAGACCAATCTATTTAGTTTCTATGAGGAGGTTAGTAAGAACTTGGATCAGGGCAACTCAGTGAATGTACTATTTTTGGATTTTTCAAAGGCTTTTGATACAGTGCCACATGGGAGACTTTTAAACAAACTATGGGATACAGGAATTTCATTAAATATCTGTTAATGGATCGAAGACAGGAAGCAAAGTGTTGTTCTAAATGGAACATACTCCGATTGGACTAATGTGGTAAGTGGGGTTCCTCAAGGTTCAGTATTAGGTCCTCTCTTTTTTAACATATTTATTAATGACATAGAAGTTGTGCAACGTAATTAAATCAGATAATAATGTACTTTCCCTACAAAGGGATTTAAATAAATTAGAGAAATGGGTGGCTAAATGGCAGATGAGATTTAATACAAATAAATGTAAGGTTATGAATTTGGGAAGGAAAAGTAGCCATGCAATTTATAATCTTAATGGAGCAAATGTGGGGGTATGTGACATTGAAAGGGGTTTGGGGGTACTTGTGGACAACCAGCTCGGTAGCAGTGCTCAATGCCAAGCAGCAGCTGCAAAGGCAAGTAAAATATTAGCATGTATTAAGAAGAGTATAGAAACAAGGGCCAATTGAATAGGGCTCCATATAAGCATATAGCAGACTATTTTACAGAAGTCTTTAGTTAGTGAACTTCTATCCAAAAGCAAGGTCTTCATTAACTAAAAACTTATTTAAAAAAATATGCTATGTGCTTATATAGAGCCCTTATCAATTGACCGAATCACAATTTAATAATGCTGTATGTAACTGGTAGACAAGTGAGAGGAAATCTACTCACATTTAGTAAGCTCAAAGATATGAGGTATACAATAAACATGCATGCAGGTCCACTCTCTGGTCCCCCATATAGTGCTGGTGTGGATTATTCAGGTCTCATTATAGAAGTTCTAAGTACCGTATTGGTCCGAATATAAGCCGCATCTTTTCCGATTTTTTTTTAGTTTGCAATTTGCAGGTGCGTCTTATATGTTGTGAACGTAAAATTACTGTTGATTTGTGCAATTGCGAGTTAAGGGTGCCGATTTGCGTGCTCGAGACTGCGGTATTGTAGCAGTTGAATAGCGATTTACGGTTTTAGTGATTCTAACATCCTGTAAGGCCTGTAGCCTTCAAAAAAAGTTACAGTACTAATTAGAAAGCCTGTTTCTTGCAATGGCTGATCACTTGTAGAGAGTCTTTTTCTCTCTGATTTTAACCATTCATTTTTTATTGGTCACATCTGACAGTAATAAAGAAAGAGAATCAACATTATATCAGTATGCCCTGATTCGCAGATCGGGCTGTTTCCATCTATTTCACAATTTGCAATATGAAGTAGATTCTAATTCAGCGTATTAAAAAATTGTCATAAGAGCTTAACGTACATTAGTCATATTCCATTTAAATTTTCATATAAAGTTTGTGACCTTCACACCTCTTTTTCCTTTTTCTGTTCCCTTTTTCCTTACTTGTCCCCGCTAGCTAGAATAGTTTTTTGGAGCCTTCATGATCCTCCTTTTTTTATTCATATTCCTGAAGCTCCTTGAATTGTCAGGACCCCCCCGTCCCCCTCCCCTCTTTTCCCTTTAAGAACAAATTAAACTTGAATTAAATCTTCAACCGCAACTAAACTACTGGCAGCCTTTAGTTATCCGGAGAAATCCGACTTCCACCCTTCTATGTCGGTTTCCCCACTATTATCTTACCTCTTTGGTGCAAGAAATTCTTGGGTGTTCCTCAGTCCAGCCTCCCGGTCCTTACCTTCCCCTCACTCCCTTTCTCTCCCCGGGACATCAGACCCCTCCAAGTTATCGTTGTTGTCCCTGAAAAGTGACCCAGGGTTCCCAAATTGCTAAATATTTGTCCATAGTGTCTGTTAGTGCATGAGATATTCTTTCGTATATCCTAATTTGATTCAATTTACTGGTTATCTCTAATGGTTCTATATGTTCTGCTTTCCATCTTTTAGCTATGCAGTTTTTAGTTGCCAAACATATAAACTGCATCATTTTGTTTTGTGTAGGCGTTAGGGCTTCCAATCCTAGTCCCAGCAGACATACCTCCATCTGAGCTTCTAGATCCCTTTGAAAGATAATGGATGCTAAACGTGTACATTCTTGCCACATCCTTTGGACTTTAGAGCAATTCCACCACATATGTATGAAAGTGCCTCTTAGACTGCATCCTCTATAGCAATTAGGATTTTGCCCCCCATTCCATTTAGCAATCCGGTCCAGGGTTATATAAGCTCTATGTAAAATCTTTATGGATGTCTCTAGTAAGCTGTAATTTAGCGAGCCCCTAGTCAATTCCCTCCAGGATCTTTTCCATTGTGTTATTTCCCAGGTATGTCCTAAATCTTTCTCCCATTCCTTCATGAATTTATCTTTGGGGTCTATTTTTGGTTTATTAAATTCTGAATAAAGCATGCCTAATATTCCTCTTGTTAAAGGCGCTGTGCTACATAATTTTGAGAACCAAGTATATTTCGGGATTCCCCATTGTTTAACTAGGGAGTTCGCCAAATGACTCATCCTACAGAAATTATAGTGCTCCTCCAGTGGGAGATTATATTTATCCCTTAGACTTTCATAGGAGAGAGAGCCCCCTTCTGTTACCCAGTTTCCAATTCTAACTAGGTCTCTTGATGCCCACCATTCCTTTGAATGGTTAGATAGGGGGATCCGAAATTCCGGGTGCGGTATTAGGGGAGCCAGGGGAGAAAGCCTCCCCAGGATCCCATGGTTTGTTTGAGCCCATCTGCAGCACTGTAATGACAACCTGATTATCGGGTTCTGTAGCCGTCTCAGTGCCCTTAATGGATCTTTTAGCCAGATTACTTGTTCCCAGGTATAAGGTCGCAATTCCTGATCCTCTATATAGACCCAGCTTGGTTTATGATCCCGAGAGTGAATCCTAGGGATAACTGCCAATTGAGCTGCGCGATAATATTGGATGAGATTAGGGCACGATAGGCCCCCCCATTTTTTGTGTCTAGTCATTATTTGTTTCGCTATTCTATGCGGTTTGTATTGCCAAATGTATTGAAAAATTACTTTTTGGAATTGTCTTAGTTCTTTTTCCGGGCATCTAACGTGCAGGGATCGAAACAAATAGAGAATTTTCGGTAACAGATTCATTTTTATGGAATGTATACGTCCTAGCCAAGATAATTTGAGTTTAGACCATGAGTTCATGTCGTTTTTTAATTGTTTGATAAGAGGATCATAGTTGAATTTATAGAGATCCCCTAGTTTTCTTGTAAGATTGATCCCTAGGTATCTAATATGGGTTTTAGGCCAGGTGAACCTATAATTTTCTCTCAGGAAAGCCTCTTCTCCCTGGGTTAAGTTCAAAGCCAACACCTCTGTCTTGGACGTGTTTAATTTAAGGCCTGAGATGGAACTAAAGCTATTAAGTATTTCAAATAAAGCCGGGATCGAGGATATAGGGTTGGTGAGAGTACAAAGAACATCATCCGGGAACCAGCTACTTTTAAACTGAGTTGAGCCTGCCTGCATTCCTTTTACTCAGGCAGAAGCCCTGATCCTCTGGGCCAGAGGTTCCACAACCAGGGCAAACAGTAGCGGAGAGAGCGGGCAGCCTTGTCTTGTTCCTCTCTGTATATCTATAATTTCATTGTTCTGGCCTGACATTTTAATTTCCGCCTTTGATTTTTTATAAAGTGTTCGAAGCAGGTTCACAAATGTGTTTGAGAAGCCAAACTTAGCTAGAATTTCCCATAAAAAGGACCACTCCACAGTGTCAAAGGCCTTTTCTATATCCAGGGCTAACAAGCATAATGCAGTGCGCTGTTGTTGGGCTATATGGATTAGGTTAGTTACTTTGCGAATATTATCTCCCGCCTGCCTATGGGAAATGAATCCTACCTGGTCTGGATGAACCAGCTTTGGGAGGAATCTTGCTATCCTGTTGGCCATAATCTTTGTTAATAATTTTAAATCAATATTGAGTAGAGATATAGGCCTAAAAATTTTCACTTCTAACCTATCTTTACCCTCTTTTGGGAAAAAAACCAAATTGGCTTGGTTAAATTCCGCTGGTATTGATTTACCTTCCAAAATATAGTTAAAAAAGGTGGTTAAGTGTGGGGCTAGGATATGTGAGAAGGTCTTATAATATTGTGCCGTGAATCCGTCCGGTCCCGGGGACTTGCCTGCCTTCGCATCTTGTATAGCCTGATTCACTTCTTCTAAAGATATCTTGGAATCAATTATCCCATTTTCCTCTTTAGTTAAACTGGGGAGTTCGCATGAATTTAGGAAGTCCCTTATGGGGATTTCTGTTGCTAATCCTTGGGAGGTATATAGTTTACTATAAAAAAATTTGAATACTTCCTGAATTTTCTTAGGACTAGACGTTATTTGTCCTAGTGTGTCTTTTATTTGGTAAATTTTTGATTGGGCTATTTTATTTTTCAATTTGTTGGCCAGCATGGTGTCTGGTTTATTCGCTCTGGCATAGAACCTCCGGCCCGTAAAACGCAAGGCTCTTTCAGTCTTAGCTGACAAGATTTGATCTAACTCAACTCTCACCAACTCTATTTGTTGTCTTAATGCTTTCGTTGGGTTTTGTTGATTCATCTTTTCCAACTCTACAAGTTTTCCCTTTGCTAGCCTCTCATTTTGATTTTGTTGTTTTTTATGCTGGGCTGCAATTTGTATACAAGTCCCTCTAATGCAGGCTTTATGAGCCAGCCATACCCAATCTGGAGATGTTTTCCCAGTTACATTTTCTGTAAAGTATGAGTCTATAGCTACCGCTACTCGGTCTCTCAGGTGAGGTTGGGATAAGAGCATTTCATTTATTCTCCAACCTCTGGCTCCCCCCAGGGTCTCCCCTAGTTGAATTTTGAGGCAAACATAGGAGTGGTCTGACCAAGAACACGGGTATATCTCTACTCCATCAGTTTGGTCAATTAAATTTGTTCCTATCAGGAATGTGTCTATTCTTGAATAAGTTTGATGCACTGTGGAGAAGAATGTATATTCCCTATCTAGGGGGTGGCTCTCTCTCCATATGTCCGTCATTTGTAATCTCCTTAGCTTGGCTTGTATTAGGTCTATTTTCTTGGAAAATTTGTCTCCCATTGAGGTTCCTGTGCGATCTAGGGTTGGCCTAAGCACTAAATTTAAGTCTCCCCCTACGATAATGTGTCCTAAATCTTTGGATTCCAAGTAACGAAGCAGCCGTAAGAGACAGTTGTGAGGGGATGAGTTCGAAGAATATAATGAAATAAGTGTGGTTTTACTATCGTGTATCATGCCTGTCAGAATAATAAAGTTCCCTTCCGGATCAATGGTCTTGTTACCAAGAATAAATGGAAAGTCCTTGTGTAGTAGGATAGCTGTTCCTGCCTTTCTTGAGGTCTGTGTGGTAGCGAATATATGAGGATAGTTTCCGTGCATATATTTTGGGATATCATTTAATTTGAAGTGAGTTTCCTGGAGGAAGATAACTGACGGGTTATGGGTTTTATATGTTAGGAAGGCTTTCCTTCTCTTAAAGGGTGAGTTGAACCCTCTAACGTTGTGAGTTATAAAAGTGTATCCTACTTTAGCCATCTGTCCCAAGGAGAGAAAAGAGCATAGAGATAGTACTTACTTTTGAAGCCAATAATCCCTGATTTTTTGAGAAAGCTGGACCGAACAAGACCCTCCTTCCCGCACCTCTGAGTTGTAAGATTCGATTCTGTGTCACTGCCAAGAAAAAATATTAACCTAAAAGTGATAACAATATTTTCAACTGAACTAAAACTCTCAACAATTCTGAATATCTTTGTGCTCGTTCCCCAACATCGTTGTAGATGCCTCTTAGTAATTCTGGTCTGAGGAGAGAAAACCTTCCCTGTCTCCGTCATGCCAGTATGAGGAATGCACAGTGTGTAAAGTTACTTTAGGCAATTAAAATGCCCCCCTTTAAACGTCTTTCGATTAATCTCCATAGTGTCCCACCTTCTAGCTTTTTTATCCTTTTTTTTTTTTTTTTCCCTTTCCTCTTCCCCTCAGGTAATTTCCTCTTTTCTTTATTAATTTCTCATACTCCCAGTTATCTGCTGTTCCTTTCAAACCCTCCTTTCATTAATAGTGTTGTGTATATGGTATCTCTTTTGACTGTCTAGGAGACTAAAAGTTACTCAACTTTTTTAACCTTAATCTTAATGGTCTATTCTTCTAAGTAAATAACCCCATGGTTCTAATGGTCTAAATCTCGGGCTTAAGAGATAAAGAACCCTTTAACCTTCTCTACCTCGTTCATATTCCCTGAGAAAGGTCTTTCTTCATAGCATTGCGTACATGGTATACCCATATAATTATTTTAAGATCCAGTGATACTTTAACTTTAGCCTTGTTATTCAGGTCCTTTATAAAAGAGTCTCTATAAGTTTGATAGTCTAAGCCTTGGTATTATGAGGTATCCCAGATTTCTCTGGACAGTCCATATTCCCTAAACCAGGCTTTGATCAAGTCAATGTTTCCCTGCTTATATTTTCTGAGGGAGTTCCTCTGTTGTAAGTCCTGCTTTACGCCTTTGTGGAAGCGGAGTGTCTTGCCACTGTCTCTTTGGGCTCCTTCTAGGGGAATCTTGCTGTTGTGAGCCTCTTTCCGTTGTCGTAATTAGCCCCAATTTTTGTAGTATTCGCATACATTCTTCTAAGGTTTTAATAGAATAAGAAGTTCCTTTCACTTGAAACAGGAGTACAAAGGGAAATCCCCATCTGTATGCAATCTTGTGTTGTTGTAAAACTGTCAGCGCCGGTCTCATCTGTCTTCTTCTCAAGAGGGTATTGGGGCCAAATCTGCATATATCTGTAATACAGAGCCATCTGGGCCCTTAATTTCTCTGCATTTTCTTGCTGCCCCTAATATAGCGTCTCTAGCCCTCTGACGAAGAAGCCTTATAATTACATCCTTGGGAATATTAGGAGCTGAGGTAGCCCCCAGGGCCCTATGTGCCCTTTCAATTTCCCATGCTGTCTCTGTAGGTGTTGGGGTCAAAGAGTTAAACGTGGCTTGGATGTAGGGTAAGAGGTCTGTTACTGTTCGGGGTATCCCCCTTAATCTCAAGTTATGTCTCCGACTCCGGTTGTCCATGTCTTCTAATTTTTCGGCCATTTCTGCTATTTGCAAGGAGTGATCAGTCACCGCTGACCCCATCTGGTGTTGAGTTTCTCCCAAGTCATCCACCAAAGTTTCTAAGAGATGGGTCCTTTGACCCAGATCGTGGATCTCTTTCGTGAGTTCTTTTTTGATGCTGTCTAGTTTGCTTTGCATGAGTTCCGCTATCTGCGCCATTGATTTCGCAGAGATGTCGATTGAGGTATTACTACTTTGTTCCATCTCTGATTCAGAAGGTCCTGAATCTGCTGGGTCGTTGTCTGGGGTTTGTTTTTGATTGGCGATAGTTGCTTGAAAATGTTCTTTGATGTTTTTGGAGTGCTCTGACCGTTTGGGCTTAACCATGATTCCAGTACGGAAGTGAATCTGTACTATCAGTGTCGCAGCTATTTATCACTATTTATATCTGTAAGCAGTGTTTTAGCCCACAGCGACAGTCTTGATATTGGAGCCCCCTGAGCTTAAATTTCTTATGATTTACTATTTCCACATTATGTAGAAGACCTGGGATTCTGTGTGGGACTTGAGGCAGTGGAGCATTTACATATTTAGTCGGTGGGACCCAGGCTTGCGGCTATTTGTTAAGCCATGTTTATATTCTTTTCTGTCAGTTTCTTTTCCCCTCTGTCACCCTCCATTGGGGTTAGATTTTTGATTAGTTGTTATTGACCACTATAGATCAATTCCGTAGGAATTTACGTCTCTGGTTATAAGTGAAGATTCTATTTTTATCCTTTTGTATTGGGTATTTGCACAGATGTGTCTTTGGCGGCTCTGTACCCCGGTCTCTGTGCCCAGGCTTCTAGGGTGATGTGTCAGGGGCCCTCTCCACTTTTTTCCCCTTTGTGGTGCCCTCTGTTGTTCAGCGCCCCGTAAAGGTGATTGTAGGAATTATGGGGATGTGCCCCCTCTCCTGCCGCCAGAGTAAGTCAGGCCTCCCGTTATGTGCGCTCTCCTCCACTAGCCCTTTTCAAAGATGGCCGCGCTGGCTTCAGCCTTTCCACAGATCCTATCTTGGCACTGGTTTTCTGAGGGGGGGGGAGTAAGTGTTGTGAGATGTTTCTGTCTTGTCCCCCCTTATGTGTTATGGGGTTCACTTCTCTTTGTTTCCCCTCTCTGTAGCCCCCACTGTACTTTCTTTAATACTGAATCACTGTTCAGTTGCGCCACAAGATGGCGGCCGCGTTTTCGCGGGCTTTCCGCTTACCAAGATGGCAGTTCTTTCCCTCGTTTTCAGGCCTTCCTCTCAGAGGGCTGCATTCACTGGAGAATCGGTAGATCCTTCACCCTCTGTCCCTTACACTCTGTGCTGCCTTGTTGCAGCCTCAGACGGGATCCGCCAGTGGGTCTGTCAGGCTGCGTAGGCTGTCCTATGCAAGCTGGTGCTTGCTCCTGAGCGCGTCTCTCTCTCCCCCCACTCGGTTGTGCCGGATCAGCTGTGGGGGTTCCTGGAGGCCTCCTCCTTGTTTCGGAGTGGAGGGGACGCACCTCCGTCCTCCGTGGATGGTGCTGTCCTGCCTGATTGGGGTTCGGGTAGGTAATGAAGAGTAGGAGGCTATGGCCCCGTCAGGGCTTCTTCCGTCAGGGTCCCACTAATCCTAGCTTTCTGGGTATTGGGGTGATCCCTATGAGGAGGGGGATCCTCCGCTGTGATCTAGGTCTCCCTAGGGGCTTTCTGTCAGCCACCAGCTGCCCCTAAAGCCACAAAAGCTGCGGAGCTCTAGCTCTGCACGTCTGTTCTTGTGCTGCGCTTGGCCACGCCCCCTTCTCTCTGATTTTAAGGGTGAGGCTTATATTTGTATACTATCTTTTTTCTATTTTTTCCCCTTGAATTTTACAGGTGCGACTTATATGCGGGTGTGGCTTATATTCGGACCAATACAGTAATTGCCTCTCCAATGAGGTCTGTTGATAGTATGTGGAGTGTCAAAGGGACTAATCAGATTTATTATTTATATGTGTGTCAAATGAACTGGTATATTTGAGCCCATTTAGTTTAACCCAATCCCTATCTTGCCACTTGGGTCCAATCCCCTTCCCACTGCACCTCCAAAGGTAGGCTAGCCCAGGTGGTACATGGGGTAGAGAACTAAGGGATGCAAATACACTGACCCGATAAAGTTCCCAGCCTGTCATTTTTGAACACATAAATATAGTGCATATAGGTACAATGCCCACTAATAACAAATAATGTACCATAAAAATAAAAATAAATGACATAAACTGATAGGTATATAAAAGTTATGCAATAAAATCACTTGTTTTCCCGTTTTTGTTTTCTCAATTATATAATGAAACTAGCGACTTGCCCGTCAAAAAATGACGGCAATGAGATGTGTTTATTTGGAAAGTTGTTTAGTTATTAATATACGTATTTGACACTTGTAAGGTTTTATTTATGATGAAAGAAGTACTATTATGATATTAAACATGTTTATTTTTGTAACATGTTCTTTTGTTGAACAGTAATTGTTAAAAGCATTTTGTATTAAAAGTATTAACATTTGAATGTAAGAACAGTTGAACTTTAAATTCATCAGTATTGTAAACTTGAGGTAATGTTTTTTTAACATGCAAGTTCTATCTCAAGAATTGTTAACTTAAATATACATTGAATCCAAAGGAAGGCAAACAGTAAAAACCCTCCTTGAAACGTAGCCAATTGTATCAGAGAGGAAAAAAAAAAATCCTTCCTGACCCCATTAACTGGCGATCAGATTACTCCCTGGATTAATGTTTAACATAAAAGACAACATTTACATTGTGAGTTAAAACGTGGTTGAGCTCTTAACATAAACTTTGGAATATGTATAAGTAAGGAACTTGAAAGTATATTTTTTTAAACTTGAACTTTTTTATCTAAGTAAGGAACTTGAAAATATATTTTTCAAACTTGTAACATTAGAAACAGTAACATAGTTAATTAACATTTGAACAGAATTTGTCAAAATAATGCAAGGCAAGTATTTTGTAAGGCTAATCATGCATAAACAGTACTTCCAATAATTATGACTGAATTGTTTATTCATTTGTATTTTTCAATGGTTGAGCTTTGTTTGTTGCTGTAGTAATTGTTTTAAACTGCATATATAGTTTCGTCTGTGGAAAAGTGGTTCTCTAAGAAAGAGAACGGAAGAAGTTAAACTTGTTGCACGCTGTGTAAGTAGTGTTTTGTATGTGTTTGACAATTTAATGTAGTTTAACAGGAAAATATTGTTTTTGTAAATGTAATTTCTGTTGCGTAATAATGACCTTTTGAAGGGAACGGACATTTATCTGTATTTGTTTTAAAAATTTGGTGGTTATATTGTTTTTTTTATATTTTTGCATTTGCTTTTAAATGTGTTTTGCATGGCTTTTGTTTGTTTAATGAAAAGTTAGAGTACTTCATAGTAGAAAATGTTTTTAGTAAAAATACGTCCATCTTCTAATAAATCACCTTGACTTTCATTATTTTCAATGTAAACTTTAATAGCCTGTGGATTTTTGCACCGTGATAAGGCAACGTACAATTGGCCATGTGCAAATATTGGTTGTTCTAAGAAAATACCCACAGATTTGAAAGTTTGTCCTTGTGATTTTTTAATGGTCATGGCAAATGCCATAATGATGGGAAATTGTCTTCTTTGAAGTATAAAAGGGAGACTACTTTCACTTGGTGCTAAATCTATTCTTGGCATGAAAACTCTCTCTCCTTTATGGGTACCAGTTTTTTTTTCAGCATCTATGAAATGGTCCTTTAATTGTTGAACAATTAATCTTGTACCATTGCATAATCCTTTTTTGGGGTTCATATTTCGCAGTAACATGACAATTGCACCTTTCTTTAGCTGCAAAATATGTAGTGGCATTCCAGAAGGAGTTAGTGAGTTTATGAATTCAGTCAAAAAGTTTGCTTGACTTTCATCAGCAAGTACAGAATCAGCACTGTGATAATTTCTTTGGGGTGCAAGATTTTATTATTGAGGATTAATGCATCCTTATTTTTACAGGTTAGGATGACTTGGTTGGCAAGCTCTGAATATTCCTGGTTATTTATGCTACCTTCAAATATAGCCGATATAAGATCTTGGTGACAAATCATATGAGGTGGGATGTGCACAGTGTCGTCAGGTAAATGTGGTATTTTTTCTGTTTTTCCTTCTCCAATTTTAATAAGCCAATCATTGAAATCAGTTTGGCCTTCTGATCTCATATTTTGTTGCAATTGAAGATGGGTAAAATGTTTCCATAGTGTGCTTGCCTTTATACACGTTTTGATAATGTCAGTTCAAAATCCATGTACAATGACAGGTAATGTTTGTCTAATTTTGCCACTTAATAACATTACCTTTCCAGCAAATGGAAAAGTATTACCCATGATTTCACGAAGCAAATGATCAATACATTGGAGGGCATAGCATGCAATCATTGTGGCCTCATCTATTATAATAATAGATAATAATAATTTTTGCTTGTAATGATGTCATGCGAATATCTTCCACAGAGGTTTCTAAAATAGGCACTGGAAGTTTAAACCGACTATGTACAGTTCTTCCACCTTCTAACAAAAGTGCAGCAATTCCAGTAGTGGCAAACGGCAGTGCTATTTGACCTTGTGCTCGTACAAAACTCATTAATAAATTATATAGATATGTTTTTCCTGATCCGCCAGGTCCATCAAGATAGAAATAACACTTTGTGACCATGTCATCATCTATTGCATTTTTAATGGCATTAAATTCTTGCAATTGTAACATATTTAATGTTGCAAGTCTTTCTTCTGTTCTTTGTACTTGCAGTTGAATGTCATAGTCTTCAAAGTTTATGTCATCTATAATACCTGGATCAGGCAAATTAAAACTTGCACAACTTAATCCATGAGTTAAAAATACTTCTTGGATTTCCATTAATGCTTTTAAGTGTGCAATAGGTTCATTGTATCGTTGCATAAAGTCTTCCGCCATATTACTTTTAAATGTGTCCCACAAAGCTAATGCATTTGGAGCATTTGAGAAGATACAAATAAATGCAAGTTGTTCCCTCATCTGCCGTGGCATTTGACATAGTGCTGCTTCTTCTAGACATCTTTCCCATTCTGTATCATCAGCTAGTAGGTTTCTATGTCTTGCAGCTAAATGGAAGGATTCATATATTATGTCATTAACAGTTCTTAAGTGTTCAAAACTTTGTGCTCCAGGAACATTTAAAAGTAATAGACGTAAGCAGAAACATTCAAGATCTCTTGGACTGACTGTGTAAATTGTTGGGCTTATTTTATTTCCTCTGCTTTTTCTAGGTCTCCATAATCCATTCACAAAAACATAGTGATATAGAATTTCAATATATAAGAATTGTGTTGCTTCTGAATCTGTTGAATTTAATTCAAACCATGAAGTTAGTGCAGTGTGACGATGCTCACTTTGGGCCAATGCATTACTTTCATTTCCAGCATGGAAATATACTAAATGTCTTTGTGGCAAATGTACTGCTAATCTATATACTGCATGTGATCTATCATGCATTTTAAATTTTAAAAGGCGCCACATAGCTTCTGGTGCACTTACATAGCGAGCATCTACATGAGATGCAAGTTCATCATGTACTAACTCAGTGCTTTCGGGGTTGTCAGCACTTTTGACGACTACAGTAGCTGTATCATAGCCTTTGTAAATATATTTGTACACATATTTAATGGATTTGATGGAAGTGCAGGCTTCTACATTAATGTGTGCATTATACGTCATGAGTAAATGTGGATTGTAGGGTACTACATATCTATTGTCAACTTTTTTCCCACGAATAATGGCACTATCTCCTTCTCTTCTTTTATAAAGTGGATAGCCATCACAATTGGCATAGGTTTTGTCTCTATAATCATTTGGAAAATCTTTGGAACATTTATTATTTTCCATACATGGTGATTGTGGATTAAGCTTGCCACAGGGTCCATGAATCATGCGATGAGTAACAATCTCATATAGTCTACCATATAGTTCTGGACCATCATAGTTCAGCAACAATGACTGAATCCACCTTCTCACCAGTATCTGATTTATCTTTTTCTTAAAGTATTATGAGAAGATGTGCATGTGGAAGGCCTTTTTTTTTAATTCAATGGTATATACATAAGCAAGACATTTGCCAAATAAGTGACTTATAGTGATGTCAAGTAATAATTCATTTAATTTAATTTAATTTAATTTTAAAAACTCAGGCTACTAAATCTGGTCTATCGGAAGGACTTTGGGCAAGAAGTAAATTTTGTGTAATTTCTGGCCACTGGGGATTACATGTAAATGTAATAAATAAATCGGGTTTGCCAAATTTGGTGACAATAGCCATAGCATTGTATCTTTCTCTCATATTTCGAGGAGATCCTTGAAAAGAAGATGGTAAAATGATGGCTTTGCCAGCTGTCATGTCTCTGCTTGTAGCCACCTCAGCAACATAGTCCAATAGTCCACAATATTGTTCTACACATAGTTTATCTTGTTGATATTTTCAAAGTTTAAATTATTGGCCTCAACTTGCAAATATGAATCAATAATCCATTGTTGTGTTAGTTTCCCACCACATAAAATTGGATTAAATGTATTTCGAATGGCAATTTGAGCTACTTTAAATTCAAGCATAGAAACATTATTTCGGATTGTGGCTTTAGCATTTGGGTAACTGGGAAGTATTTATTTTGGTTGCCAACCTGCTTCTCCGTGTGGGTAAAGAATGGGATATGTCATTGGATCTAAATTTGGACTTAAGATACTGATATTAATGAATGGTTGCTCCTCATTTCTGGGATATATTATAATGTCTCTTTGAAATGGTGGTTCTCCTTCATCATTTTGAAACACCATTGCAACCTTATTTGATGTTGGCAAGTTATAACAACGTTTATCAGTATGTATATCTCTTTTAAGCACCATGTTGACCTTTGGGATTGGTAATTGATGTCTTTCAGCATGAAATTGTTCATTTTCTACTTCTGCCAATTTTTTGTAAGCTTCAGTGTAAGGGTTATTGGCCATAATGTTATCTAGCTCTATAAAAACACTGGGTAAGCATTTTTTATTTTATTGCAGCTGCATACGTTGTTCAACAGCTTCCATAGTATCTAGGACATATAGTTGAGCAAATTTTCTTTGCTCTCCTTCCTCTGGATGTAAATGTGAAGTCCGATGGTAAATTTGCCCTTGGACTTTAAAACAGTAAGGACCATGTCCTGGTACATTAGCAGCTAATGTTGCCCCCATAGATGCAAAAGATATGGCACTATTGTAGGATCTTATGTTTGTCTAAAAAAATGTTGTAGTTTGGAACAGTAGGTTCAGTCATAATGTTTTGTAAATAGATTGGGAATTGTTTTCTTTCTGGAAGTTTGACCTTGCCTTTTTAACAGCAACTAATAAATTACTAATAAACTCTCCTGTTTAAAATGATAAGCCTCACAAAACTGACATTGAGTATTCATGTCCCCACAATTATGAACCTCTACTGCTAAAGACTTGAGTAAAGGACAATTTGCAAAGCATATATTAGTTTCCTTTTCAAATTCATCAGTTGAAATGTCATGTGATGTTTCAGGAACAGGTTCTAAATGCTTTGTTTTTTTGGTGGTTTTTTTTGGTATAGCTTTTATTTGTTCAGGTAAAATGTCATGTGATGTTTCAGGAAGAGGTTGTAAATGCTTTGTTATTTTGGTGGCTTTTTTTGGTATATCTTTTATTTTTTCAGTTAAAATGTCATCTGATGTTTCAGGAACAGGTTCTAAATGCTTTGTTTTCTTAGTAGCTTTTTTTGGTGTATCTTTAATTTTTGCAGGTGATAGTCTTTTGCTTGCAATTCTTTTGCATTCTTTTTCTCGTTGAATTTCCTTTTGCTCTGGTGTCTGCTGGTTGGCCCATCTCTGTTGTCATTTTCTAGCTTGACGTCTTATCTTTTCTTGGTTGCTGTCGTTATCAGCCATGTTAATCTGTAAATAGTAAAGGGACGGTGGCTCAGGTATAATTGATAAGTGCCAAATTCAAATGGATGATAACAGGGTGCTCCTAAGGATAATAGGGATAAGTAGTACCAAGAGAGAGAAAGATCCTTTTTAAGGCACACCTGGGAAATCCAATTCTCAGAAAAAGAGAATGATCTAAGTGTTAAAACTTAACTTTTAATAGTAATAATAAAATCCACTTAAAATACATAAACGTAGGTAGCAGAGAGTAAATAATATGAAGTTTACTGGGAAAATGCCACTGTTGTGGAAAATGCCACTATGAGGTAGACCATATAAAGTGCAATGTGCTAGTATAGTCACTGATAAAGTGGCTAGTAGATAAGAAATAAAGTGCTATAAAGTGCCACTAGTGATAAGGTGCCAGGTGCTATGACACAAATAATAAGGTGCCAAGTGCTATGACACAAATAATAAGGTGCCAAATGCTATGACACAAATGATAAGGTGCCAAGTGCTATGACACAAATGAGAAATATATATAAGTGAAGCAAGTGTATCACTAGAATATGGTTCCCTATAAGGAACAGTATAAGTAAATATTAGCAGCTTGTTGCTAAACAGAAACCAGTAAACCAAATGAAAAATATGGCAAGGGGTAAAGGATAGAAGTGAGAGATATTGAGAAATAAATGCCCCCAGAGTACTGATATCATGTAGGTAATGTTCTAAATATCTGTGTATCTCAAATACCCAAGTGCCCAAATAGCAGCGTTGCCTTCAGAATATACCCATAACCAGTAGCTACTGCCTTCCAAATCCACTAAACTCTTGCTGAAATAGCCTAACTAATGTAGTGGTGAAGGGGCTTTATGCTATGGGCCTGAGACTGAAAACGCTGACTCTCTGCTAGTCACGCCGTGGTCTAGACGCAAGGTAATGACGTCATAGACTCGCGACGGCGTTCCTACGTGCACCCGACGCACGTTTCTGGAATTTCATCAGGGGTTACGCCTGCCTCTCCTATGGGCCTTTTTAAAGGCAGATGTTGTCATGGCAATGCAACAAAACGGGATTAAAAGCGAAACTGTGAACAAATGTCACTGTGCACCATTAAAAACTAATAGATCATCTCTTAAAAGATGGAAATGAATTCCAAAGAATGTATAAAGCTGAATAATGCCATGATGGTACTGATCAAGGGAGTAAATTATTGATCTCAAATATATATAATATAGGTGAATATGACTGTGCTATATTTTCCACCTGTAATAGTACTGAGTTAATAGAGAGCCCATAAATGGTAGATCTAATGATGTCAACACTGAGAAATAAGTTGAATATTCATTATAGACATATATTATAAACATAAATGGTGTGTTGACTCTATATATCTTAATAACAGCATATATTGAATAATATCAATATATGGGGCTTTTTTATTATCAACATAAAAATTGAGTCTTCAATAATGAGCTATGTTTATAGTACAGATGATGGTCTCATCATGGTAAGCTTGCCTAATGATGGGCCTAAATAAAAGGCCTCTTTATAAGAGTGCTACTGGAAAGTACGGAATGACAAGATCTAAAGAAACAGATCAGATATAGGGAGTGAAGGTGAAGCCTTCATTCAGGCCATTAGGTTTTTTAGTGTCTAGTAGATAAATCCACTTGGCTTCTTTCTTTAATAACTCTGTGTCTATATCTCCTCTCCTAATGGTTTTCTCAACATGATCTATAGCAGTAAATGTGAGGACTTTAGTGTCGCCTTTATGTTTGTTATTAACATGCATGGCTATAGGAGTGTCAAATTCTTTCTTGACACTATAGATGTGCTCAAGAATCCGTCTTCTGAGTTCCCTACAGGTTTTACCTACGTATCTGGCTCCACATACACATGAGATTAAATATATAACACCCTCTGTTTTGCATGTAATGAGATGCTTAATTTTATAAGTATGTTTTTCAGAAGAGAAGCTTTTAGTTGGTTTTACATATTGGCATGCTTTGCATGAGTGGCATTTAAAGCAGCCTTTTGTTTTGTGTAACCATGATTGGCTTTTGTCTGTGTCCAAATGACTTTTAGATAAGTAATCTCTTAAATTTCTAGATCTTCTACTAGTAATGGCTGCATTGGTGGGTAGAAATGGTTTAAGGTCTTTATCATCCAATAAAATACCCCAATGCTTATTAAAGATTTTTTTAACCTCATGCCATTTACTATTGAACGTGCCAATGCACCTAATAGTATTTTCTGATTCTCTAGTTTTATCTTTTAGAAGATCTTCCCTCTTAGTGTTTTTGGCTCTTTGGTAGGCCTTTTTTAAGCTGTTTTTAGAATAGCCTCTTTCCAAAAAGCGGGATTGTAACTCTTGAGATTCCCTCTCAAAATCTAAGTCATTGGAACAATTTCTTTTTATTCTTAAATATTGGCCAATTGGTATGCCTTCAATTAATGCTTTTGGGTGACTGCTTTTGGCGTGGAGTAAGCTATTAGTAGCTGTAGGTTTCCTGTAGGTTTTGGTGCCCACAATGCCATCTTGTGTTTTATATATCAGTAAGTCTAAGAATGTGATAGACTCATAACTGGATTCAGATGTTAAAAAAAGACCTAAATTATTAATATTCAGAGTCTTAATAAAGTCCTTTAACTGGGAGGTTGAGCCATTCCAAAGTATTAAAATATCATCGATAAAGCGGACCCAGAGATCTATATGTGAGGTGTATTTCTCCATTTCTTCACAGAAGACTATCTGCTCTTCCCACCAGCCTAAAAACAGGTTAGCGTAGGTAGGGGCACAAGCTGTGCCCATCGCTGTTCCCCGAATTTGTTTATAGAATTTATCCATAAAGATGAAATAATTGTGATTTAGAACAAATTCTAATAGTGTTAAAAGGAATTTGTTATGTGTATCATATTGCTTGCCTTGTTTGTTAAGGAAGTATCTTACTGCATTTATACCTTTATCATGGTGTATGCTAGTATAAAGGGCTTCCACATCTAGTGACACCAAAATGGTGTGTTCCTTAGATTGTATGCCATCTAATTTAGTTAATACCTCTTTAGAGTCTTTAACATAAGATGAGAGGCTAAATACAAATTCCCTTAGAATTTGATCCAAATATTTACTGGAATTTTCCGTTAAATTACCAATCCCTGATACTAACGGTCTTCCAGGGGGTTTCTGGGGATTTTTGTGAATTTTAGGTATGGTGTAAAAGGTTGCTACCTTAGGATTTTTTTTGAGCATAAATTCAAATTCTTGTTTACTGATGGTTTTATTCACTAGGCCTTTGTGTAGTATCTCTGATAGTACTTCTATGAATCTTTCTGTGGGGTCACAACTTAATTTACTGTAGCAATTCATATCATTAAGCAGTCTAAGACATTCTTCAATATAATCTTTTTTATCTAAGATAACAACATTGCCCCCTTTATCAGCATTTTTTATGATGATGTCTTTATTTCCTTTTAATTCTTGTAGGGCTTGTGTTTCTTGTTTAGTAAGATTTGAAGATCTAGTCTTAGATAGAGCTAATTGTTCAAGATCCTTTTCCATGTTTTTAACAAAAAGTTCAATATTAGGACTAATATGCAGTGGCGGGGTAAATTTACTCTTATTTTTGAGTTGGGAAAAGGGTCCTTTAAGCTCTAGTCCTTCATTTTCGGCTAATAGACATTCTAATGTTTTCAAAGTTTTCTGGTCCTCACTATTTAGGTACGTATTAGTACCTTTTCTTGAGAAATGTTTTTTCAAAGCAAGCTTCCTGGCAAATAAATGTACATCTTTAATCCACTCAAATAGGTTAAAATCATCTGAGGGAGAGAAGTTTAATCCTTTTTGTAATACAGATATATGATGGACTGAAAGTTCTAAATGTGAAAGATTAAACACCTGTAGAGAATTTAGTTCTTTTTGCTTCTCTTGTGTGGTTTGAATATGCTTGGGAGCCTTTCTTACCCCTCCTAGTCTTTGCTTTCCATCTAAAAAATTCATATTGGACCTAGTCTCCATTGTTGATGTTTCTTTGGGTCTAGTGTCTATGTCTGACCACTCTGAGTAAATTATTGATCTCAAATATATATAATATAGGTGAATATGACTGTGCTATATTTTCCACCTGTAATAGTACTGAGTTAATAGAGAGCCCATAAATGGTAGATCTAATGATGTCAACACTGAGAAATAAGTTGAATATTCATTATAGACATATATTATAAACATAAATGGTGTGTTGACTCTATATATCTTAATAACAGCATATATTGAATAATATCAATATATGGGGCTTTTTTATTATCAACATAAAAATTGAGTCTTCAATAATGAGCTATGTTTATAGTACAGATGATGGTCTCATCATGGTAAGCTTGCCTAATGATGGGCCTAAATAAAAGGCCTCTTTATAAGAGTGCTACTGGAAAGTACGGAATGACAAGATCTAAAGAAACAGATCAGATATAGGGAGTGAAGGTGAAGCCTTCATTCAGGCCATTAGGTTTTTTAGTGTCTAGTAGATAAATCCACTTGGCTTCTTTCTTTAATAACTCTGTGTCTATATCTCCTCTCCTAATGGTTTTCTCAACATGATCTATAGCAGTAAATGTGGAAAGAAAACAAAAGAAATTCCAAAGAGATCTCAATGATTTTCAAACTGGTAACATCTTCAGAAGACCTAAAAATACAGAGAACCTAGACAAAGAAATGATGATTCATATACATCAGAATCAGAGTGGTCAGACATAGACACTAGACCCAAAGAAACATCAACAATGGAGACTAGGTCCAATATGAATTTTTTAGATGGAAAGCAAAGACTAGGAGGGGTAAGAAAGGCCCCAAGCATATTCAAACCACACAAGAGAAGCAAAAAGAACTAAATTCTCTACAGGTGTTTAATCTTTCACATTTAGAACTTTCAGTCCATCATATATCTGTATTACAAAAAGGATTAAACTTCTCTCCCTCAGATGATTTTAACCTATTTGAGTGGATTAAAGATGTACATTTATTTGCCAGGAAGCTTGCTTTGAAAAAACATTTCTCAAGAAAAGGTACTAATACGTACCTAAATAGTGAGGACCAGAAAACTTTGAAAACATTAGAATGTCTATTAGCCGAAAATGAAGGACTAGAGCTTAAAGGACCCTTTTCCCAACTCAAAAATAAGAGTAAATTTACCCCGCCACTGCATATTAGTCCTAATATTGAACTTTTTGTTAAAAACATGGAAAAGGATCTTGAACAATTAGCTCTATCTAAGACTAGATCTTCAAATCTTACTAAACAAGAAACACAAGCCCTATAAGAATTAAAAGGAAATAAAGACATCATCATAAAAAATGCTGATAAAGGGGGCAATGTTGTTATCTTAGATAAAAAAGATTATATTGAAGAATGTCTTAGACTGCTTAATGATATGAATTGCTACAGTAAATTAAGTTGTGACCCCACAGAAAGATTCATAGAAGTACTATCAGAGATACTACACAAAGGCCTAGTGAATAAAACCATCAGTAAACAAGAATTTGAATTTATGCTCAAAAAAAATCCTAAGGTAGCAACCTTTTACACCATACCTAAAATTCACAAAAATCCCCAGAAACCCCCTGGAAGACCGTTAGTATCAGGGATTGGTAATTTAACGGAAAATTCCAGTAAATATTTGGATCAAATTCTAAGGGAATTTGTATTTAGCCTCTCATCTTATGTTAAAGACTCTAAAGAGGTATTAACTAAATTAGATGGCATACAATCTAAGGAACACACCATTTTGGTGTCACTAGATGTGGAAGCCCTTTATACTAGCATACACCATGATAAAGGTATAAATGCAGTAAGATACTTCCTTAACAAACAAGGCAAGCAATATGATACACATAACAAATTCCTTTTAACACTATTAGAATTTGTTCTAAATCACAATTATTTCATCTTTATGGATAAATTCTATAAACAAATTCGGGGAACAGCGATGGGCACAGCTTGTGCCCCTACCTACGCTAACCTGTTTTTAGGCTGGTGGGAAGAGCAGATAGTCTTCTGTGAAGAAATGGAGAAATACACCTCACATATAGATCTCTGGGTCCGCTTTATCGATGATATTTTAATACTTTGGAATGGCTCAACCTCCCAGTTAAAGGACTTTATTAAGACTCTGAATATTAATAATTTAGGTCTTTTTTTAACATCTGAATCCAGTTATGAGTCTATCACATTCTTAGACTTACTGATATATAAAACACAAGATGGCATTGTGGGCACCAAAACCTACAGGAAACCTACAGCTACTAATAGCTTACTCCACGCCAAAAGCAGTCACCCAAAAGCATTAATTGAAGGCATACCAATTGGCCAATATTTAAGAATAAAAAGAAATTGTTCCAATGACTTAGATTTTGAGAGGGAATCTCAAGAGTTACAATCCCGCTTTTTGGAAAGAGGCTATTCTAAAAACAGCTTAAAAAAGGCCTACCAAAGAGCCAAAAACACTAAGAGGGAAGATCTTCTAAAAGATAAAACTAGAGAATCAGAAAATACTATTAGGTGCATTGGCACGTTCAATAGTAAATGGCATGAGGTTAAAAAAATCTTTAATAAGCATTGGGGTATTTTATTGGATGATAAAGACCTTAAACCATTTCTACCCACCAATGCAGCCATTACTAGTAGAAGATCTAGAAATTTAAGAGATTACTTATCTAAAAGTCATTTTGACACAGACAAAAGCCAATCATGGTTACACAAAACAAAAGGCTGCTTTAAATGCCACTCATGCAAAGCATGCCAATATGTAAAACCAACTAAAAGCTTCTCTTCTGAAAAACATACTTATAAAATTTAAGCATCTCATTACATGCAAAACAGAGGGTGTTATATATTTAATCTCATGTGTATGTGGAGCCAGATACGTAGGTAAAACCTGTAGGGAACTCAGAAGACGGATTCTTGAGCACATCTATAGTGTCAAGAAAGAATTTGAAACTCCTATAGCCATGCATGTTAATAACAAACATAAAGGCGACACTAAAGTCCTCACATTTACTGCTATAGATCATGTTGAGAAAACCATTAGGAGAGGAGATATAGACACAGAGTTATTAAAGAAAGAAGCCAAGTGGATTTATCTACTAGACACTAAAAAACCTAATGGCCTGAATGAAGGCTTCACCTTCACTCCCTATATCTGATCTGTTTCTTTAGATCTTGTCATTCCGTACTTTCCAGTAGCACTCTTATAAAGAGGCCTTTTATTTAGGCCCATCATTAGGCAAGCTTACCATGATGAGACCATCATCTGTACTATAAACATAGCTCATTATTGAAGACTCAATTTTTATGTTGATAAAAAAAAAGCCCCATATATTGATATTATTCAATATATGCTGTTATTAAGATATATAGAGTCAACACACCATTTATGTTTATAATATATGTCTATAATGAATATTCAACTTATTTCTCAGTGTTGACATCATTAGATCTACCATTTATGGGCTCTCTATTAACTCAGTACTATTACAGGTGGAAAATATAGCACAGTCATATTCACCTATATTATATATATTTGAGATCAATAATTTACTCCCTTGATCAGTACCATCATGGCATTATTCAGCTTTATACATTCTTTGGAATTCATTTCCATCTTTTAAGAGATGATCTATTAGTTTTTAATGGTGCACAGTGACATTTGTTCACAGTTTCGCTTTTAATCCCGTTTTGTTGCATTGCCATGACAACATCTGCCTTTAAAAAGGCCCATAGGAGAGGCAGGCGTAACCCCTGATGAAATTCCAGAAACGTGCGTCGGGTGCACGTAGGAACGCCGTTGCGAGTCTATGACGTCATTACCTTGCGTCTAGACCACGGCGTGACTAGCAGAGAGTCAGCGTTTTCAGTCTCAGGCCCATAGCATAAAGCCCCTTCACCACTACATTAGTTAGGCTATTTCAGCAAGAGTTTAGTGGATTTGGAAGGCAGTAGCTACTGGTTATGGGTATATTCTGAAGGCAACGCTGCTATTTGGGCACTTGGGTATTTGAGATACACAGATATTTAGAACATTACCTACATGATATCAGTACTCTGGGGGCATTTATTTCTCAATATCTCTCACTTCTATCCTTTACCCCTTGCCATATTTTTCATTTGGTTTACTGGTTTCTGTTTAGCAACAAGCTGCTAATATTTACTTATACTGTTCCTTATAGGGAACCATATTCTAGTGATACACTTGCTTCACTTATATATATTTCTCATTTGTGTCATAGCACTTGGCACCTTATCATTTGTGTCATAGCATTTGGCACCTTATTATTTGTGTCATAGCACTTGGCACCTTATTATTTGTGTCATAGCACCTGGCACCTTATCACTAGTGGCACTTTATAGCACTTTATTTCTTATCTACTAGCCACTTTATCAGTGACTATACTAGCACATTGCACTTTATATGGTCTACCTCATAGTGGCATTTTCCACAACAGTGGCATTTTCCCAGTAAACTTCATATTATTTACTCTCTGCTACCTACGTTTATGTATTTTAAGTGGATTTTATTATTACTATTAAAAGTTAAGTTTTAACACTTAGTTCATTCTCTTTTTCTGAGAATTGGATTTCCCAGGTGTGCCCTAAAAAGGATCTTTCTCTCTCTTGGTACTACTCATGTTAATCTGTAAAAGAAAATAATGTATCATTAGTTTAATGTGACATGTTAAGTTTATTTTTTTTAATTTTTATTATCAACAGTTTGTTTCTATGTGATTGTAGTTCATTGTAGCAGAACTTTTTTTCTATTGTTAAATAAGTGTGTTTTATTTTTTGGTTTTACTTTCTGTCGTAGGTTGTAATTTTTGGCTTACATGCATAGCACACTCAAGGTAATTACATTATAGCTTTTTCTAGATATAGAAGGGCCCTTATTTAATTGTGATTTGGCCAATTGAATAGGGCTCTAAATAAGCACATAGCATATTTTTTTAAAGAAGTTTTTAGTTAGTGAATACCTTGCTTTTGGATAGATGTTTACTAACTAAAAACGTATTTAAAAAAAACATTTTATGTGCTTATTTTGACCCCTATTCAATTGGCCATATTGCAATTGAATGAGGGCCTAGGTGTTTAGTGTTAATTGAAATTGATATATTTTTTTTTTGATAATTTCTTTTTTAGTTGGACTTTTGGCTTATAGGCATAGTAGAGGGCAAAAATTAATCTTTGTAATTTGTCGTACAGTGGATTGTTGTAATAGTCTTTTTATATTTTATTTAAAGGCTTATATGTTGGGGCTGTGAAAAAGTTTGTATTGTTGTAGTATTCTATTTTATGTGTGTGGTTAGGTTTTATGCTTAATATTGTACATTAGGGCTGGTAATTGAGAATGAAACATTTTATTAAGTCTGTGTTTTGACACTTTTGTGGACTATGCTGTTTTATGTTTCTTTTTTTTTGGCTAGATTGAAGTTTGGGTTTACTGTTAAACATTGTTGTCCGTAAAAGCCAAATAACAGGTAAATAAGAAATGTGTCAGTAATATTTTGGTAAAGGTTATAATTAGTGGTTGTTATTGTTGTTGGTGTTTTTTTTTTCTGTTGACATGGATGCAGAGCAAGCATGTTTATTTAGTTTTCTTTTTTTTTACTTGTTATACTGTACCTTGGTTGAAGTTTGATTTCAAGCAGAATCTTTCTTGGTCCGCTGTTGTAAGTCTTCGTCCGATGCTCTCAGTGTCTGTTGTAAAAGAAAAAGTAAAATGTTATTTGTAATGAATAGCATATTTCATTGTTTTGGTCTATTCTATCTGTTATGGGGATTTTTTCTGCTATGCTCTTTTTTGTGCAACCTTTTAAAATACATTAATTGTATTTGTATATTACAGTTATCCTTTTATTTTACTGTAATTATTAATGTTTTTACTATTTTGGATATGATCACAATGTTTTTAGCATTATCCTGTTTTGTGTCCCCCACTTTTGGTATGCTTATTTAGGCTGTTTTGTAAGGCTTAGAGGTTCTTAAACAGTAAAGAAGAATCTTAATTTACTTTTCTATCTGTATGTGTGATTTTTGGTACAATCCTGTTTTGTGTCCAACATATTTTGCCTACTTTAGTGGCTTAATTGGTCTTCTTTCTGAGGATTAAATGTTGTTGGACAGTAAAAATGAATGTTAATTGCCTTTTCTATATCATGTTGTGCTTATTTTTTTTTTATCCTGTTTTGTGTTCACCACTTTTTGGTTGCTGCATTTGGCTTGTGGGTGATGGTTGGAGGTTATTTTACAGTAAAGAGGAGGAATACTTTTGTTTTATGTATGTTGCTAATGTTTCGGATGCTAACCTGTTTTGTGGCCACCTCTTCTTTTTTTTTTTCTCTGAAACTGTCTTTCTTTATAAATTGTATAGTGAAGTTTGTTGAACTGTGTTATTTTGGTCTTTATTAAATTTGTATTGTTTTTTTTTTTTTCTTAACATTTTTATATAGGCGGCCATTAAACATATATAGTTCCTTTTTTCCCCCTACTTTTTCTACTATACCTTGATTGAAGTGTTGTTCTTGTCTGAATGACAGAGGGTCCCCTCCTGCCAATCTTAATCCGCCACTCTTCTTGTAGTGTCATGCTGGAATATCCATGAACGACCCATATTTTAAAAGATAAAGTTAAATGGTTAATTGTATATTTATTTATTTTTATTTTGCAAAGCACGGTGTTTTTCAGCATGTAATGTATTTTTCTATCTTACCTCTTCTTCTTTCTTTCTGTTCTTTAAAACTAATTCTGTTTGACAGTCCACGGTGCAAATTCTTGAGTGACGCTGTTGATGCAGAGTCTGTTTGAATAGTGAAAAAAGGGGAAAGATTCAGCTTCAGGTTACATTTGTATTAGTGTCATATTTTTTTTTGCTATGAGTTGCAGTAAATTAATGTCATTTAAATATACTTGTTTCATTAGTTTGAGTTAACATTAGTTTGTTGTAGGGCCTATACACATAAATGTGTGTCACATGTCCGTATACATGAATCACATTTTCATAGTTAAAGATTGTATTTTTTTTTTTTTTTGCTGTCTTGGTAATAAAATCTAATATAATATAGCTCACCTCTCAGTTGTAATTTGCACAGTGTAAAGTAGGAAAATAGGAAATAATTCTCTTCTCAAGTAACAGCAGCAGTAAACAATCCAGTCACTCCGTTCATCACGGAGTAGAAATGTAGAATTTTCTGGAAAGTAGGCAGTATTTATAAACTTTGAGGTGCCTGAGACCGTTACAATGCAATACGCATGCGCTATTTGCGTTCCAGCGTACAATATTCCATCCGCCATTTTATGCGTAGTAGTTGTCAAAATGGTGGTTAATATCAGTGTGGTACTTGCCGCATAGGATGTGTTACGTACCTCGTAAAGTTGACTGTAGCGTTGTTTCAGTTTTGCGAGTCACTTTGGTATTGTTGCGTCTGTAGCCTCGTTTTCGTTTTGTTCGGCGGCCATTTTTTCTCTCACTTAGGTGATTTTCGGCACTTTAAACTCGTTTTTTTGGACTTAAATGGACGTGTAAAAAATCCATGCCAGCAACTGCGGCCCTCGCGAAGCTACGCAAGCCCGCAAGCGTTAGCAACAACTCGCATGCTCACAACTATATATGTGATAAATGATTTGTTTTTATTTTTATGGTACAATATTTTTCATCAGTGTTTGCTTCATTTATGGCTAATGTTTAACTGGGGGCGTTGTACCTATATGCCCTATATTTATGTGTTTACAAAAATGACAGGCTTTAAACCTATCGCATCAGTGTACTTGCATTCCTTAGTTCTCTACCCCACGTACCACCTGGGCTAGTCTACCTTTGGAGATGCAGTGGGATGGGGATTGGACCAAAGCAGTCCTAACTGATGATCTGTCAAACGATATAATCATTTTTAATATATTCACGTGTGTGTTCTTCAGCAGGAATAAGTGCATTCATCTTTTCTTGACAGGCCAATTAGGTTGATTTTATAAACATGGTAAGGGGGTGAGAAAAAAGTGTGTAATAAATCAATAATTCTTTAGTTAGTGAATTATTTATAATCAGTGTCTCAACTATTGTTGCTTGTGTATATACATGCATACACACATACATTTACTTTTTGTTTACCAAAATGTTTTTAAGGTTTAATAAAATAAACATGGTCAAAAAATTAAAAGATTAAAATGTTGACTATATCTAACAGACCTATAATAATTGAACTAAAACAAAATGTTATATAAAGCATGAACATATAAAAACATGGATATCGTTTTACTATAATACAAGTTAAATATAAGATATATAGTGAGGGGAAAGGGTATTTGATGCCCTGCTGATTTTGAACGTTTGACCAAGAAGTGGTCAGTCTATAATGTTAATGGTAGGTGTATTTTAACAGTGAGAGACAGAATAACAAAAGAAAAAACAAGTAAAAAGCATGTCAAAAAAAGTTATAAATTGATTTGCAGGTCAGTGAGGGAAATAAGTATTTGATCCCCTATCAATCAGCAAGATTTTTGGCTCCCAGGTGTCTTTTATACAGGTAACGAGCTGAGATTAGGAGCATTCCCTTTAAGAAAGTGCTCCTAATCTCAGCTCATTACCTGTATAAAAGACACCTGTTCACAGAAGCAATCAGATCAGATTCCAAACTCTACACCATGGCCAAGACTAAAGAGCTTTCCAAGGATGTCAGGGACAAGATTGTAGACCTACACAAGGCTGGAATGGGTTACAAGACCATCACCAAGCAGCTTGATGAGAAGGTGACAAAAGTTAGTGCTCTTATTGGCAAATGGAAGAAACACAAAATAACTGCAGACTCTTTCGGTCTGATTCTCCATGCAAAATCTCACCTTGTGGAGTTTCAATGATCATGAGAACGGTGAGGAATTTGCCCAGAACTACACAGGAGGACCTTGTTAATGATCTCAAGGCAGCTGGGACCATAGTCACCAAGAAAACAATTGGTAACACACTACGCCGTGAAGGACTGAAATCCTGCAGCGTCCGCAAGGTCCCCAAGCTCAACTAAGCACATGTACAGGCCCGTCTGAAGTATGCCAATGAAAATCTGAATGATTCAGGGGAGAACAGGGTGAAAGTGTTGTGGTCAGATGAGACCAAATTCGAGCTCTTTGGCATCAACTCAACTGAATGCTGCCTATGACCCCAAGAACACCATCCCCACCGTCAAACATGGAGGTGGAAACAATATGCTTTGGGGGTGTTTTTCTGCTAAGGGGACAGGACAACTGCACCGCATCAAAGGGACGATGGATGGGGCCATGTACCATCAATTCTTGGGTGAGAACCTCCTTCCCTCAGCCAGGGCATTGAAAATGGGTCGTTCATGGGTATTCCAGCATGACAATGACCCAAAACAAACAGCCAAGGCAACAAAGGAGTGGCTCAAGAAAAAGCACATTAAGTTCCTGAAGTGGCCTAGCCAGTCTCCAGACTTTAATCCCATAGAAAATCTGTGGAGGGAGCTGAAGGATTCAGTTGCTAAACATCAGCCTTGAAACTTTAATGACTTGGAGAGCATCTGCAAAGAGGAGTGGGACAAAATCTCTGCTGAGATCTGTGCAAACCTGTTGGCCAACTACAAGAAACATCTCAGACCTCTGTCATTGCCAACAAGGGTTTTGCCACCAAGAACTAAGTTGAAGGGGTCAAATACTTATTTCCCTCATTGACCGGCAAATCAATTTATAACTTTTTTGACATGCGTTTTTCTTGTTTATCTCGCACTGTTAAAATACACCTACCAATAAAATTATAGATTGATAATTTCTTTGTCAGTGGACAAACGTTCAAAATCAGCAGGGGATCAAATACTTTTTTCCCCCACTGTATTTACAAAACATAGAAAATAGTTGTGCGATGGTGCTATAGTTCCCCACACAAAAATGTATATTTTACTCAGACCTAGTTTTAATTTTGTTTGATTTATGTCAAAAAAATACTGAGAATATTTTACTGTAATATATTACTTTTTTTACTTTATCATATCCCTATGTTAAATATCTGACATCTTATGAAAATATACTTCCAAAAATAAAAGAGAGTCAAACTAAGTTTTAACTGGTTGAACCAGCAGCACTCAGTTCCATCTATTAAGGGAACAGTGCAATTGCACAATTCCATTATTCATATTTTAGAAGTACATTTTCACAATATAATTTGACCCATTTTCAAAATGAACAAATTGCATTTTTTATAATAGAACCAAGATTTGGCATCTTGCTGCTTCTACAATTACCTATTCTTTTTCTGCTCTCACCCTTTCTCACCTATCATAACCACTGTAATTATTTGACCTTACGTACCAACGACAACACATCTTTTCCTCAGCCACAATTACCTTGCTAACCATTACATTTAAAAGGCCACTTTTCTTCCTGTTTTTCTCTTTCTCCTACTTGTCAGAGCTATTTATAAAAGTTTTCTGCAGCTTTCTTAAAATTAATTTGCTTTTTTTTTACTTTGCAGACTATTATTGCTCTTCTAAAACATTCTAACTTTAAAAAAATAAGCTTTATTAGGCTAAGCTAAAAATGTAAAGCCCGATTCACAGGATAAAATACATTTTAAAATGGATATGCAAAAGTTCTTGAGAGAGATCATGTATAATCTTTGCGG
Organism: Discoglossus pictus; assembly: GCA_027410445.1. NCBI lineage: Eukaryota > Metazoa > Chordata > Amphibia > Anura > Alytidae > Discoglossus > Discoglossus pictus. The sequence goes on along the minus strand of CM050165.1, from coordinate 413,652,218 downwards.
ATGAAACTAAAGATAACGATTAGACATTCAAGACATGAAACAGAAAAAACAAGCAAAACAAGAGTCACTCCAAAAACGTAATTTTAGGCATTAGTTATGTAAATTCCTGGAGCCCTATTCTATTCTCCTATTTGGCAAATTACACTGTGTTTAAAAGCAACGTATATTTCCCTAGCTATTCTATTCACTCATCTCAAAAGCATTGTGAAAGAACTGCTACGAGTGACTGTGGCAAAACAAAGCTGCAAATTCCGTCAAAATATTTAATTGATTTTCACACTGCTGAAATTCTACAAGTGACTCTGTCCCCAAAACCCTATTTAAATGAAACTTTACTGAGCACTGCCAAAGTATAACAAACCTGTGAATGGGAAAAATCAAAGAAAAATGTACAGATACTAAATTGCACTTTTAAAACCATTGCTAACACCTAAAGTGGCATTTAAAGAGATGGATTAGCACACACAAACAATAGAAAAACATGCAAGATCATTACAAATAAATGCTGTACATTACTATTGACACATGTGCAATTTTTATAATATTTAATTTTCAAGTGTGACTCATCAGATACTGCATATGGTAACATTTGGTCACCCCTTGATAAATCTGTTAAAGAGACAACAGAATAATAAATAGCTTCAGAAATCATAACTCTATGATAAATCATTTGTTACAGTCACAGAGGCACAAAAGTGAAATTAAAAAGCAAAAATTAAAAATGTTTAAATTAATATGTTCTCATCACATATGTAATGGAACACAAGTAATGGCAATATCACATCTCCACATAACATATCACAATGTAAAGCCGAACATAGACCACATTGTGCAAGAGGTTAATACCAATCAGCAAACACATATGGACCACAGCAGCACTCACTATTACAGGGATACATGTAGATGCATTGCTATAAGTTAAACGTAACAACAAGCATGTGTTCCAAAACATGATATATGATTAATTAATGTTGGGGATGTCATTGATGGAATGGTAGCCGCTGTGTATATATATGTCACTCACATTATTTGGTAGCACTGCATGCAGATGAAGATAATGCCTTCATGGATCTGAATTGTGCCTATAAAAAAATAAACAAAAAAGACTAATCCTTAGGGAGAAACAAAATAAGGGACTGCACCATCTCTTTTCAAAATCATGTCTCAGTGACCATCAATTTGGTTAAATATTAAACATACCCTACTTGTCTGCAGAGAAGAGAATCATGGACCATGTGAGTGGGTATCCATCTGTTTACAAAATATCACCCTCACATAGCCCATGACCATATACTCTGTAGCCAGACAAGATTATGTTAATATTTGGATCAACAGGTCAAATCATAGCTGCAGCCCCTATCTCTTTCTCAGCCTGTCTCCATACCACTGTGCCTAGTCTTTAGTCAAGAGGGGCTTGCAAGGGGAGGAATCCACCCAAAAGGCTGCAGCACCAGTGGAGGCATGGAGGGAGGCAAGGAGGGTCCGGAAGCTAGTGTGTGTAGAGGGCCTCAGGGGTGGAGGAGGTGATGCTAGGAATCAGAGCATGCTGGGTGATATCCATGCTCAGCTGTATAGTGTGTTTTGATTCAGCACCACCTGGAGCAGCCTGGCCATGTATTACTCCACCTGCTGGTTGTGCCTCCTCACCACCCTATTGAGTCTCCTGAAGCTGCAGACCACCGAGGCCTGGTGGGAGGAGATACTGGCCTGGATCCCTCACATAGCATCTCTTTCCTCATACATCAGGACAATCTCCCCCATGGTTGCCTCCAACGGTGGGACCTGGGGATTTAAGTCCTTGTAGGCTGGGCATGGCTGTGAGCAGAGGCGCTGGATGTGGTGCTGTTGGTTAAGCAGTCCACAAAAAGACAATAGTATATAGGGAATAATAATATATGGCTTTACTAACTTGGACAAAACAACAAAACATATGTAAATCAGGTTATAAACATAACCAGCATCAAGCAGTATACTATAACTGTCAAATCTCGTAACAGACACAGAGATTGCATAACCCTTCCCAACTGTCACTTAACCCCTTATTGACCGGACACAATTACAAATACAGTAAACATAACATTAACATTACACATTGTGTAATACATGCTGTTGTATTCCCCAACAGGTGGTGCAGTGGGAAGGTGCAGTGGACTAAATGTGAGTAGTGGTGGCCTGTCACTGGCTCCTTGGTGGACCCCAGACCTCCTGCAGGCTGTAATGAGATAAGAATGGTTTACGGTTAATAACATTATATGATCATTTGATTGCTGTGTGTTCCTATCTATCTGACATTTTGTTGTCTTAAACCTGGGTGGTTCACTTAATTGCTATTGTGTAGAGCTATCATTCGCTAGATGTGATCACTGCTTTGTATTATGAGCTTCCTTGTTATTGGCTCCTTGTTCGTGCATCGGTTTGGCATCACATGCATACACATACTCTGCTATGCATTGTGTCATATTAACCAGTCTGTTAGCATGTCTCCACAATAGTTGTTAACATGTTGATGAATGGTGTTCCCTGATAGGTTAGTACACTACACTGCACATTAATCCCTACAGTGTCTTTATCTGCATATGCTACAGTAGCCACAACCATACATGTTGTCTCAATTGGATTTTTCCCACAGTTATATTTATCTGGTATTTCATGTGGCTATTTGTCACACATGTGAAGTGGCCCACCAATGAGAGTGTTATGTAAGAGATCCATCCTTAGTAAATCCTTAGTAAAATTCAGGGAGCTAACATCTTGCTTCTATTGGTGTGCAGTATTTCCATGAGATTAATGTTATCTGTGTGTGTGTGTGTGTGTGTATGTACATAGTTACATAGTATTTGGGGTTGAAAAAATACTTTTTGTCCATCAAGAACAACTTTTTTAGATTTCCACTGATCTGCAATATGCAGATTAATTGTTAATTGTTGTTGAGGAAGGCAAACAGAAAAAAACACCCAGTGAAACTTTGCTATATGTCTCAAAAGGTGAAAAAAAATATCCTTGCTCACCTCAGATACTGGCGATCGGATTCCTCCCTGGATCAATACTCTCTCTCTAATTAACCAGGATAACCCTGAATGCCCATTTTATTAAAATATATATATAAGCCCTTTTTAAAGTTATCTATTGAATCTGCTGTCACCACCTCCTTTGGTCGAAAATTCCACAGTTTAACCACCCTTACTGCGAATAACGTTTTCCTTTCTTTAAGGTGGAATCTTTTTACTTTTAACGTCAAAGGATACCCTCTTGTCAGTTGAAAACCTCTTGGCACAACAAGTTCACTTGACAAAGATTTATATTGACTCTGGGCATATTTATTTAAGGTAATCATATCCCCTTTTAGACATCTTTTTTCCTTGAGAAAATAAGTTTAATTTAGTTATTCTTTCTTCATAACATAGACCCTCCATTCCCTTTGTTAGTTTTGTTGCCCTTCTCTGTAGCTCTAAAATGTTTTTTTTACAATAATTGTACTCCATTTTCCAAATGAGGGCGTACTAGGGAGTTGTATAGTGGGAGAATTATATTTGCTTTCCTTGCTTTTATACCGTTCTTAATACAATAATACAGTATATTATTATGCTATGCAACTGCTGCCTGGCCTGGAGCACAGTTACCTAGGTGGTTGTCCATAAGCACTCCCAAATCCCTTTCAAAATCTGATACCCCTAGATTCATATTAAATCTAATTTGCCATTTAGTTGCTAATTTCTTTAATTTATGTAAATCCCTTTGTAGGGAAAGTACATCATTTTCTGATTAAATTACCTTGCACAACTTAGTGTCATCAGCAAAAATTGAGACAATACTTTCTAGTCCTACTTCTAAATCATTAATACATTTTAAAAAAAGGAGAGGACCTTGAACCCTGAATTAACTCACTTGCCACATTAATCCAAACTGATATGTTCCATTTACAACAACACTTTCCTTCCTGTCTTTTAGCCAGCTCTCAATCCATGAGCAAAAATTTTTTGCAATTCCAGTATCCTTACTTTGCACAGCAGTATTCTATGTGGCACTGTATCAAAAGCTCCTGGGATCCTCCCCCTCTGACCCTGAATTACATTTACCTGTAATTATGAACAAGTTCCTCCCTCTCTATACCTCACCTCCACACCTCCCCCCGAACTACCACTCCTAGCCCTCCCCTCCACACCCTACCTTTCCTTCTCTCTCCTCTCTTCCCTCCACTCCCATCCCTCCCTACCTACTTTTGACTCCCTGCCTCCCTTCATAGAAAGATCCATGAGGCTCCACAGTCCAAAATGTTGCTGTACTCTCACCAGCCTTTCCTCCCAGCATTTCAGGGCTGTTCTATCTTCACCAAACCAGACTCACAAGATCTCGATAAGGTTCGTTTTTATGGGAAAAGGTAATGGGCAGAGATCGCGTGCCACTGACCACACTCACGAACTTTATCTACGCAGAAGTTGGTGACATCATCCATGCAGAGTGAGCCCTTAAACTGTTGTCGACCTGCTGACTATATTCTTGTACATGAGGATTACTTAGGAACAGAACTCAGTCCCCAGACCAAACCTCCACTGCACTTTACCAATGAAGAGGTGCAACATCAAAAGCATGATCTTGGCATTACTTAGGCCGCACATACATGACATTATTGGATGTAGTTGAGGGTGTCTCTGATGATTTCAAGGCTCTCTACTATTCTGTGCTCTTACATCCCACCGGGCTGATTTAGGTAGATGAACTGCTCTAGTAAAGTCTTTAGATTGGCTAACACCTTAGCAAGGATCAAGAAGTACACATTCAGGACAGAGATGGGCCTTCAGTTCTTGAGGTCAGACCACTGCCCATTCTGTTTCTTTAAGAGTGTCAGCACCCCTCTCTCATTGAAGGAGGCATACTGCCCACCATCCACTGTTTCCCCATACAGCTTTAGCAAGTCCAGGCCAATAAGGTCCTTCAGCGTTACATACAATTCAGCTGGTAGGCCATCACTGCTTAAGGGATCTGACGGCAGATTGCAGTTCCTCCAATGTGAGTGGGGTATCCATGGTTGTGGCACATGTGGAATCAACAGGCCTAGTAATATCTGATGGAAACCTCTCTGTATGGTGTTGTCCATCTTTCTGAAAGAGTAGACATGTCTGTGATCACCTTCATGACCTCCTCTTTCCCTTCTCTCATCACACTGATGTTGTTGTCACACAGCCATGAGTGGAGCTTCTTAAAAAATAAATAGTTCTCACCTTGGAATAAGGCATTCCTCCTCAAAGTGCCTTTTCAGATTCTCTTTGGAATCCTCCATCTCCTCTCACATCCCAGCCATGCAGCTAAAGATTTTGTAGAGACGGAATTAGAGTTTACAGCCCTTTGAATCCACTTTACTTGTCTCTTGCCAGACACTTGCCACATGCCTGGGAAAATCTGGGTAACTTCACCTTAACAAACTCCCACAATGAGCTACCACTTCTCATTCTACCACTTTACATACAGACTCTGAAATTCCTCCTATTTTACGCAAAGTAATCACTTTATCCAGGAAATAGAAACATTTGATGATAACATTCTTCAATACTAAGGATACAGGACTTAATATGGACTTGGGATTTTTATTACATTACCCAAACATCTTGTGACTCCACCACATTTATGCTCATGTTGTTTTTTATTATTGTTTCTTTTTCTAATACGTAATATTTGGGGATATTTATGACTCAAGCTTAAATTACTCTGGTTTTCGCTTATATTAAAACTGATGATATCTGTCACTTTGAATCTCTGCTCTGTTTTCCACAGCTCATCTTAGCCAGTATTGGTTCTAACTTCAAAAAGTGGTGTTTATCCAATAAAAAAGGCATCACTATATACTGCAATACTGTGATTATATATATACAGTATCTCGCAAAAGTGAGTACACCCCTCACATTTTTGTAAATATTATATTATATCTTTTCATGTGACAACGCCGAAGAAATGACATTCAGCTACAATGTAAAGTAGTAAATTTACAGCCTGTATAACAGTGTAAATTTGCTGTCCCCTCAAAATAACAAAAGTGAGTACACCCCTAAGTGGAAATGTCCAAATTGGGCCCAAAGTGTAAATATTTTGCGTGGCCACCATTATTTTCCAGCACTGCCTTAACTCTCACAGGCATGGAGTGCACCAGATCTTCATAGGTTGCAACTGGAGCCCTCTTCCACTCCTGCATGATGACATCACAGAGCTGGTGGATGTTAGAGACCTTGCACTCCCACACCTTCCATTTGAGGATGCCCCACAGATGCTCAATAGGGTTTAGGTTTGGTGACATGCTTGACCAGTCCATCACATTTACTTCAGCTTCTTTAGCAAGGCAGTGGTCGTTTTGTAGGTGTGTTTGGGGTTGTTATCCTGTTGGAATACTGCCCTGCGGCCCAGTCTCCGTAGGGAGGGGATCATGCCCTGCTTTAGTATGTCACACTACATGTTAGCATTCATGGTTCCCTCAATGAACTGTAGCTCCCCAGTGCCAGCAGCACTCATGCACTCATATATATTGTGATAGATATTTATTACTATTATTTTATAAAATATGTTATTATTAAAAGTAATATTAATCTACTTATTTGATATAGATAATATCTGGGGAGGGCGACTGTCCCTTTGTCCTGTGTCTTGCTCTAATGCCCCAAAATTAGAGCAATACGCTGTTTGTAATTCCAACTTGAGTCCACTAAGCTTTATGGGTTGCTCAGCCACTGGTTATTTCCTCCATTGAATTAACTACTTTAAAAAGAGGTGTGCGGTTAGCTTTGGACACTCTGGGTTCTGACTTACAACCAGATTTGGGGATTTGCCTTTTGGGCATTCTGGTGGTAAAAGGGTAAGGCATATTTATTTATGCTTGATATGTGTGTATGTACGGTTTCCTAATGAACTAATCTAATGGATCTCCTCCTAGGAGGTGCTGCCACAAATGGCAGTTGCAGTGCTTGCTGACGCTTAAATAGGGGTTTTTGAGGGTTTATGATTGACATCTATTTCAGCTCATCAGAACAGGTTTTTCGGTTGTCACACTGCTCAAATTAATTTTGAATAATTTGGGCAAATCAGATTACTCAGATTCTAGATCCCTCAATCTGGGTAATATGATTGGTACACATTGTTCAAAATTAATTATGAGCAGGGTGACAATTGTAAACACATTCTGACTGGCTGTAACCCGCATTTACGGGTTTGAAGGCAATTGCAGGCTTGTGGAATTGTTGCAATTCAATCTTGATATGTGATTTCAGAGATTGGGACATTTGCGGGCTTGAAAGATCAAAGGCAGAGATAGTATTGAGTTATAATTTTTAAAACTGCAGGAATTTTGAGCCTGTAACCTGCAAATCGATATGCACGTAACTAGTAGAGGCCAATTAAATATCAGTAACTTTTATGGGCTCTAGTAATTACGATTTGCTCAATTCAATAGGAGCCTACAGTATCAGCCCTATTAAATTACCCCTACATGAAAACCCGTAGCCCGTAATGGAGCACTCTAGAATTACAGCTATTAAATTGGCCTCCTACAGCTACCCGCAAAACGATCTGTGGGTCACAGGCTGAAAAACCCTACGGGCTGTTGAAGTAAATGTTACAATAGCAAATTGCTATTAAATTGCTACGAATCCCCAAGGATGCACTGGCATTTCAACCTGTAATCGGAAAAAAGAGGGTCAAAAATATATACACTAGACAATATAAATACACCAGTGGACTTTAAAATATGGAGAAAGTATTAAAAGGCATTACAATTACTTGCACAACAATCCACAAATAAAAAAAAATGTATTTAAAAAAATTATTATTTCATCATATGTTGGAATGGTCATTCATTTGTCAATATGAAAATGCTGCAACATGCATAAAGCAACGAAAGACACAGTACCTGATTAAATTACAACACAAAAACATGAAACTGCTTGTCACATTAACCCTTTCTTACTCACAGAGGCTCTAATGTGTACTCTGGAATATACATATACAGTGCCGTGCAAAAGTATTCACCCCCTTGACTTTTTACCTATTTTTTTACATTACAGCCTTAAGTTCAACATTTTGTTAATCTGAATTTTATGTGATGGATCAGAACACAATAGTGTAAGTTGGTGAAGTGAAATGAGAAAAATATTTACATAAAACTATTGTTTAGAAATAGAAAACAGAAAATTGGCATGTGCGTATGTATTCACCACCTTTGTTATGAAGCCCATAAAAAACTCTGGTGCAACCAATTACCTTCAGAAGTCACATAATTGGTGAAATGATGTCCATCTGTGTGCAATCTAAGCATCACATGATCTGTCATTACATATACACAACTTTTTTGAAAGGCACCAGAGGCTAAAACACCTATGCAAGAGGCACCACTAACGAAACACTGCCATGAAAACCAAGGAACTCTCCAAAGAAGTAAGGGACAATGTTGTTGAGAAGTACAAGTCAGGGTTAGATTATAAAAAAATATCCAAATCTTTGATCTCCAGGAGCACCGTCAAATCTATCATAACCAAATGTAAAGAACATGGCCCAACAGCAAACCTGCCAAAAGACGGCCGCCCACCAAAACTCACGGATCAGGCAAGGAGGGCATTAATCAGAGAGGCAGCACAGAGACCTAAGGTAACCCTGGAAGAGCTGCAGAGTTCCACAGTAGAGCCTGGAGTATCTGTACATAGGACGACAATAAACCGTACGCACCATAGAGTTGGGCTTTATGGCAGAGTGGCCAGAAGAAAGTCATTACTTACAGCAAAACACAAAATAACACGTTTTGAGTTTGTGAAAAGGCATGTGGGAGACTCCCAAAATGTATAGAGGAAGGTGCTCTGGTCTGCTGAGACTAAAATTGAACTTTTCGGCCATCAAAGAAAACGCTATGCCTGGCACAAACCCAACACATCACATCAACTAAAGAACACCATTCCCACAGTGAAACATGGTGGTGGCAGCATCATGCTGTGGGGATATTTTTCAGCAACCAGGACTGGGAAACTAGTCAGGGTTGAGGGAAAGATGGATGGTGCTAATTTTGGCCTATTTGTTGTTTGCTTCACAATAAAAAAAACATCTTCGAAGTTGTGGGCATGTTCTGCAAAAATTAATGATGCAAATCCTCAAACAATCCATGTTAATTCCTGGTTGTGAGGCAACAAAACACAAAAAATGCCATGGGGTTAATACTTTTGCAAGGCACTGTAAGTGCATATACATGTCGCTCATCACATCTACATTGGGAAAACAAATAGTGGCCAAATTACACCACCACATCACATATATCAAATACCAGGGTAACATTTTATTATTTGTTGTTCAGTCCTTCCGTCGTGTCCAACTCTCTGTGACTCTATGGACTTAGCTAGGTCTCTGCCTGTGCTGTGATTTGTCTGACCTATCTGCAATGACCTGCCCACCTACAGTGACCCTACATGGTATAGCTCTAGCTTCATTGAAATGCAAAAGCATCTTTATCTTCACAAGGCATCAAGCTAGCATTTAGGCGACGCTCATCGCCTAAATGCTCCCCGATAACAGCTCATTTCAGCTTCATAAGGCTTGCAGCGATGAGCACCGCCTTACTCGTACGTACCACGCAAAGCGTGACGACGTCTCATAGTTTGACAACTATTATATGTGATTGTATAGAATGAGTCAATGTAATGTGTGTTTGCAATATAAGCAGCATGTGCGAGATTAGAAAAGTGGAAAACCAGGGAAACTTAGATATACTTTTATCATGTGATAGCACTCTTGTTCTAAAGATTATGGACACAGCTAAGGCAGGTTCAGTAACTTGCGTGAGGACCATACCATTTGATATTGAGTTAAAATGAATGCATTAGCAGACCATAACTTGGTAACACTTATCATTTCATATTATTTTGCAGTACTCTTGTGCAGCTCTGTAAAATACAGTGATATTATTTGGCAGGTTACAAAGTTGCAGTAGTACATGCGTAGCTCTATGAATAAAAGGTTTTGATAGGACCCTTTGTGCCTAGGTATATCACATTCATAAATTCAGCCTTGCCTACACATCTCTACTTGAGAGGGATAGGATGCAGCATGGGTTCAGAAATCATATAACTAGTTATCGTACATTCATCTATTAAAATGGAATATAAGACCTAAGGGTAGTAGAGGTTTAGGGACATAATGCAACTGCACCCAGCCCTTTCCAGTGATATCACTTTTAATTGGTGGACAAATGTGTTGCCATTGCTTAGCCGAGGACCTATGTATAATGTAGTGAAGTTACTGCTTCAAATAATACTCCTGATAGGAAGGTACAGGGACTCTGGGCCTTTTTGTTAATATAGTTCAGACTTCCTTCCTTTACCGTCCAATGGTGGTGTGGGATCTATCCACCAGCTTTATGTTTTCTAATGAACTGACATCTCCACAATCCAGAACCAATTTTAGTGTAAAAGTAAATGAAGGTGATCCTGAGCTTTGTGAAACACAGTGAAGAAAACAATCATTGGGGTACTACACACTACACCTCATTGCTAGAAAAGTAAGTATGTGTTGAAACACTGAAGAGGAATATAGTTACTCATCTGTCTTGGTCACTTTGAAGTCATTGAGCAGGACTTCATTAGAGCATGATCACACCATGAGAAAACAACCGAAGCATCAATGCTGTGGCTGAAGTAGTTTAAGTTTTGCTTATTTTAGTGCTGCTGGTTGAAAATAAGTTGAATAACTGAAGAATATATGATACCTGAAACAGTGGAGAAATTGTGTATATTGGCTCATTTGGAAGCGGAAAACATGTGCACTGGAGGAAGAGGGAAGAGAGAATGGAAGTGTAAAGAATTTAACAAAATAAAGTATAAGGCAATCACTGTGAGAACATTTGCAGATCTCACAACATTGTAATGAGAGGTACTGAAATGTTCTGAAGGAATATTATATTTGTGGAATTTGCAGAGCATCATGCAGTGACCCTATCATACCAAGTACATCATCGGAGCATTTTAGTTACTTCTTTACATGTATATATCAGATGTTATCTGCTATGCCCTGCATATGGATAACATGTGAATATACCTGTGAGGTTTTCTACATATTTACTACACAGTATTGTTGTTATGATGTGGTTCTTCAGGATGGCTTGATAAGGCGCAGCAGACCTTTCAGATTCTTTTGATCCCTTCACCGAGACAGCCGATGTCTCTTTAAAATGCCCTTAAACAGATGCAGAATTCAAAAATAATATGAACTCAGGTTTAGCATTATAAACATCTGGAACTGCTTTAATAGTTGTTGTAATTCATAACAGGTTCACTAGATGTACATTTAAACTTGAGATGACAACACTCTGCAATAGTCTGTGTATCTTCGGGACCTTCTATAAAGAACTATTGACAAGGTTTCAGCTGCAAAGCATAACAAGATTCACTTCAGTCATACAGTAATATTATCTTATTACCTCAGCTGTCCTGTTATACCTAAAACAGTCCATGGGCCTATGTGACCAAAAGTGGGCAATACATCCCTTGTGTCAAAAAATGTTGAGGATGGGGGATAGTTCAGGTATAACTTCTTAAGCAATCCATCATATTCATATATACCCAGAATATCTATTGGTTAAGAGCTATCAGAGTGAAAGTCAAATTCCAGAGCAACGTTTCTTTTCTTTGCAGATTGTTGAGCTGGATTCAGTTTGTCTCCATACTTCTGCTGCAATTCATAGATTTGTATTTCTTTGCCTTCAGTTCATTCTGTAGCCCCTGTACCTGTGCTATAATAGGCACCTGTTCTGCCTTTTGAGCCTGCAGATTTTGAATATCCATTCTTAAGTATGAATTTTCTTCTTTCAATATTTTTAACTCTTCTTGCTTGTTTGCCAACTCTATGCATTCGGTCACTAAAAGTTCTTACACTGTTATGACTTTTTCATCTTTTTCTTGATTACTCTTCTCCATCTGCCCTAATAAGTCTTTATTAGCCTGTAATGTATTGATCTGCAATTGCAACTCCTTGTTGTGATTAGGCAGAACTTTGTTTTCCTCAACTTTGTTGGACACTTTTGTCAGCTCATTCTGAAGTTGCACATCGAAAGATCTTATTTTCTCATCTCTTTTAATGATACTTCTTTGTAGCTGTTCCATGGCGAGAGTGGCTGTGACCTGCTCATTCTTCAAACCCTGGAACATATTGATTTCTGTGTTTTTTACAAAATTAGCATGTGCCGGAGCCATAAAAAAATGCCTTCTGTTTTATCTCTGGTAGGATCTCAGGGCTTATCCCTGTTCTTGCCCCTGGATCTGTGTTTAGCTCCCTGGCAGTGGTTATCAGCTGGATTGCTATTACTGGTTCACATTCCATGCTTGGTTCTTCCAAGAATCCTGGAGCAAGGTTGCTCCCCTGCAGGCCCTCCATTTGATCTGCTTTCTGTAAATAATATTCTGTTGCACATTTCAGGACTGTATTTCCCAAAGGAGCAGTGATCTCTGAGGACAAACAACTATCCAAACTACTGTGTTCTTCTAGGGCCTCCTGGTGGCAGGATGCATCTTCTTCATCCTCACCCAATTGGCAGGGCTCCTTCCACCCTTTGAGCCAGGTCCTACTCTGGGCAGCCTTGGTCTCTGGCACATAATCTTTCTCCCTGCCAGACTGGCAGGGACTTTCCCAACTGGGCGGCCAAAGACCTTCCACAGATGCCTCATCAAGCAAGTCTATAAATTCAGCTTTCAGCTGTAACTCCTGCTGGATCAAGGGCAATAGCACAAAAGCCTCATCAGTCCATTTACATAGTCCAAGGGAGTCACAGCGCTTTTAAAGCAAGTTAAATGTGAAGTGCCCAGGCCACAGTCCTGATTGCCATTCACAATCTCCCTTACCGCCTACTCCAGCTCCAAGGGAAACAAGGGCTCCACACCGGGAACCCCAACTGATCCCAGTCAGGCCGCATAGTGCTGCTCCAGGTCAACCTGCTGCCACACCAGATCCGACAGCCAGTCATTCAGCTCATGACCTGGCCACAATACCAGGAATGCCTTCCATTGGGCTAGAAGGGCCACTTTCCTGCATTGCTTAGCGATCATCTTGCTGGACCTCTGAGCTCCTATCCTTCCGCCATGCCTGCAGATGATTTCCTGTCTCCTCTGTGATGGAGGTTGCCCTTCCAGGCTACCGCTGGTTACTGCTGCTTGTTTCTGTAGTTGCTATCTTAGCTTATTGATGAAGGGATCACACTGCTATCCACCAGTTGTTACGATATACTTCTTCAGTCAGACTTGTTCCCTTGATCCTTTCACCAAGACAGCCGATGTCTTTTTAAAATGCCCTTATTCAGATGCAGCATTCAAAAATAATATGAACTCAGGCTCAGCATTATAAACATCAAGAACTGCTTTAGTTGTTGTAATTCATAACAGGTTCAATAGTTGTACATTTAAACTGGAGATGCCAACAGTCTGCGTGTCTTCTGGACCTTCTATAAAGCACTATTAACAAGGTTTCCTCTCCTAGGCATCACAACATCCACTTCAGTCATACAGTAAGTCTTCACAATATGCCACCTCCTTTTTCTTTAGGAACATATATCTTATTTAAGACATTCAACACAGCACTATCTCAACTGCCCTCAGAGACACCATTACCTCTCTCTCCATGTAACTGAAATCTCAACTGACTATCTCTGATAGTTACAGACAGACAACACAACATTCTAAATAATTTAACACTTGCAACATACAGAATTAAACATCACAAGTAAAACACACATAGGGAAGCAACATAACATACAGTAACCAACATACATAGGGTAATCAACTTAACATAAAAACATATTAAATAACAATAACAATTACTAAACCCAAAGGATGGTGAGGGGGATCATGACAATTGTTATTTGCTGTTTGATGCTGTACATATTGGAAATCATGTGAGGTACTCTGCAAATCTCACTTATTATCACTCTGGGATGTACAGAAATACCTAGTTTAACTCTGTAGATAGGTTCCAGGCAATAGGAGTGTTATAGGAAAAAGAGCTAAACAGAATCATTTTAACATAGGGTAGATCGGGATAGGGGAACTCAAGAAAAAAAAATACATAAAAGCAAATGTTTGGCTTTATATGAACTTTTGAGAAACAGCAAACATAGCAACAACACACACTGAACTTTAAAAAAATATAATTTATAGAAACAGCAAGCATTAATGAACAATCTGCTTAAAATGGTAGCTGGTTTGGGGCATTAAAAGGGGTCCGGTGACAAAAAACAGTGTTATAGCAGGGCACAGTGTTAAATGGGGATGCAGGACTAAAAAGCAGAGCTATAGCCAGGCCCGGATCTACCTTTTTCGATCAGTAAAGTTGAGGAGCCCCTGCGAGAGCGTGCACACAGTGTGCATCCATCCATTTTTCTCTTTCTGTGCAAATCACAGACATTTCCCCATAACAGCTATTTTCACAGCATCGCTACTCATACATACGCCAAGTTATTACTTGCTTATTAAATGCATTTGATGATGGGCCATATTATTTATATTTTTTTATGATCACTTGTATCACACATAAAAATGTGTAATTCTAAGATTTAAAAGGGCCACAATGAAAAAAAATGAAATGGAAAAAGTTGAGCCTAAGAGCATAAGTAATCAGGAAGAAAGTCATACATATACAGCCTTATTAAATTGCGATTCAGCAAATTTAAAAGGGCTCTATTTTAGCACATAGCATATTTTTTTTACAGAAGTTTTTAGTTAATAAAGATTTTGCTTTTGGATAAAAGTTCACTAATTAAAAAATTCTGTAAAAAAAATATGCTATATGCTTAAATAAAGCCCTGTTAAATTTGCTGAATCGCAATTTAATAAGGCTGCTAGTTTTTAATTAGAAAAAAAATCAATTTTGATGGTTCTGGTGGGCCCTGGGAAAATCTATGATACATAGGTAGAAGTTGCTTGTGTGAGCAGGGCGTTTACATTTCTGGAGATATTTGGTTGCATTTATCTGAAACAAGGAGTCTACTTCTGGGCCAGTAAAGGGTGAAGTGTCAATTTCAATATTCTCCATTTAAGAAATGCTTTCTGTTCCCTCCTTTCTCAATCCTACCTCCACTCATAAGACATGATCATGCTCTCATGACGTATGCAACAAACACAAAATGGATTCCTATACTCATAAACAGAGACAACAAAAATTAAGATTTTCCCAAAAAAATGTTATGTCCATGAGTTAATCATACTTTCGAAACAAATGTTTTTTCCTTGAACTTCAGTGGAACCTTAGTGCTAAAACTGAACGCCATTACTAATATAAGGGATCAGTGAGTGTGTGATCAGGATGTGTCTCACCAGCTGCAGCTACATTTCTTTGTGTGTACTGTATCTCTGAAGTTGGGCAGACGGCCAGATACACATCATGATCACTTAGTCCACACACACAGTCGCATACATAGACACACACAATACAATAGATGCACAAACAAGTGGAATAATAAAAGCATGACAAGCTGGCTGACAGACAAGCAGCTTTTATTTGCAGGGGAGCTGCCTGTTATCCAGATTACTGAGACAGAGAAACAGAGAAGCGGCAGCACACATGATGTGGAGGTGCAGACAAGGGAGGTGGTGACATACAGACACCTCATGCTTGATGTCAGTGACCACAAGGTACTAACCTGACACTGCTCCCTACAGTTCCCTCAGATAACATAACCAGAGTGGAGCATATGTTGTATATCACACCCTCCCCCTCATAATACAGGTTCCAATAATCCAATTTGAATCACATATATAGTTGTGAGCGTACGGGCCGTTGCTCATGCTTGCGGGCTCGCATATCGAGCCCGCGGCCCTTGCCTGCTCACAACTATATATGTGATGTCTACATGCCAGCAACTGAGGGCCTCGATTGCTGGCATGAGCGGCCCACATATATCAGTTGTCCGGGGGGACAATGCGCTGCGGGTTGACGCTCTTAGCTCCTCCCCCGGCTGCTCTCGACTCCTCCCCGGCTGCTCTCGACTCCTCCCCCGGCTGCTTTCGACTCCTCCCCCGACTGCTCTCAACTCCTCCCCCGGCTGCTCTCAACTCCTTCCTGGGGAGGGACCGGTGGACATGCTGGGGACTGAGGTGAGAGAGACAGCCTTGAGGGAAATAGAGACAAGAGGGACAGATAGACAGGAGGGACACAGATAGAGAGACACAGGAGGGACACAGATAGAGAGAGACAGGAGGGAGAGAGACATGAGGGACACAGAGAGAGAGAGAGACATGAGGGACACAGAGAGAGAGAGAGACATGAGGGACACAGACAGAGAGAGAGACATGAGGGACACAGACAGAGAGAGTGAGACATGAGGGACACAGACAGAGAGAGAGAGACATGAGGGACACACAGAGAGAGAGAGAGACATGAGGGACACAGAGAGAGAGAGAGACATGAGGGACACAGAGAGAGAGAGAGAGACATGAGGGACACAGAGAGAGAGAGACATGAGGGACACAGACAGAGAGAGAGAGAGACATGAGGGACACAGACAGAGAGAGAGAGACATGAGGGACACAGACAGAGAGAGAGAGACATGAGGGACACAGACAGAGAGAGAGAGACATGAGGGACACAGAGAGAGAGAGACATGAGGGACACAGAGAGAGAGAGAGACATGAGGGACACAGAGAGAGAGAGACAGGAGGGACACAAATAGAGAGAGACAGGAGGGAGAGAGACATGAGGGACACACAGAGAGAGAGAGAGAGAGAGAGAGAGAGAGACATGAGGGACAGAGAGAGAGAGAGAGACATGAGGGACACAGACAGAGAGAGAGACAAGAGGGACACAGACAGAGAGAGAGACATGAGGGACACAGACAGAGAGAGTGAGACATGAGGGACACAGACAGAGAGAGAGAGACATGAGGGACACAGAGAGAGAGAGAGACATGAGGGACACAGAGAGAGAGAGAGACATGAGGGACACAGAGAGAGAGAGACATGAGGGACACAGACAGAGAGAGAGAGACATGAGGGACACAGACAGAGAGAGAGAGAGACATGAGGGACACAGACAGAGAGAGAGAGACATGAGGGACACAGACAGAGAGATAGAGACATGAGGGACACAGAGAGAGAGACATGAGGTACACAGAGAGAGAGAGAGACAGGAGGGACACACAGAGAGAGAGAGAGACAGGAGGGACACACACAGAGAGAGAGAGACAGGAGGGACACAGAGAGAGATAGAGAGAGAGACAGGAGGGACACACAGAGAGAGAGAGAGACAGGAGGGACACAGAGAGAGAGACAGGAGGGACACAGAGAGAGAGAGAGAGAGACAGGAGGGACACAGAGAGAGAGAGAGAGAGAGACATGAGGGACACATAGAGAAAGACATGAGGGACACAGAGAGAGAGAGAGACAGGAGGGACACAGAGAGAGAGAGAGAGAGAGAGAGAGAGAGACAGGAGGGACACACAGAGAGAGAGAGAGAGAGAGATAGGAGGGACACAGAGAGAGAGAGAGACAGGAGGGACACAGAGAGAGAGAGAGAGAGAGAGAGAGAGAGAGACAGGAGGGAAACAGAGAGAGAGAGAGAGAGAGAGAGAGAGAGAGAGAGAGAGAGAGAGACAGGAGGGACACACAGAGAGAGAGAGAGACAGGAGGGACACACAGAGAGAGAGAGAGACAGGAGGGACACACAGAGAGAGAGAGAGACAGGAGGGACACACAGAGAGAGAGAGACAGGAGGGACACAGAGAGAGAGAGAGAGAGAGACAGGAGGGACACACAGAGAGAGAGACAGGAGGGACACACAGAGAGAGAGAGAGACAGGAAGGGACACACAGAGAGAGAGAGAGACAGGAGGGACACACAGAGAGAGAGACAGGAGGGACACACACACACAGAGAGAGAGAGAGACAGGAGGGACACACAGAGAGAGAGACAGGAGGGACAGAGACAGGAGGGACACAGAGATGTGAAGTGGAAGAGACTGGAGGGAAAGCAGGGTGGAAGAGACAAGGGAAGGGAGAGCAGGGTGGAAGAGACAAGGGAAGGAAGAGGGGGGAAGAGAAACAGGGGAGGGAGAGGGGGAAGAGAAACGGGAGGGAGAGGGGTGGAAGAGACACAGTAAAGGGAGATGGGAGGAAGAGGAGTGAAAAGAAACGGGAG
Source organism: Discoglossus pictus (assembly GCA_027410445.1). Classification (NCBI taxonomy): domain Eukaryota; kingdom Metazoa; phylum Chordata; class Amphibia; order Anura; family Alytidae; genus Discoglossus; species Discoglossus pictus. The sequence goes on along the minus strand of CM050165.1, from coordinate 413,634,087 downwards.
GGGGAGGGAGGGAAAAGAAACGGGAGGGAGAAGGAGGGAAAAGAAATGGGAGGGAGAGGGAGGGAAAAGAAACGGGAGGGAGAGGGAGGGAAAAGAAACGGGAGGGAGGGAAAAGAAACGGGAGGGAAAAGAAAAGGAAGGGAGAGGGAGGTAAAAGAAACTGGAGGGAAGAGACACCGGGGAGGGAGAGAGGGGAAAGGGGACACAGTGGAGTGAGAGAGGGGAGGGAGAGAGGGAAAAGGGGACACATGGGAGGGAAAGGGGGGAAGAGACACAGGGGAGGGAGAGAGGGGAAGAGACACAGGGGAGGGGATGAGACACAGGGGAGGGAGAGAGGGGATGAGACACAGAGGAGGGAGAGAGGGGATGAGACAGAGGGGAGGGATAGAGGGGATGAGACACAGGGGAGGGAGAGAGGGGATGAGACACATGGGGGGAAGATGCTCGCAATAAGCACCTTTGCCGCACATTCTGAGGCCCATGATGATCGTCAAAGGTGCTTAACGCAAGGACAGTAAAATAGAGGGGGGAGAGGCTCTCATTGAGAGCCTACCGTCAAGTAGATGGGTAAGAGGTAAAGGGAGGAGAGGCTCGCAATGAGCGCCAAAGGCGCTCATCGCAATTCCAGTTAAGTAGAGGGGGAGAGGCTTGCAATGTGTGGCAAACACCATTGCCAGACTTCAAATTTTATTGCTGTCATTTTTGACGGGCAAGTCGCTAGTAGTAAAATAATAATGTGCAAAACAAATAGTTGCCAATAGTTGCCATATATATATGAAACAGACAGATATATACACAGCTTACATATACTAATTCTCTGCACACTATAGATATAACCTCACAGTTACCCTCCACATTGTAGATGTTTAGATCTATGTACAGGGAGTGCAGAATTATTAGGCAAATTATTATTTTGACCACATCATCCTCTTTATGCATGTTGTCTTACTCCAAGCTGTATAGGCTCGAAAGCCTACTACCAATTAAGCATATTAGGTGATGTGCATCTCTGTAATGAGAAGGGGTGTGGTCTAATGACATCAATACCCTATATCAGGTGTGCATAATTATTAGGCAACTTCCTTTCCTTTGGCAAAATGGGTCAAAAGAAGGACTTGACAGGCTCAGAAAAGTCAAAAATAGTGAGATATCTTGCAGAGGGATGCAGCACTCTTAAAATTGCAAAGCTTCTGAAGCGTGATCATCGAACAATCAAGCGTTTCATTCAAAATAGTCAACAGGGTCGCAAGAAGCGTGTGGAAAAACCAAGGCGCAAAATAACTGCCCATGAACTGAGAAAAGTCAAGCGTGCAGCTGCCACGATGCCACTTGCCACCAGTTTGGCCATATTTCAGAGCTGCAACATCACTGGAGTGCCCAAAAGCACAAGGTGTGCAATACTCAGAGACATGGCCAAGGTAAGAAAGGCTGAAAGACGACCACCACTGAACAAGACACACAAGCTGAAACGTCAAGACTGGGCCAAGAAATATCTCAAGACTGATTTTTCTAAGGTTTTATGGACTGATGAAATGAGAGTGAGTCTTGATGGGCCAGATAAATGGGCCCGTGGCTGGATTGGTAAAGGGCAGAGAGCTCCAGTCCGACTCAGACGCCAGCAAGTTGGAGGTGGAGTACTGGTTTGGGCTGGTATCATCAAAGATGAGCTTGTGGGGCCTTTTCGGGTTGAGGATGGAGTCAAGCTCAACTCCCAGTCCTACTGCCAGTTCCTGGAAGACACCTTCTTCAAGCAGTGGTACAGGAAGAAGTCTGCATCCTTCAAGAAAAACATGATTTTCATGCAGGACAATGCTCCATCACACAAGTCCAGAAAGGGTATAAAAGAAGAAAATCTAATGACATGGCCTCCTTGTTCACCTGATCTGAACCCCATTGAGAACCTGTGGTCCATCATCAAATGTGAGATTTACAAGGAGGGAAAACAGTACACCTCTCTGAACAGTGTCTGGGAGGCTGTGGTTGCTGCTGCACGCAATGTTGATGGTGAACAGATCAAAACATTGACAGAATCCATGGATGGCAGGCTTTTGAGTGTCCTTGCAAAGAAAGGTGGCTATATTTGTCACTGATTTGTTTTTGTTTTGTTTTTGAATGTCAGAAATGTATATTTGTGAATGTTGAGATGTTATATTGGTTTCACTGGTAAAAATAAATAATTGAAATGGGTATATATTTGTTTTTTGTTAAGTTGCCTAATAATTATGCACAGTAATAGTCACCTGCACACACAGATATCCCCCTAAAATAGCTAAAACTAAAAACAAACTAAAAACTACTTCCAAAAATATTCAGCTTTGATATTAATGAGTTTTTTGGGTTCATTGAGAACATGGTTGTTGTTCAATAATAAAATTAATCCTCAAAAATACAACTTGCCTAATAATTCTGCACTCCCTGTATGTATATACATATCTAATGTGTGTGTGTATATATTCCAAGTTACCCTTCTCCTGCATTGCAATGACAATTTGACACTTTCTCTTCCTTGTCACTTTAGTTCCAGTCAGTGAACTGCAGTGTTTCAATTTTTTATCAGCCTGAAATCCACTATTTAAGACTTTTAACCCCCAAAATGGGCGCCCCTCACAGAGATCGCTATAAGGGGCAGCATAGAGCAGGGTATACCTGTTTCTGAAATTGAAATTACAGTAATTAAGGTTTTAATATTTTGTTATATTGATGGAAGACCTGGATGCTGTTTTATAAATTGGATATACTGCATATGAAAATAGGAATACATCTTAAAAAATGAGCCTTAGACTTTATTGATATTGATTTGACCATGTACCCTGTATGCCTTCAACATAGTGCCAGTAATTGACTTCCTAGTGGATCTTTATTCTTACTAACATTTCCTAGAATCACAAAATATAATTAATACAATTGTAGATTTTAATCAATGCTGAGCTACCAAATCATAGAATTTACACTATAACATCTTATTTTTTATATTTTGCCAATGTTTTGATGAAATTTGCTTTCTTGGTGGACATAATTTCATGTCATGTTTGCATAAACCTTTCATAGACCATTGTATTCTTGACAGAGCAGAAATAGCAGCATTGTAGAATTTTTAGAATTTGGGGGGCTTAATAAGTTGAAAATGTTTGTACTGATATTAAACTTAGCCAGTTAAGTGAACTTCTCCTAGATTCTATGATATGCTAAAGAGGTTTACCTTTTCCTGGCCTTTGATACATTCACTTCTGGATAGAACAAATGTTTTACAAGTTTCACTGAATCAAATGCCTGTATTCTGTGCGGTATGAGGTATAGGAGGCTTCAGGGAGAGGAGATATAGTAATAATTACCATAGTCTTCTTGGTCATGCTGGATAATGCTGATGGCACATGCTTTGTCTAAATCATCTTTGATAATCTTCTTTTTGTATAAAAGATCAGGTTGAAAAAAATGCATATCAAGCCTGTGTTTTTTTTTTTACGTAAAGAAAGTGTGGAACCTGCTATTTTTTTTTTTTTTAGTTTGTCTTTTTATTAATAATTTTTTACAAATACAGTAGACATACATGTTAACCTTACAATACAATATTAAAATAGGTTAATTTGACAAACATATTAGGGTAAAACAATGAGAAAGAATGGGAAAAAAAAGTGAGAAAGCTTATGATAAACTACTACATTTTCTCTGAATTCCACCACTCTAACCAAATCCGCATCCAGCAAAAGAAGTCGACACAACATTCTATACTCTCTACAAATGTTGAATGTAGGAGACCCATAACTTCCATTTAGCAGGTTCCTGAGTGATCAATTACCTCATACAAAAATCTATATCAAGATCTCTAATTTGCTTCACTATAGGAATTATCTAATTCAATGTTGGTCCTTTGGGGCTTTTCCATCAATGGGCTATGAGCCATTTATTTATGGACAAAATTTGCACAGCAAACTCCTGATTGAAAAGAAGGAAAAATTTGGAAAAGAGCAATTTGAGCAGAAGGTATTATCTCTTTCTTGAAACGACCAGCCATCATTTGAAAACATTCAGTCCATAATGACTGGATAGATCGGCACCACCAAGTATGTAGGTATGTGCCAGAGTTACCACATTTTCTCCAGCAACATTTGTCCTCAATATTCTTAGTTATCATATAGTTATCATAGACAAAATGCCATCTGTTTACTGTTTTAATATAAGTTTCTCAGTGTGAGGAACTTATAAAACATATTTATTGGTGACAACGAAAGCCCTCCTCCATATTTCTATTGAATATGTAATCTTTAGTTTTTCCCAGGCTATGATATTGGAAGACTTGTACTCTGTCATTTGTTTTCTCAAAAGATCAAAAATTCTAGATATTAGATATTTCCCACTGTTTGCCTTCAATAATTTTTCTAAATTATTTAAATTCTTTCGCTTGAAGTTACATAAACCTGATTTTGAAATTATGTTTTAAAATTTGGGTATATTAACAACTCTTGAGGAGCTATATTAAAAAAAAACTTTAGTAATTGGACGAATGAAATCCATTTTCCGTCACTAAATAGCTTATATAGATTATCGATCCCTTTTAAACTCCAGTTATTCATTGGAGGAAAATTTTAATTAGAAGGCAAATCTTTAATAGGGAGGGCTAGACTTGGGTAAGGCAATATCTGCCGGTTTTTATTTAGCTTGGACCAAAAATATATATTTTTCCTTACAATCAAAAGATTTTTGATGCAGCCAACCTGCCTGAAAGGGATACATTTTCCCTTTCCATTCCTTTACAGTTTCTAAACATTGTTGGTATGTACTATTACAGCTATCTCGAATCATTTTTTAATTGCCTTATCATATTTAATACATAAATGAATAAAGTTGTTATTGTCCCATTTAAAAGGATAATTCAAAGTGAGATCACTGAGTGTTTGTGATGATAGAGAAATTTCTAATACTTCCGTTTTACTTAATTTATTTTTGTAGTATGAAACTACACCAAAATCATAAATCGCATCCTGTAGGAATTTTAGAGATTGAATTCTATTTGTTAATGATATGACCATGTCATCTGTAAATAATGCTGTTATATATTCCCTTTCTTTGATTTTAATTCCCCATTTTTTTCATGAGATCTTATAGTCTCTACAAATGGCTCCATGAGAAGGGCAAATACCACCGGGGACTAAGGACACCCCTGCCTTGTACCATTGCTTATGGGGAAATTTTCAGACACGAGCCCCAGTCCAGAGACGAATGTCTCTGGCTTGGTGTAAAGGGCCCCTATTGCTAACTGTTTAAAATCACCTAATTGAAACTTCTCAAAGGTCAACCTTATGTAATACAACCTTACCCGATCAAAGACTTTTTCAGCATTAAGAGAAAGGAGTAGGGTGGGAATACGTCTTTTTGTTACATAATCTTTAATGTTAATCAGTTTCCGGGTATTATCTGTGCCCTGACGGCCTGATATAAATCCAGATTGGTCTATAGCAACCAGGTTTTTAATAATCTTAATCAAACGAGTGGCCAAGATCTTAGAATACAGCTTGAAGTCAATGTTTAATAAAGTAATAGGTCTGAAATCCTTACACTCTGGTACATCTGTTTTTTTTTCTTGGGAATGGTTATTATAGCAGACAGAAGAAATTGCCCCGAGACCTTGCCTGTATCTTTTATTTCATTAAAGAAATCTTTAAGATGGTCTGAAATACTCACTTGACATATTTTGTAAAATGAGTTTGAGAAGCCATCTGGACCAGGAGAGGAATATATTTTGAGCTCTTTAATTACTGTTAATACTTCTTCTAGTTGAATTGGTGTATTTAATTAATCTAACTGAGATTTTGATACTTTAGGAAGTTTTATGTTTTCCAGAATTTTTTAATATCTAACCCAAGTTTATTGAAGCCTAGTTTTGACTGCAAATTATATAAATCACGATAGAAATCAGCAAATGCTTCAATAATCTCCTTTGGCTTCCTCAACAATATGTCTTTGACCTGAATAATTTCAATATTTTTACTCGATCGTTGCTTCTTTAATTTATTAGTTAGTAATTTACTATTTTTATTCCTGTACTTGTGTAGTCTCTGTTGGGTTTTCGGGAATTATATTTTTTGATTTATCACTTTAATCTCAGACTGGCAGTCTCTTATCTTAATTAACAATTCTCGGTCAGGGGAACTTTTATTCCTCATCTGTAAAATAAATAATTGTATGTATCTATCCCCTCTCAATTTTTTTATATGAGTTTTCCACCTTATAAGAATTTGCCTTATATACTCTTTCTGGGCGTTCCATAATGCATCTTTAGAGATGTCTGAGTTGTTATTTATCGCAAATAATTTTTTTATTTGCTCTCCTATTTTTTTTATTTTAAATCTCATCATCTAACAAAGAGGGATCAAATTTCCAGTTTGAATAAATAATTTTGTCCCTAACACTAACCAATTTTAAGACTATATAAGCATGGTCCGAAATGGCTACAGGACCAACTTTGACTTCAATCACTTTCTTAATAGTTCTTTGATCTGTAAGAATCATATAAATCCGGGTGTAGGTGCAATGTCGGTGCAAGAGGAAGGTGTAGTCCAGATATCAAAAAGGTTATATTTTACTGCTATATTAGAAAGTAATTTAGCCCCACATTTGCTTCTACTGTCACTTTTAAGTGCTTTAGTTGAAATTCTGTCCAAGTCACTGTACATAATATTAATCATATAATTCAATAATCATATTAAAATCACCTCCTATTATAGAACACCCCTGACCATATTTGCTCCAGATTTTCAAAACTTTATTCATAAATTTAATCTGGTTATAATTTGGAGCATACAAATTTAATATCCTAAACTTTTCATTGTTAATCTTCCCGACCCATAAAAGGTATCTTCCTTCTCTATCACATTCCACCACTTCTCCAGAAATATGCAAACAATTATTAAAAAACAAAACACCTCTGGCCTTTTTTTAAATGTAGCCATATAATTAGTATCAAAAGATTTAAATACAAATTTTGGGACTTTATCTCTTTCCAATGAGTTTCTTGGACTAGTAAGATGTCTATTTTTTTTCTTATTAGCTTTATTCACTAAATGAATTATTTCAGCGGGATGATTTAATCCCTGTATGTTATAACTCAGAATCTTCAGCATATTTAAAGTATGTTACACACTGTGTCGTAATCTCCAGCCGAGCGCGGACCGGGCCAAAGGAAGGAGAACTGAGAGAATGTCGAAAAAAAAAAAGGTTTTACCCCCATATAGTTCCAACATAAAGCATTCATTCAAAATGTAACACTGTCTCTGCTACCATCCGCCTCCTCTGTCCTTCCATCTAAAGGGAGGGTGGCGGAGATGAACAGCACAAAGACAGGCAAACTTAAAAATATAGTTTGAATGTCTGGGTGGCGAACCTTATTAATATTTAACATTTTTTTACTCTTCAAAACATATCCCCCTCTTCCTCTCTTTCCCCTCTTTTATCTAAAATATCAGATCCAATTGAACAATATTACCTTCATTTTACTCCATTCAGAATTTACTTAAGATATACAAATATTTACCTTCCTTGAACTTTCCTCTAAAACACATGGAAAAGTCAGATCTCTAAATGTGAGGGTACTTAATCACCAGGCAATCAACTCTCTGAGGGACTATCTAGAAATGTTTCTATACTCTTTAATCTTCAATATTTCTTTTCCATTCCCCTCTACCTCTTTCCTTTACCCGTAGTCTGAGAAACCACCCTCCCCAAAACAAAAACCAAAGTATATAAAAAATCCCTTTTAAAGTGTTCACAAACAAACTTTAAACATTGTTTAAAATAAACATTTCAATTCTTTAGAAATTTTCAGTGAGAATACATACATCCCTTATTTTCTCAAAGCAAAGTTTTTTTCTTCTGCCTTTATCCCCCCTTCTCACCTCTTTCCTCCTACATTCCACTTCCCTTTCCTTACAGTGCATCTGTGCAATATATCAACAAGTCTTTAACCTCTCAAAGAGTTTTTTTTGCAACAAAGACCACATTGACTCAGTAGGTCTTTTTTAACAGTGTTTTCCATTTTTAACCCTATATCAGTGCAATTCTCACACAAAATTCTATACCTACTTTATCTATAATGAATAGTCTTACAAACATAGGGCCCTATTAAATTCCAGCCTCATAAATAAGAGGCTTCTACTTAAGCCCTACGTACTGCAAAGTTTCTCTAACTTACAATGCTATTAAATTAGCCCTGCTGCGAGCAACGTATGAGCTACGCAGCAGGCCCGTACGTATCTACACTGCGTAAATGTACATGAGGTGTGACAGCCTGCGAGATGATATCGCAGGCTCCCACTCCTCATCAAGTGCTGCGGGGGTCCTAAAAGGGACCTCCGCGGCAGTCCCCCACTTAAGCCCTGCCGTGGGGGGTACTCCAAACCCCCCCCTAGGCACCTAAAATGAAGCCCCCCTCAATGCGGGGGTCCCTGTCGGGACCCCCGAAGTGTCCTCACATGAACACCTTGCTGCAGGGGTCCATAGGAACCCCCGCAGCCCCCACACATAAACCCATTGCAGGGGGGGTCCCCGATCTGCATAGATCAGGCCCTCCGCTGCATTTAAAACTTTTAAATTCCCCGCCGCGGCTCCTTAAAGGGACCGCGGCACACTATTACCCAATCCCGGCCGCGGCACTTAAAATTAACCCCCCTCTATGCTGGGGGTCCCCATCGGGACCCCCGAAGTGTCCCCATATAAACCCCCTGCTGCGGGGGGCCCCGATCGGAACCGATCGTGACCCTGCTGCAATTCAATTTTAAATTTCCCACCTCGCGGGTCCTCAAAGGACCGTAAAGGTCCTGAAAGGACTCGCACTAAAAATATTAACCCCAGGCAACTATAATTACCCCATTAACTCATGATGGTCAATCCAGACCACCATAAGGCCTAAATTAACCCATTAACTCATGGTGGTCAATCCAGACCACCATAAGGCTCTAATTAACCCATTAACTCATGGTGGTCAATACAGACCACCATAAGGCTCTAATTAACCCATTAACTCATGGTGGTCAATACAGACCACCATAAGGCTCTAATTAACCCATTAACTCATGGTGGTCAATACAGACCACCATAAGGCTCTAATTAACCCATTAACTCATGGTGGTCAATACAGACCACCATAAGGCTCTAATTAACCCATTAACTCATGGTGGTCAATACAGACCACCATAAGGCTCTATTTAACCCCATCAGTCCCATAAGGGTATATTATTACCATTATGGGCCTGTTACAACCCAACATTAACCACATAAGTGCCATGATGGTCCTCAAGGACCATCATGACACTAACTACAAACACTACACTATAACCCCCAATAAACCATTTAATCTAAACTAACCCCCCTCTACACTAATCTATTAACACTTACACTACCTACCTACACTACCTACCCCCTAATAAACCTCCCCAACACTCTAATTACAAAAAACAATAAACCTACAGCACAGAAAACAAAAAACCTACAGTACAAAAAACAAAAAAACCTACAGTACAGAAAAAATAAAAATTACAACCCCACCCCCCACTACAGAAAACAAAAAAATACATTACAACCCCACCCCCCACTACAGAAAATAAAAAAATTACACACCTGAAAAGGAAAGACAGATAAACACAATACATTACATACATATAATACAATACATGACATTACATACATTAAATATAATATATTAAATATAATATATTACATATAATATATTACATATAATACATTACATACATTACATACAATACATGACATTACATACATTACATATAATGTATTACATATAATATATTACATATAATATATTACATATAATATATTACATATAGTCCTAATCAAATACCCCCTATCTATCTAACATACAATCTATTTAATTTAAAATAAATCCTAACTATATCAAATACATCCCCCTATCTATCTAATATACAAAAAATCCTAACTACATACACAGACCCTAATTCTAAGCTAAAATCAATAAATTAAGACCACTTACCTTTAAGATGTTGCTTCAGATCACTAACCTATGGGTCAAACAAAAAATAAAAATTAGTACAAAACATTAACATCAAATAAATAAACATTCTATACATTCTAAATATTCAACTCACCTTTACAGCATGTCCAGTCACTGTTTAGCTCTTCCGGCGCGGCCCTGTTAAAAAAAAAAACACAATACATGAATACATGAATACAATATATAAACAATAAATAAAATACACAAATAAACATCTAAATATACATTTAACTTACCTCCCCGCGATGTCCCCGGCCTTCTCTCCTTCAGCCCGGGCTGGGCCGCGGAACCATCCGCGCTCTAAAAAAAAAAAAAAAAAAAAAACTACCGGCGGTCTGCACTGGAAGACCTCCCCGACGCTACTGAACCTCCCGGAGTCGTTTCCGGGAGGAAATTGGCATTGTCGGCTTGTGATTGGCTGAAAAAGCTGTCAGCCAATCAAAAGTCGTCAATGTAGGAGCCAATCAGGATGCGCAGATGTCTTCTACCAATCACTCCGTGGGGGTGTATCCCATAGTGATTGGCTGAAGGCATCTGAGCGTTGTGATTGGTTCCCAGAAAGATAGACAAGTGTTTAAGCCAATCAGGGTGGGATATTGGGGTGTATCCCATCCTGATTGGCTCACACATTGACGACTTTTGATTGGCTGAAATTGATAGACAGCTTTTTCAGCCAATCACAAGCCGCCAATGCCAATTTCCTCCCGGAAACGACTCCGGGAGGTTCAGTAGCGTCGGGGAGGTCTGCCAGTGCAGACCTCCGTTAGTTTTTTTTCTTTTTTTTTTTTTAGAGCGCGAATGGTTTCGCGGCCCAGCCGGGGCTGAAGGAGAGAAGGCCGGGGACATCGCGGGTAGGTAAGTTAAATGTATATTTAGATGTTTATTTGTGTATTTTATTTATTGTTTATATATTGTATTCATGTATTCATGTATTGTGTTTTTTTTTTAACAGGGCCGCGCCGGAAGAGCTAAACAGTGACTGGACATGCTGTAAAGGTGAGTTGAATATTTAGAATGTATAGAATGTTTATTTATTTGATGTTAATGTTTTGTACTAATTTTTATTTTTTGTTTGACCCATAGGTTAGTGATCTGAAGCAACATCTTAAAGGTAAGTGGTCTTAATTTATTGATTTTAGCTTAGAATTAGGGTCTGTGTATGTAGTTAGGACTGTAATTATTTTATTTTACTTTAGAATAATGGTCTGTGTATGTAGTTAGGATTTTTTGTATATTAGATAGATAGGGGGATGTATTTGATATAGTTAGGATTTATTTTAAATTAAATAGATTGTATGTTAGATAGATAGGGGGTATTTGATTAGGACTATATGTAATATATTATATGTAATATATTATATGTAATATATTATATTTAATATATTATATGTAATGTATGTAATGTCATGTATTGTATGTAATGTATGTAATGTATTATATGTAATATATTATATGTAATATATTATATTTAATATATTATATGTAATGTCATGTATTGTATGTAATGTATGTAATGTATTATATGTATGTATTGTATTGTGTTTATCTGTCTTTCCTTTTCAGGTGTGTAATTTTTTTATTTTCTGTAGTGGGGGGTGGGGTTGTAATGTATTTTTTTGTTTTCTGTAGTGGGGGGTGGGGTTGTAATTGTTTTTTGTTTTTGTACTGTAGGTTTTTTGTTTTCTGTACTGTAGGTTTTTTGTTTTCTGTACTGTAGGTTTTTTTGTTTTTTGTACTGTAGGTTTTTTGTTTTCTGTGCTGTAGGTTTTTTATTTTTTGTAATTAGAGTGGTGGGAAGGTTTATTAGGGGGTAGGTAGTGTAGGTAGGTAGTGTAAGTGTTAATAGATTAGTGTAGAGGGGGGTTAGTTTAGATTAAATGGTTTATTGGGGGTTATAGTGTAGTGTTTGTAGTTAGTGTCATGATGGTCCTTGAGGACCATCATGGCACTTATGTGGTTAATGTTGGGTTGTAACAGGCCCATAATGGTAATAATATACCCTTATGGGACTGATGGGGTTAAATAGAGCCTTATGGTGGTCTGGATTGACCATCATGAGTTAATGGGTTAATTTAGGCCTTATGGTGGTCTGTATTGACCACCATGAGTTAATGGGTTAAATAGAGCCTTATGGTGGTCTGGATTGACCATCATGAGTTAATGGGTTAATTTAGGCCTTATGGTGGTCTGTATTGACCACCATGAGTTAATGGGTTAATTAGAGCCTTATGGTGGTCTGGATTGACCACCATGAGTTAATGGGTTAAATAGAGCCTTATGGTGGTCTGGATTGACCATCATGAGTTAATGGGTTAATTTAGGCCTTATGGTGGTCTGTATTGACCACCATGAGTTAATGGGTTAATTAGAGCCTTATGGTGGTCTGGATTGACCACCATGAGTTAATGGGGTAATTATAGTTGCCTGGGGTTAATATTTTTAGTGCGAGTCCTTTCAGGACCTTTACGGTCCTTTAAGGAGCCGCGGCGGGGAATTTAAAAGTTTTAAATGCAGCGGGGGGCCTGATCTATGCAGATCGGGCCCCCCCCCTGCAATGGGTTTATGTGGGGACACTTCGGGGGTCCCGATGGGGACCCCCAGCATAGAGGGGGGGTTAATTTTAAGTGCCGCGGCCGGGATTGGGTAATAGTGTGCCGCGGTCCCTTTAAGGAGCCGCGGCGGGGAATTTAAAAGTTTTCAATGCAGCGGGGGGCCTGATCTATGCAGATCGGGGACCCCCGCTGCAAGGGGTTAATGTGGGGGTGCTGCAGGGGTCCCGATAGAGACCCCTGCAGCATGGGGATGTGTATAGGGTGCAGGGGGGAGCCTCACACTGCTGTCTCGGGCTGTTCCGAGGCAGCACGTAGAGGCTTTCGGATCCCTTGCGTGGACTTTTTGTCCACGTAGGGATTCTTACGATATGCGAGACTCGTGCATAGATTTAAGGCTACGTAGCTCTCTCGGAGCCTATTCTCGGCCATTTTCTCGCAGTCATATCGTAAAGCAGGCTGCGAGAGATTCGGTTCTCGCAAACAGCAGGAAAACTGCCTTTTGCGAGCACCGAGAGAACTACGAGGGAGAATTTAATAGGGCCCATAATTTTAACTCCATTACCATGTGTAATTAACCTACAAATTATTTTTATAATGATCCCGTGACTCATTTTTTCCTTTAGAGTGTATTCATTGTGTTTATGGTACATTTTCAAAACCATCTTCCTTCAAACATGATTATATATTTCTTCTCAATTAAGGATAAGAGGAAAGTTTGTGTAATTAACGTAATGCTCCCTAACTACTTTTAAGTAGTGGCAAAACACTCTCTTCCCCTTTACCCTTTAATAATTAACTGAGATGATACATTTATACCTTTAAATTTATTAACAAATAAGTCCCCCTCTTCTTACTTGAAATTCAAATTTTATGACTGTTAGAAAAAACAAGCAATATGGCAGGAAAAACCCACAGGCAATATCTTTTTCCCTTTGAATTTTTCTAATTTCTTTTAAAGGATTCTCTCTTAAGTAACACTTCTCCTGAAATATTTGGGAAAATTTGCAATCGATCATACAGGGAAATGAAATTTTCATAAAGTTACTTTTTGTAGAAAAAAAATATGGAATTTGAGGGTAACAGGTCTGTAAAAAGACCTTTCCAGGTTTCTTGGTACGGGGATACCGTACAAGCTTTCAATCTGCTCTTCCAAATTAAACTCATTGTTTGAAAGCTCTGCCAAAAACCTAATTACATATGATCTCAGTTCTTTATCTTTGACTTCCTCTGCAACTCCTCTTATTCTAATATTATTTTTCTTAACACCTTCTTCCAAGCGGGAACATTTAAGCTTTAACGTAGTAGTTTGTTCTTTCAGAGTTTTTATCTCTTTGGCTAAAATAAGATTTTCCTTGTTTAATTAATTTTTATTAATTTCTAAATCTTGGATCATTGTAGAATGAGTAATAATAGCGGCAGTATTTTTTGCTATTTCTTGAGATAGTTCTTTCTTTATCGATTCTTAAAAATCTTTAAAAAGTAATTTAATCGAATACAAAGTAACCTTTTTCTCTTCTACTTCTAGTTCTCTTTCACCTATTTTATTGAGATTTTCGTCTAAACCTGAATGAGTTGCAGAGGAGTCTAGATGCGAGGTAGTTGAATTATCCATAGGTTTTATCTCCCCACTCCCCCGTCTACCCTAGAGGGAAAGAAGCTTTCTACTGATTTCTGGGAGGTTTTTCTATTAGCAGAATGTTTATCTCTAGAATGCATTTTTCAGGACAATTTAAAGTACTTTGTCTTATGTTCTATATGTTCCCTTTCTATTTCCCCTCTTTCTCCCTCTTTCTCTTATCCCCCCCTTCCCTAACTTTTCATCTATATCTTTTTCTTTTCCTCTTTATGTCCTCCCCTTCCCACTTTTCTTTAACTTCACAACAACTTTTATTTCCCTTTAGATTTATACACCTACTTTAGGAAGGGGCACCCAAGTGAAAAATAACAAAATATCATCCAATACCATAATTTTGATGACACAAAAGAGTTCTCTTCAAAAGTTGCTAGAATTCTCCACATACTATTAAGGAATTAATTTAAACCCCCCCCCCCCATTCCCAAAAATCAACTGGAAAAGGTCCTGTTTTAACCAGTCTTCATGATGGGGAAGGACTTCAAGGAATATTGGACATCTGGAGAGAAGAGAGTTTATAAAGAGAATGATCCTTCTTCCTTCCTCTGTCCTCGCATGAAGTATCGAGCCACTCTCGACTTTCTCCTTTCTCTTCCTTTTTCTTTTCTCTTCCTTTTTCCCTTTTGCTATCAGTCTTTATTATACAGTATTTAAGGAAAAGCAATCGACTTTATATCTCAAGAAGATGATTTGGGACTTTTAAGCTTCTTCCAAAGGATTATTAATTAGGTTATCGAGGTCTGATTCTGCATTGAAGCACTTTTCACTTTATATACTTGACCCAAGACTCCATGAAATCCCAAAATTTTAAAAGTTGTTAAATAGCAAATTGTATCAAGTCCAGCTTTTATTGATATCAAAGCACCCCTATATTTAACCCAGTCACTGCACAGTATGCCCCATGATTTCAGTCATTTAATTTGGGGATATGCCTGTAAAATATACACATTGTGTATATTTGACATCAATCACCATCCTTTAGCAAAGTCTCTGCATAATATGCACAGTAGTTTCCATCATTTGTGAACTCAGTCCTTAAATATGGGGATCTACCCCTGAGGTTCTCCCAGTGTTCACTGCATCTGAGGTCAGTGACCTTCTTTTAACATGGGGCCTCATTAAATTCTCCCTCGTAGTTCTTTCGGTCCTTGCAAAAAGCAGTTTTTTTGCTGTTTGCAAGGACCGAATACCTCGCAGCCTGCTTTGCGAGATGACTACGAAAAATGGCAGAGAATAAGCTCCGAGAGAGCTACAGAGTCACACACAGCCATAAATCTACGAGTGATTCTCGCATCTTGGAAGAATCCCTACGGGCACAAAAAGTGCTAGCAAGGGATCCTAAAGCCTCTACATGCTGGCTCGGAGCAGCCTGAGACAGCCGTGTGAGGCTCCCCCTGCTCCCTATACACATCCCCATGCTGCAGGGGTCTCTATCGGGACCCCTGCAGCCCCCCCACATTAACCCGTTGCAGTGGAGGTCCCTGATCGGCACCAATCAGGCCCCCACTGCATTTAAAAATTTAAAATAAAGCCTGCCTCGGCTCCTTAAAGGGCCCGCGGCACACAATTACTAATCCCGGCCGTGGCACCTAAAATTAACCCCCCTCTAACCTGGGGGTCACCATCGGGACCCCCGAAGTGTCCCCACATAAACCCCTTGCTGCATGGGGTCCATAGGGACCCCGGCAGCCCCACCCCCATTAACCCCTTGCAGAGGGGGTCCCCGATCGGCACCCCG
The DNA here is from genome assembly GCA_027410445.1 of Discoglossus pictus. NCBI lineage: Eukaryota > Metazoa > Chordata > Amphibia > Anura > Alytidae > Discoglossus > Discoglossus pictus. The sequence continues at coordinate 413,618,143 of CM050165.1, read as the reverse complement.
CTGCATTTCAATTTTTTAATTTCCCTCCTCGCGGGTCCTTAAAGGACCGTAAAGATCCTAAAAGGACTCGCACTAAAAAATATTAACCCCAGGCAACTAAAATGAACCCCATAACTCATGGGGTCAATATAGACCCCCATAAGCACTTAATTAACACCATTACTCATGGGGGTCAATACAGACCCCATTAGTACTTAATTAACCCTGTCACTCATGGGGGTCAATACAGACCCCCATAAGGCCTTAATTAACCCTGTCACTCATGGGGCCAATACAGACCCCCATAAGCCAATAATTAACCCTATAATTCATGATGGTCAATACAGACCCCCATAAGCACTTAATTAACCCCATAACTTATGGGGGTCAATACAGACCCCCATAAGTCTCTATTTAACCCTATCAGTCCCATAAGGGTATATTATGACCCTTATGGGGCTGTTAAAACCCTAACATTAACCACATAAGTGCCATGACAGTCCACAAGGACCATCATGACACTAACTACAAACACTACACTATAACCCCCAATAAACCATTAAATCTAAACTAACCCCCCTCTACACTAATCTATTAACACGTATACTACCTACCTACACTGCCTAACCCCTAATAAACCTCCCCACCACTCTAATTACAAAAAAAAAAACCTACCTTACAAAAAAAACAAACCTACCTTACAGAAAATAAAAAAATCGACGCTAATGAGCCTCCCGGAGCCTTTTCCGGAGGGAAATTGGCCATGGTGGCTGCTGATTGGCTGAAATTGATAGACAGCTTTTTCAGCCAATCAGAAGGCGTCAATGTGTGAGCCAATCAGGATGGAATACACCGCCAAATCCCACCCTGATTGGCTAAAGCACTTGTCAATCTTTATTGGAACCAATCACAAGGCACAGATGCCTTCAGCCAATCACATTGGTATACACACCCACGGAGTGATTGGGTGAAGACATCTGCCCACTCTCATTGGCTGTAATACTGACTGACATTGACAACAGCCATCATTTATTACAGGGTTATACCTCTAAAGTTAAAGCAGTGTTAACCATCCCTGGAAACCAGAGCCTTAATCCACCCTCATCCCTGCAATGTATGCAGAAGTTCTCTCACTTGTACTGAGGGGGTTTAACTCTTCAATTGAACAGGATCAGATGCTTGTGTTAGACACCCACTTCAAACACTATACCAGCTTGTATGCAGTAAAACTCTGATTGTAACTCTGTGTCAAGTGATGTCAACTTTTTTTACTCGATGTGGGTCATTTGTAGGAATACATCGCTACCAGCTTCAACGTCACACAGTTCAAACCACCACTAACCTTAAGCCCTATCACTAGCTCATATTGCTTTGCATATGCTTTGACCCTCCATGTGTGCCTGCTATCTAAGTTTGCGCTTCTGTGTTGCAAGCACGAGTGTCTCACGGGTGTCAGTGTTGCTCCTCTCCTTTAACCTGCATACGGTTCACCAACTAGTCTGTTCTGGGGCGTGGTATCATACCCTTTCCCTTCATTTTGGACCTGCTATTTTCTTGGATGTTATAAAATCCACTGATTTTCAAATTGTCTTTAAAGTCTTGAGGAGTTTAATTTTCATTTTCTTAGATTATAGTAATCTTGCTGAGGTAGACTGCTTGTCAGATTTCTTCTTGTAGATATGTTTGTTTACATCCAAGATAGATCTGTCTAACACATAAAGATGTCATTTCTATAACGGCCATGCCTTTGTTCCTTATTAGTGATTGAATTTACCCAAGGGACAGACTTTTCTCAAAGCAATTTTGGTTTGTCCAAAAAGAGAGAGGCCCAAATCTAAGGACAGGACGTCCATGTCTGGGTTACTTTCTCTTGATTTACAATAGATGGCTTTTCCTGAAGCAAAAGATTATGAACATCTTCTGATGCTAGTCTTTTGTTATATTGATTGCATTTCTGGTCGAAATTCAATTTTGTATAAGTGTGAATATAGAGGTAATGATTACCATTAAGACCTAATGCTTGAACTGTGAAAAGTTTTGCTTTTACTCCAAGATTTTCTCTTTTCATCTCCTCTTTTGGAAGAGAAATCTTTGCCTCTACAATGCTCTCAGGACATGAAGCTCTGGAAGGATGATTTTGGCTTAATTTATAATCCAGTCGTGCTTTGGGAGGTACTCTCCTTTTATGAATCACCAAAGAGATTTTCAATTCTTATGTAGTACTCTGCCAATTACAATTTGGCTGCTATAACTATCTGCTATAACCAGTCTGAAGACTCTGCAGAATTTGTTATTCTGAGTTAAGCATGTTAAAACTTTACAAGCATTATTTTACATTCAACAAGGGTATGTCATATGCTGAGCAGACCTCAGTTTTTTTCTCATTTACTGGTGACCTGAAAAACCCTGAATGTTTTCTCAGTACCAAAACATCTATGTTTAGTTTTTATGGCTATAGACTGACAGGCCTGAAAAAAATCCTAAATGGAAATGGCTTCTTTGTCTGAAATTTTCTTTAGGACTCGATATGTTAGCTTGCAACACTATATGCTGGATCATGTTGCACTTCTGATACTATTTCAGAGTCTATAGGTTCATTGAACCATTACCACACTCTTATCAAACCATTGCCAGACTCAGAATAATATTACAGTTCTGAAAACCAAAATAGTGAGTAGTGAACATATTTGTGGTCGGGTCACTCTCCTAACTAGTGAGTGCATCGAACCATTGCTCTCCAGCGATGGAATACCCTTACAGACATTTGGGCCTAGGCAAACAAGCTGGACATAAATATGCGGTTGCGCCTCTCTCCTCATGCTGAGCAGTGGCAAATTGCTACACCCTATCCGGCCTGCGAAGAGGGCCGAGGGCAGTGTGATGGTGAGGAGAGGAAGGAAGGCCATGAAAGCGTGATCACATTAGAGTCCGGTGAAGGGCTGCAGTGGCATTAGGACTTAGACGTAGACGTAGACGTCGTAAGCCTGCGAAGGCTGGTATTATTCGAATGGAAAGCGTGAACTAGGTGAGGTTGGGAGGCTGGTTTAGGACATATGGAATGGTGGAGGAGTGTTGTAGTTTCCGATTCAGGTAAAACCCACCCCAAAAGTGTAAAGGGAAGTTGAAACCTAGTAGATTTGGGCCAAAATAATGTATAATAGTGTAAATTTGCTGGTCCCTCAAAATAACTTGACACACAGCCATTAATGTCTAAACAGCTGGCAACAAAAGTGAGTACACCCCTAAGTGGAAATGTCCAAATTGGGTCCAAAGTATCAATATTTTGTATGCATCATTATTTTCCAGCACTGCCTTAACCCTCATTGGCATGGAGTTCACCAGAGCTTCACAGATTGCCACTGGAGTTCTCTTCCACTCCTCCATGATTACATCACAAAGCTAGTGGATGTTAGAGAGCTTGCACGCCCCCACCTTCCATTTGAAGATGCCCCACAAATGGTCAATAGGGTTTATGTCTGGAGACATGCTTGGTCAGTCCACCACCTGTACCTCCAGCTTCTTTAGCAAGGCAGTGGTTGTCTTGGAGGTGTATTGGGAGTTGTTATCATGTTGGAATACTGCCCTGCGGCCCAGTCTCCAATGGGAGGGGATCATGCTCTGCTTCAGTATGTCACAGTACATGTTGGCATTCATGGTTTGCTCAATGAACTGTAGCTCCCCAGTGCTGGCAACACTCATGCAGGCCCAGACCATGACACTCCCACCACCGTGCTTGACTGTAGGCAAAACACACTTGTCTTTGTACTCCTCACCTGGTTGCCGCCACACACTTGACACCATCTAAACCAAATAATTTTATCTTGGTCTCATCGGACCACGGGACATGGTTCCAGTAATCCATGTCCTTAGTCTTCTTGTCTTCAGGAAACTGTTTCCAGGCTTTCATGTGCCTCATCTTTAGAAGAGGCTTCCTTCTGAGACAACAGCCATGCAGCCCAATTTGATGCAGTGTGCATTGTATGGTTGAGCACTGACAGGTGTGGTAACTTGTCTTCCTTGAATGGTAATTCAGGACTTCCTCAAACAGGTCTATGTAGGAGGCCTGAGAATCTTTACTTCCCTCCCACAATTGCTAAAGGAAGTCATGCATGGACAGGATGTGATGTAAATTACATCATCTCAACTAAGGATATATCCAGGCAGGAAACTGGTGCTGTTTCCTGTTTTCTTCCTGGATGGTGTTGGTGATGGTTGATGGTGATGGCGATGGTCTAACCGTGGGTAAGATCAAGCGTTTGGGGAAGGGGATTATATAGGTAGATAGATTTAAAAAAGGGGTGTTGCTCCGTGGGTCTGGGCTGTGTGTTTGTGATACATTTATAGTATTGTGTTGTTGCCTTTTAATAAATACCTTTTAATGTAGACGAACCTTGTGTAATATTTATATATATTAATTTGGTGATACACCACATTTGGCGACCACGAATTTTAGACTTCTACAAAGGTTATTTATGAGGTAATATCACATTAATAGATAGTCAGATTTATTTATTTTTGGGGAGGAAGAAAAAAAAGTACTTTGTCTAATTATCCTCTGCATGGGAAATCAAGTGCTGATTGTGTGTGGAGTCTAGGTTAAGCCTCCATTTTTAATATACAAGCTTGGGCATCAGGACTCAATTATTATTTTTAATCCTTTATATCGTACTAGCTTCTGAGTTGAGTTTTGTTCGTACTAGCTTATTTTGATACATAAAACAAATAGATATCATACAGGTTGTTTTTGTGGGTTTCAAATATCTGAGTTGAGTTTTGTTGTGCTTTTGACTATCAAAGTACAGGCCTAGCCCTGCATTTGAATAAGGCTCCCTGTGGCTTCTTTGTGTATTTGAATGCTAAATCAAGCCTCCATTTTTAATATACAAGCTTGGGCATCAGGACTCAATTATTATTTTTAATCCTTTATATCGTACTAGCTTCTGAGTTGAGTTTTGTTCGTACTAGCTTATTTTGATACATAAAACAAATAGATATCATACAGGTTGTTTTTGTGGGTTTCAAATATCTGAGTTGAGTTTTGTTGTGCTTTTGACTATCAAAGTACAGGTCTAGCCCTGCATTTGAATAAGGCTCCATGTGGCTTCTTTGTGTATTTGAATGCTAATTCAAGCCTCCATTTTTAATATACAAGCTTGGGCATCAGGCCACAATTAGTTTTGTTGTGTGTTTCAAATACCTGAGTTTGTTAATACTATTATTTTTTTTTTTTTTTTTCTCTTCTTTCTTTTTCTTTCTCTAATCCTTTATTATAGTACAGGCCTGGAGAAAAATAAATAAATAAACCATTTTAAATCTTATATATATATATATATATATATATATATATATATATATATATATATTATTTCAGGCGTGCATTTTAATACACTATAGGCTTCCATACCTTATACTTTTTGGGTGTCTTGCATATCCTAGTTCAGGTATATCTCCTACCCTGCAGGCCTTGCTATTATATTTTAAGTTAATTAGCGAGTATTACCTTCACCATACTAAGGTAAGTATAATTTGCATTGTGGGTACTAGTCTATTGTTTTCTACATATTACACCTGGCCTACTGAATAGTCATCAACTATTGTTGGCTACTCAGAAGCATGCTACTTTAGTCGCAAATTGATTTGGATTCTTACTTGGGTGAGTAAAAGAGTAGGAATGTCTTTTCAAGGGGCCAAATACTTTCCCACAGAAGTGCGTGAGTACTTTAGGAAACATATTCAAAAACATGATGGTCCATATGAGCTTCCAGAGCCAGCAAACACAGACAGTGAAAAAGAGGAGAGATTAATGGATGTTCTAACACAAATTGTAAATAACAAAAAGTATAGAACAAAGAAAAGAAAAAGTTTGGTCACACAAGCTGTTGTAGCCACAATGGGAGGCCTAATAGACTTAGTTGTAGAATTACGGCAGCATAATTTGGAAACAACAAATAAAATGGAGGAAGCAATGGACAAAAGGGATTGTTTAAAAATTGCAGCTTTGAGAACAACTACAATTGTTGGGGAACTAGAAAGGGAGTTAAGGGAAATAGAAGAGCAGAGGGATGCTTATGGAGTAAAAATAACAGAAATTCAAAACATAATAATGGACTATAAAAATAAAACAAAGTTAGAAGGGATAAAAGGAGTCAGAGACATTGCCAAAATATATCCAGATCTGGATATGGTCGTGGCACAAAATAAAGAACCAGTGCCAAAAATGAACCAAGATAGAAAAGATTTCTTATGTTATTCTGTTCCACAAGTAGATACTATACCACAAGCACCAGTTATTGTTTCAGAATTATTTAATGCAAGGCAAACACCTACAGGATTTTCTATGCAGACTCGACCGATGTCTATGGCAGATAAAGACAATTTCCAGAAATGGTGGGGAAGTATGCCAACTAACAACTTTAATACGTTTACACATTGGTTTATGAGGGGAGCAGATAGAGCTAAAAAAGGAGGTCTTAACTTAGAGGAATGGACAGAACTGTTAGAATACGCTATGGGTCCTTTGGCTAGTAGACTATTGGGATTTAATAACAGTGTGTCTGATCAGGCGGGAAGAATTGCTGCAACTAATTTCTATCTACTTAGCATAGAGAAAGAAATAGCAAATATTACCATGAGGCCAACAGATGGTCCTAGAGAGGTAGCTCAAAGGATATGTTTTTGGTATACTCTACGACAACCTCAACAGCCTCTAGTGCTGGGCTCACCAGAACATATAGCAAAAGTAATGGAAGCCCTTCCCCGGGAGTGTCAAGAATTTATCAGGCTTTTTGATCCAACACCAACAGACTTGGAAATGGTACTAACTAGAGCTGATAAGTGGTGGATCAAGCATCCTTTCACAGAACAGGCCTGCTCTGTTTCAGCTGTAAGAACATTTAAGGTCGAGTCTGGTAGAGATATAGATGGTAAATGGAGAAACCAGACGTGGGATGTACCCCAGAACAAGAAGGATGATCAAAACTGGAGACCAAAACAGAACTTTGACAAAAGATGGAGAGATCCACCTAGGGACTATAGGAATAGGGATGGCAGCAACTGGAGGGCTAATCAGGAGGGTGAGAGAAACAGTAACATGGGCTATTGGGAACTCAGGAGACAGAAGGATAGGATAGAAGAGGAAAATCGCATACTTAAAAACAAGGTAGCTGAGTCAGAGAGGAAATTGAAGGAAAATGAGGCAAAGATGATAAAAGAGGGACAGAGTAGAAGTGAGTCACAATGACAAATCCCAACCCCTGACCTCAGCATCTCATTCGCTCAGCTAATTTAACCATGGATGAGGCAGGTCGGCCTACCATTTATACAGTCATCGCAGGGGTAGGGAAAAATATGTTGGTAGATACAGGAGCAGCAGTTACAATGACCAACAGGGTCTAAAATGGGGATTCGTCAGTAAATATTATGGGAGTTACTGGGAATCCACAGGAGGTTAAAGCAGGTCCAATTGATGTAGCAGTTGGAGAAAAAACAATACAAGTAGAAGCAATAGTGGGTTGGCCAGAGGAAATATTGGGAATAGAAGCTTTAAAAAAAGGAAATTTCATTGTAGATCTTGCCAATTTTTGTTTGTGGAAGACAGAAAAGGTGAATCAGGTAAGTACAGAGTTGATGAAAGGGGTTGTGCTCCCAATGGCATATATTGTCTCTCCGATAAAAAGTCTGGAAAAAGACAAACTGAAACTAGACGGACAACCAGAATGGCTGCAGAAGCTAATCCAAGACATACCTGTTTGGGCAATTACCGAGATGATAGAAATGCTGGAGAGACGTGGAATAATTAAATCTGGAAATGGGAATGCATGTAACTCACCATGTTGGCCTGTGAGAAAAGCTGTGTTAAAAGGGAATGGAGATGAAAAAGCAGCCTCATCATGGAGACTAACCATTGATTACAGGGCCGTGAACAAACTTGCAAAAAGAATGTCCCCTGTTGTTTTTGTTATGTATATGTTTCTAATGATGGAATCTAGTGTTCCCACAGAGCAAGGCCATATAAGAATGAAGATGCGTGTCAACAGAAGATTGTGGTGGATCCTTGTTACAGGATGGATAAGTATAAGCTGTATCACAGTAGGAATGGGGAGACAGGCAATAAGGCCAGAAGATACCGCAAATAAGGGAAAGAGTTTGAAAAGATTGGAGTTACATTATGTTCAAGCAGATAGATTTATTTGGCCCAGGGAATTGGAAGTCAAAGAGGGTGGAGGGTTACAAGTAAACATTATTTTGCCACATAATAGTACCAGGGGATTAGCTCTTAGAGCTCCAATAAAAAGTATAGAGGGACATAACTGGGAATGGGTTATAAGATATGGACAGATAATGAATACAGGAAACTTTAAAGGAAGGACTAAAATAACAACAAAGGTTCAAGGGAGGGTTACAAATATTACAGTAGTAGTGAGTAACTTAACATTAGAAGAAGGTGGAGAATGGGACGCTGCAGTTATAGCTGCCCAGCCTGACCTAGAGGAATTCTGCTATTTTGATACTGGAAAGGGGTGTGTTCTAACAATAGATGAAGTATTTGTCTCTGTAAAGGAGCTGCAACGTTGTAAAGATCAGAAGAAGGTACCATGGCCAATAGGCGGATTGGTGGTGGTACCAACACATGAAACAGTTGTGCAAGGGGTTGGGTGGACTTACTACCCAATAATTCTAAATTTTAAGGATTTTTCTATTCCTCCAAAGTGCCCGGAATCACAGCGGCAGTGGTTTAAGCAAAGTATACAAGAGACCATCATTGAGTGGACCGGAGCAGGCAGTCGAGAAAAACGGGACACACTTGCAGCCCTTTTAGGAGGAGTCGGAACTGGATTGGGAGTATGGAATTCAGCAGACATCATTGGACTGAACAGCAGGATAAACTCCCTTACTGATGGCATGGGACATGCTATGAAAACAGGTGGAGTAGCTAACTCCCTTATAGTGAGTAGACTGACAGACAATGTTGATGACATACACACCATTGCCAACAACCTGCATCTAGTTGAGGAAAATATTGCTTCCATTGCTAACAGCATTAAGAATGAAATAGTGGGAACTGCCATTTTCTGTTCTATGATTGGAGGAAAGCTGTTGGCAGATTTAAAGGAAACTATTAAAGATATCCAGGAAAACAAGTGGGCAAGACAAATCAATGCAACAAGGATTATCACGTCATTGAAAAGAAAAGGAGTGGACATCACTGAGGACAATCTTAAATACAGCTATATTGAAGGCCCAGATCAATGGATGCCACATGGACTACAATCTGGGACAATAGGACTAATCCTGGCAATTCCCCGTTGGGAGGGGCAGGCAGAGCAACTGAACTTTATACATAGCATTGGCACGTTAAGTGATGGAATCTACAAGCAACACTTCCCATCAAAAAGACTGGCCACTATTACAGGATTGGAGATGGATGAAAGCTGTTGCAGGAAATCTCAACACCGATGGCTGTGCAGTTGTGTTTGGGAGAAAGGAGCTGAGGAGGATGGCTGGGTGCAGTTGATAAAAGAAAACCTGGTGCAAGAAGTGATCCGCATAGGGGACATTGCATGCTTTATCGGCCACTCTGAATATAGGACAGTTGATGAAATATGTTTGGTGGAAGAAGGGTCTTGTATCATGGTATTTCCATCAAGAAACCTTACCACTGAAATGATCAATTTTACTGCAAATGCAGATTGGACAAATTTGACAATGAAGCTTTTTACCTTGGAACTTCATGAGTCAGAGACACATCCAGTCCTACGAACACTGTCGCTGGTACTCATGTTCATTCAAGTATTAACGACAATTATAATAATATACTTTTGTGTGGCAATGAAACAAATGAGGAAGAAACTTGCAAGGAGCATATATAATAATGTGTCTTTTTCCTCTTCTTTCTCTCTCTCATACATTCTTCAATAAAGTTTTACATTGCACATACATAAACATTTATCACACACTCTCACCTAAATTCTATAAGTTCTGTTTTTGTGTAATATGTGGATTGACAGCCATAGGAAAGTACAGGAGAACTTATGTCGCTGAGGGAACTATTCCGGAGGGATGGTGGGTTGAATTTCTCCTGTATATCAGGTTTTTGCTCCCACTAGGTTCTCCTGTACTAGAGGGATAACTAGAAAACTGAGCAACATAGAAGAAGAAAAAGTGAGGGAATGTGGTAACTTGTCTTCCTTGAATGGTAATTCAGGACTTCCTCAAACAGGTCTATGTAGGAGGGCTGAGAATCTTTACTTCCCTCCCACAATTGCTAAAGGAAGTCATGCATGGACAGGATGTGATGTAAATTACATCATCTCAACTAAGGATATATCCAGGCAGGAAACTGGTGCTGTTTCCTGTTTTCTTCCTGGATGGTGTTGGTGATGGTTGATGGTGATGGCGATGGTCTAACCGTGGGTAAGATCAAGCGTTTGGGGAAGGGGATTATATAGGTAGATAGATTTAAAAAAAGGGGTGTTGCTCCGTGGGTCTGGGCTGTGTGTTTGTGATACATTTATAGTATTGTGTTGTTGCCTTTTAATAAATACCTTTTAATGTAGACGAACCTTGTGTAATATTTATATATATTAATTTGGTGATACACCACAACAGGCTGACCCACCAAACCTCCAACCTCTACAGCAATGCTGGCAGCACTCATACGTTTATTTCCCAAAGACAACCTCTGGAGATGACGCTGAGCATGTGCACTCAAATTATTTGGTCGACCTTGGATAGGCCTGCTCTGAGTGGAACCTATCCTGTAAAACCTATGTATGGTCTTGCCCACCATGCTGACAATATATATATATTCCTTTCTAACTCTCCTATCTTCCTGTACTGTCTGACCCCAATCCATTCTCTATTTCTTTCAGTGCAAATCCACTCTGCTTTAAGGCCTACTACATCTGTGAGATACTCAGAGCTTCATTCACAACACCTCAGCAGTGCAAATTCACTCTGCTTTAAGGCCTGCTACATCTGTGAGATACTCAGAGCTACATTGACAACACCTCAGGAGTGCAAATTCACTCTGCTTTAAGGCCTGCTACATCTGTGAGATACTCAGAGCTGCATTCACAACACAGCAGGAGGAGACTATGGAAACTATGGAGGAGACTATGGAAACTGCGCCATCCCTGGAGCCAAAATGTTTATTAATATCACTACTGTATGCATGTTATTATATCTTGGCAAATAGAAATATTTCTAACTTTTTGTTTTCAATTTCTAACTGTTTCCTATACCCTGCTTTGCTGTCCCCACCTTCCCCCATCCTTTCCCCATTTATGGCTGGCATAATTACCTCAAATCTCCTACCCCCTCCTCACATACCTTCATTCTAAGGTCTCTCTCCCATTCCTTTCTCACTCCCCTATCGTCCTTTACTGTCTGACCCCAATCCATTCTCAATTTCTTTCAGTGCAAATTCACTCTGCTTCAAGGCCTGCTACATCTGTGAGATACTCAGAATATTGACCTCCCTCCCTCCCTCCTACTTCACCCAGCCACCCACCCACCCACTTTAATCCCTCATTTCTACGTATTCATTTTATTGCCATGGCCAGATTACCCATTAGGCCAACTAGGAAGAACGCCTAAGGGCGCTTCCCTGTGAAGGGTGCCACTTTAAAAAAATGGTTCCTGGCTTAAAAAAAAATTAAATGCTGCAGTTCATAGACTGGCTACTAGTAACCACCTAGAACAAGAGAATTGCAACAGGAAAAAGGAACTTAAATTCACAGAAAATGGGTAAGTGCATACCTTATATACTCACTCACAGGGACTCCTCCACTTCACTGCCCAGGGGCTCCAAAAAGGTAGATACAGCCCCGGTTATTGCTCTTCTCTACATCTCTTCTAGTCCTACAATATCTAAGTGGTACATAAAAATTGTGTAATTAAAATAAAATAAATTCTCTCTCCTCACAATCCTCACAAATTGCAGCAGATACTAATCATTTGTATACTTTTTCAGAACAATTGTGTTGTTTTGTATTCAATATATGACATGGATTGTATTTATTTATCTTTTTTTTACTTTTAATTCAAAACATTCTGATAAGAATTTGAGTTTGAATTAAATTATTCTAAGCTATTATATTCCATTTAGAATGTATTTTTTAAAGGATAAAACTTTGTTAAAAAATGGGACTAGTAAATCCAGATCATGCCCACTGTTATCCTATTTCAACAGCCTTATTAGCTTTAGCCTGATCTCTGCCTACACAATCCCAGTAGTTCATAGCTTTGTGCTGCAAGATTTCATATAAGATTATATAGAGCTTTGATTTATATTCTGTTTATCCAACACTCTGCCTTAATTTGGAGACAGCTCATAACAGGGTGCATGATTCCTACTGTTCCAGATTTATAAATTGTACATGTGTCTTTTACATGTAAGACTTTATCGCTGATATATTCTTGATTCTTTGGTTCACATCCACCCTGACATTCAACAGCTGTGTCTTGCTTTCACTTGCTGAGTCCTCTGTAGGCATCTCATTCTAAAGGAATGCTGATGGTATTAATCACTGTGCTTTCAGCACCAGGAATTCTCTAACTCATTTTAATATATTTCACCCCAAATTACATGTACTGCATCAAAGAAAAAACATTGTTTTATTTAATTATTAGCATTTTTCCCTTTAAAACAGCTGTCAAATATGTGAAGCCTTAATAGAGACACCCCATTGATTAACTGCTCAAAAAGATTGACTTTTTAAAAATGATCTTTCTATGCATATCATTCACTACAAAAACAATAATCACTAGGAAGGCAAAACAGATCTAACACAGAGATACTTATAAAGAGTTGCTCCATGATTATCTCAAAAGAAACAAAATTGCACATGCTGTACGAAGTTCAAATTGCATTATAGACTAATTTGTATGTATTTGATCTCTAAAACTATCCTGACTGATCAATAGAACTATGCACATGCTCCATGTATTAGTTGTAGCTTACACAAGTCCCATTGATCCTTTCAGCAAATGAAGAAAAGGGAAAAGTCAAAAATATGTTGACTTCAGCATCATATCAATGTGCTTTTCTTCATAGAAACATCTTCTGAATTTTTAGAGTGAGCTTTTGTCACACAAGATACAAAGTACCCTCGGCAATCCCACTTGCAAAACTATCTTAGTCACTGATAGGAGACTTATTATGTTTGTGATGGCTTTTTGGGATCAGCACTGACAATTAGGAGTGAATTCAATAAACACGTCTAATAAGTATGATAGATAAGAGAGGGTAAACTGAGCATACAAGTTATAAAAAGCAGTTGGATCCACCATTGAAGCATTTGGATCCACCATCCATATAAATATTCTGAACATTATTTTATCTGAAACGGCATTGCGACTCTGGTTTATTGGCATTTAGTCAGATAACTGATTGAGTAGAGCTTTACTACTTTCTACTTAAGTACCTACTTTTACTATTTGGTTATTTCGCTTATTGTCTCACAAAGAGATAAATTGAAAAGGACACTCTTTCCAAATATTAAATTGTGTGTAGTAAATCAAGCTATAATGTGAAATCACTTGTCGGAGAGTTTTTAACAGTAACAGTAACAGTAGCTTAATTGTTTTTCAGCATCTCTGTACTGTAAGCAGCGATGATGGTTTTTAATCACGTAAATATAAATATAAAATATACTGGCATTCAGTTTGCCATGAAAACTAAAAAAAGTTGATTTGTTGTGAGAAAACTGACACTGATTTTCCGACATCTTTGTTCTGGAGTTCCACATGTCTCTTGTAAACATTGCCTGCAGTTTTCACTGTATATTTTCTCATTAAATATTTAAAAAATGTAAGCATATTAAACTGAGTAGCTATTCATAATTTTCTCTACTGTTTAAAAGAGCTTGGCCATTTAAGTGGCTCATTAAGGTCTTATTAAGGCATTTTTGGTTGCAGTATATTTTGGATGTTGTCTATGTCATTCTAGATATTAAAAATACAAAAGACCAATTGTTCCTATAGCTAGGGTATGCAAAGAAAAATTAACACAATTGAAGATTGGCTTAACATTTCTATTCCATAAAAGTAATTGCTTCTAAGTAGAATAATATACAATACAATCAATAAAACTATTAAAAGAATAATAGAATTTATTGAAAAATGTTAATATTAAAAAGAAATGATTTCATAGCTCTTTAAACAGATACTTTGAATTGTAGCTAAATGAAGACAAAATTACATGGTTAATTACGTATATGTGTATTTATTTATAGTAAATGTTTATCTTGCACATTTTATTTTATATCAATATATTTTTATCTTAATTTATATATGTTTATTCTTTTTCTGTTAATCTTTATTATTGGTATGTTGTATTTTGTTTTACTGCATATTTAATAAAATATAAAAAAATATATGAATTGCGTGCGATTAAACAATTTTATTTATTAATGGTAAAGAACAGGGAATAAAAAGTTGAGTCTGTGCTTATCCCTTTCACCCAACCATATCTTCATATGTATAGTGGCATGACTTATACTTTTGGGTTAGTAATAATTTAATTTCATATATTATTAGCAGTTCTGAAAGGTATTCAGCAGAAATATGATGCTAAAACTATTCTAATAAAAAGTGACATTTCTAAGTTCTTTTCAAGCACCATATACTTTAGCTGTTGTGTATTTTATCATTCTGTAAAAAACTCAGTAAAACAAACAAAATTCTTATCTATTTACTGCCGGATAAAGTGAGCATCAGGGAAATGAAGCGATTTTACAGAGATCAAGCAGTCAATGTCTGATTGAAAAAAAAAAAAGTTTGTGACTTTGAAAGCTAGAGGCATTAGTAGATAAAAGTTCTTTATTTTTTTCTGGAAATAACATCCTGACAAGGTTATTTGGCAATCGCAGTATTTTTTGAGTCAAGGTGCAGATCTTTAAGTTGGCAATTAGGAGTCCTCAATGCTATAAACACATTTCTCCAGCATGTCAATTCTTTTGAATTGCCTGGTGCTTTGATTGATTTTTTTTGCAAACATTTGGCCCAGCTCTGACTTAAATGAATCTTCAACCTGTTTCTCCAGGGTTTAAAATGGTCTTTCTAACCTATAGCACACACTTTATTTTTCAGTGATGTTTCAAATGTGCAGATGTACAACAATCTTCTTAGCGTTTCTTTAAAAAAAAAAACAGACATCACAATACAGTGTCATATAACTAATTGTATTATTGCTTATTAAAATGATATGCTCTTTAAAGTTTAATCATATTAGCAATACTTTGATAGAAAACAATGCTTCATTTACTTTCTAAATTCTGAATTGGCCAATAATACGAACCATAAACCTATGTCAATACGGCAAGAAAAAATTGTGATTAGGAAATATTATATACTCAAAGAGCCACTGTAATGGTCAAACTTGTTTAGTTAGTAATTGATTTGCAATAATATCAATATCTGAAGAAATAAAATCTATTAGAAATTGGGGTTAGCATTATTGATATAAGTATATGTCCATCCCTCCATTCTGTATTAGGTGTCCATCCAGGGGGTGAAAGAAGGCTGTCATACATTTTACTAGCCATTAACTGTTTGCAGACAACAACAACAACAGCAGAAAAGGAGAAAGATAGATAATCACTCCCATTAAATTTGAAGCCCGTATCGGCATCAGCACACTCGCAAATCCTGGGGGCTTGAAAATCGGCTGTGTTGCAGAGCTATTAAATTGAACCATGCCACGTGTTACAAGCCGTAGACGCAAGCCCGTAAACCCTTTCCATGCATGCAAGCTGTAAACTGACTCGCTGAACTGCGATCAACCGTCACTATCCAATTGCGTTATAACGTAGTGTGACACAGGATTGAGGCGGACCAAAGTGTATTCTATGGAGTGACCGCAGAGGCCATGTGACGCACTCTGGTCCCAGCCCCACCTCCTCCACCCCGGAGGCATCCACGGCCACCCACAGCCCTCTTCTCCCACCATGCCTTCACCACCGCCACTGCAGGTGCTGCTGCCTCCCAGGGGGTTGCCACCCCCTGCCACCAACAGCAAGGAGACGGCAGCTTGCCATGGGGGATTGGGGCCCTGTGCCTAGGTGGAAGAGGACATAGGGGCTGCAAATATGTTTGTGCCTTCTCAACAGCACTCCTCAGCGACAATCTATTTTTATCCTAATCTAGCCTAGTAACCAGAGTGTAATGATATAGGAATCCCAAGGTTGTGGAGACCAGTAGCCAAGGTCAGCAATAATCCAGTTCAGCAACTTGTAGGTGAAACAGGAACCAGCTTTATTGAAGTGATCAGGAACCACACAATAATCTGGCAAGGTACATAAACAGGAATTGCCTTATATAGGCCAAGGACCAGACACCTGACCAGACACAGCTAAAGAGACTAGTCACTCCAGGAATTTCACAAAGGCAGGTTGGCGCAGTGGTAGGGAAGAGGCCCAGCAGCCTGGGGACCAGGGTTCAAAACCCAGCAGAGTCAATTCCTCACATTACCCCCGCCTCTATAGGTGCAGCCTCTGGATGCCCTATTACCCGGTTTAGCAGGGTACTGCACATGAAAAGACCGAAGGAGATCAGGAGCGTGAATATTATTCTCTGGTTCCCACGAACTCTCCTCCTCACCATAGCCTTTCCAGCGAACCAGATACTGAAGCTTGTTGCGGAAGATCCTGGAGTCCAGAATTTTCTCCACCTCGTATTCATCCTCACCATCCACAAGGACTGGAGGCGGGGCAGGCAGGGCTCGGCCAGGGAAAGTGTTGACATGGAAAGGTTTCAGCAGTGCAACACCGGATGTATTTTCATGGAATCTGGAAGTTGCAAACGAAAAGTGACAGCATTGATCTGAGTGATGATCTCAAAAGGTCCCATGAACCTCTGACCCAATTTATGAGAAGGAACCCTAAGCTTAAGTTTCCTTGTTGACAGCCAAACCTTGTCACCAACATGATAAACTGGGGCCTCCGTTCTATGCCTATCAGCAGCTCTCTTGTAACATTCCTGAGCCTTCGAAAGAGTCTCCTTCAACAGGTCTTGGGAATCTCGTAAGGTGGTTAGCCGATCAGTGACTGCAGGAATGGAAGTAGTAATTGGGAGACTCACTAGAAAGGTTGGATGGTAACCATAGTTGGCAAAAAATGGGCTCAAAGAAGTGGAGCAGTGTTGGGCATTGTTATAGGCAAACTCCGCCGTGGGTAGAAAATCCAGCCAGTCATCCTGCAGGTAACTAATATAACACCGCAAATATTGCTCCAAAGTCTGGTTGGTTCGCTCAGTCTGTCCATTACTTTGCGGATGAAAAGCTGACGACAGATTTACATTAATACCTAGATTAGAACAAAAATGTTTCCAAAAACGAGATGTAAACTGCACGTCTGTTTAGGTGAAGGGAGACCAGGAGCTGGTATGAAATGACCCATCTTAGTTAACCTGTCCACAACAACAAGATTGGTAGTGTGTTCCTTAGAGGGAGGTAATTCCACAATAAAGTTCATGGATATAGATCCCCAGGGACGATGAGGAATCGGAAGAGGCTGAAGCAAGCCAACAGGGGATGAGCGAGGAGTCTTATGTCTGGCACATACATCACAAGACGACAAATACGTCTTAACATCCTCATGATACTTCGGCCACCAAAAGGATCGGGCAAGTAGCTCTTGTGTCTTTCGGATTCCTGGATGACCTGCTGGTTTTGAGTCATGGTAGAGATGTAAAAGGTCCAGTCGCACTGACTCCGGAGCAAACAGACGTTGTTGAAAAATCCAAAACCCATTAAGCATCGTCATATGGAGATCACAAGGAGGATGACGAAGAACTGGGTCTTCAGCGTAGCCCTTTTTAATGCGAGACATCAGATCAGAAGAAAATGTAACTCCTATAAATATATCCTCCGGCAAGATGGTGGTCTTGGTTATGGTAGTATGGAGGGGGTCAGCTATTCTAGACAAGGCATCCGCCTTACCATTCTTGGAGCCAGGACGGTATGTAACCAAAAAATTAAACCTCGAGAAGAATAGGGACCAGCGTGCTTGTCTGGCTGACAGTATCTTTGCTGATCGAATACATTCCAGATTTTTGTGATCTGTGAGGACAGTAATTGGATGGGTAGCTCCCTCCAAGAGATGTCTCCATTCGGTGAAGGTAGCTTTTATAGCCAATAGTTCTTTATTCCCTATGTTATAGTTTCTTTCTGCTGGCAGAATCAGCTGAATCAGAAAAATCAACTTCCACAATAAATGGTAATTCCGGCTGAGGATGGACCAGGACAGGGGCAGAGGTAAACAGAGTCTTTAATCGGGAAAATGCGGTATCCGACTTATCGGACCACTGAAAAGGAGTCCCTTTACGTGTGAGTTCAGTGATCGGTGTAATAACGATAGAGGAATTCTTAATGAAACGCCTGTAAAAAATGGCAAACCCCACAAATCTCTGAACATCTTTTTCATTCTTGGGGATGGGCCAGTCCAGCACAGCTTTAATTTTAATTGCGTCCATACTTAAACCTTTGGGAGTTATTACATACCCCAGGAATTGAATTTCTGTTTGTTCAAACTCACATTTTTCTAGTTTAATGTAAAGGGGGTGGGTACAAAGGCGCTCCAGAACTATACAGACCTGTTTTCTGCGGTTTTCAAGATTATCAGAGAATATTAGGATATCATCCAAATATGCCACAACAAACTGATCCAGGAGATCTCGTAGTACATCATTGATAAGATGCTGGAAAGTTGCAGGGGCATTACAAAGCCCAAATGGCATTACTAGATATTCGTAATGCCCGTACCTGGTTCTGAAAGCTGTTTTCCATTCATCATTTGGCCTTATGCGAACCAGATTATATGCCCCCCGAAGATCAAGCTTCGTAAATATTTTTGCTGAGCGAAGTCTCTCCAAAAGTTCAGGAATGAGAGGCAAGGGGTAGCGGTTTTTAACAGTGATGTTATTAATGTCCCTGTAATCAACGCATGGCCGTAGGCTGACATCTTTCTTTTCTACAAAGAATATAGGAGCTCCTGCTGGAGAAGTAGATGGTCGAATAAAGCCTTTGGCAAGATTTTCTTGTAGGTATTCACGAAGAGCTTTCAATTCAGGCTCAGAAAGGGAATATATACGGCCAAATGGGATAGCAGCCCCAGGCAACAGCTCTATTGGGCAATCATAAGGCCTGTGGGGTGGAAGCTGATCAGTATTCTTCTTATCACAGACATCTGCAAAATCCCGATATTGTAGAGGAAGCTTAGTCAAGTTTGTAGAAACCATTTCATTAATTGTTGTGGCAACAGGTGTTACCTTAGTGGGTTGACAATTCATTAAGCAGTGTTCTGAAGGAAAGGACAAAGTTCTGATCTTCCAATCAATTTGTGGCTTATGCAGAGCAAGCCAAGGTACCCCCAAAATCACTGGAAACTGTGTTGAGGAAATTAGGTGGAAAGATATAGTCTTGTGGTGATTCACTTCCAGAGTCAACTTTAAGGGCACAGTCTCATGTGTAACCGGGCCCGACGTAAGTGGAGAACCGTCCACTGTCTCCATTAACACAGGTGAAGAATTAGGGATAGACTGAATTATATTTCCTGCTGCAAATTGAATGTCCATAAAGTTTCCGCCTGATCTATCATAGCTGTAGTTGAAATTTTACGATCACCACATTGCAACGTGATAACATCCGCATTTTGTGGTGCCTGAGTCAACATACCCTCTTCACCGTGAGCCAGAGAAAACAAGGGTTGTGTGACAGAATCCAGTTGATCTGAAATCTGGGATTGGTGTCGATTCTATGCACCCTCAGCCGCCATAGCTATTGTTCTTTTGTTATTTTGCTTGGGCAATTGATGGCATAGTGCCCTGCACTACCACAATACAGGCATAAATTGTGAGTGCGTCGTCACTGTTTTTCTTCATTGGATAATGGCCCTCTTATTAGATTTACCTGCATAGCCTCTGGCTCAGAGTCTGTAGGTGTTTGTGGGATCGGAGTAGAAGTTCTTGAATAGGAAATTGGAGTACTAAAAAAGCCCTGTCTTTCCAATCTTCTTTCAGAAAGTCTCTGATCAATACGGATAGTTAAACGCACAAATGCATCAAAGTCAGCAGGAAGATCAACACGAGCTAGCTCATCTTTTATAGCTTCTGAGAGACCTTTTCTGAAGTGGAACCTCTGGGCTGATTGGTTCCAGGTAGTATCAGCAACCCACTGTCTGAATTTAGCAGCATATTCAGCTGCCGAGCGCCTCCCTTGATGCAAATGAAGGAGAGTGGCTTCTGCTGTAGCACATCGATTTGGGTCATCAAATACTAGGCACATGGCCCGGAGAAAGTCATTTAGGTTACCCAAGACTGGACTGTCCTGTTCCAGAAGAGGGGAGCCCCAAGCCAGGGCTTCATCTTTGAATAGGGAAAAAATAAATCCCACTTCTCTCTTTCAGATGGAAATCGTGAGGTAACATCATGAAGTGCAAATGGCATTGATTTAGGAAACCCCTACATTTTTTGCCATCTCCTCTTTTCTGGTAGGGGCAAGCGGGCATCTTGTGCAGGTGTAACAGTAGCAGCCGCAACATCACGTGCCCTGTAGCTGGTATACTCACTGTGCATTGACTGAACTTTATTTTGCAGTTCAGCTACCTGGTCCTGCAGCACTTGAATGGTCTGTTCCTGGGTCTGCACAGTTCTTGCAAATAAAGCAACCTGCTGGGCCAATGCAGAATCTGACGTTCTCCATGAAAGGGCCAGATTATTCTGTAATGATATAGGAATCACAAGGTTGTGGAGACCAGCAGCCAAGGTCAGCAATAATCCAGTTCAGCAACTTGTAGGTGAAACAGGAACAAGCTGTATTGAAGTGATCGGGAACCACACAATAATCTGGCAAGGTACATAAACAGGAAGTGCCTTATATAGGCCAAGGACCAGACACAGATGAAGAGACTAGTCACTGATGCTATTGCTAGCAGAGTCAAGGTTATCAGATCTCCAGGAATTTTACAAAGGCAAGCTGGTGCAGTGGTAGGGAAGAGGCCCAGCAGCCTGGGGACCAGGGCTCAAAACACAGCAGAGTCAATTCCTAACACAGAGTCTTGGATCTTGGCCTATTTGATGGTGATATTGTGAATGGTCCATGATCCTCTTCTATGTGGACACGTAGGATTCTGTTGAATATTTCACCAATTGATGGTCACTGAGGAATGCTGTTGAGAACAGATGCTGGAGTCCCTATTATTATTAAGGCCTTATTTTGTAGTTTTTTGTAGGTACAATTCAGGTCCATGAAGGCATCTTCTGCATTTGCAAGCATTGTGAAGGAAATGTATGAGGTGTAAGGTTTTCCCAGTGCCTCTCAGGTAGACATTCCTTCAATGACAGGCCCCTTAACATGTAGCTCCCACAATCTTAAAGCTATCATATAGCCAGATATCTAAGACATGATTGTTGTTAGCTGAAATGTAGAATAATACCGCTATGGTAGTGGACTTGCAAAGTCTCACAATGGCATGTTAATGACAGCCAGCATTAATATATGCACTAGTGAAGCTTGCGATCGTGACCTCAATAGCAGTCTAAAAACAGATCATAGGGTCTGATGTAAGTGACAGTGAATCTGGCTGCTGACCTTTGTGTCCTCTCCGTATTAATGGGTATTTTCCCATATTGCTGATTATCCAGAGACTTAGCTAATAGCTATTAATGTTTGCAGATGGGAATCAGGTGAGTTGGTATATTGTTACAGTTACAGTATTTAGCACTGTACTGTACATGCATGTTGATTAGTTTATTTTATCCTCCGCTGCCTTTTTTTTAGTTGACCATTTTTTTCAGATTTTTGTTTTTTTCACCACATTGGTGTGAAACTGGATTGGATTACACAGTCCAGAGGTTTTTAAATCTGTTTCATTGAGCTGTTTCAGTTGTAAGTGCTATGCACATTAATGGTTTCTTCAATTAAATGGAGGGATTTGTGATGATCCTTTTTTTCATCAGCTTCGGGTTGTAGTAGTGTAGTGACCACATGTGACCCTTGTAGGTGCTTTGCATCATACTTATTCTAGACTATGACATTACCCCCTGTAGGTATCCCCTTTTTCCCCACATGCCTCTTTCTCTCCCGGGATCCGCCCACACCACACCCATGATATTAATTTACAGTCATTACCATTTCTGAATGTGCTCTGTGTATGAAATAAAACTTTGTTATAGCGTTCTAACCGTGGCAGTGGGTTTTCAATGGTTGGGGTTATGGGATATCCACATACATCACATATGTGTCACATTCCTATATATGTAAACTAATGAACCCTAGTTACTATGCAATAGATAAATACATATAGCAATAATAAGTCATAATAGCATTAGATATCATATAATAATTTATATTATATAAAATCAATATAAAGGGATAATAGGAATATGACAGGTGATACTGGATTTGGTTGCCAGTTCCTTCTCTAATGGACTGTGATTTGTCTGACCTTTCTGCTATGAACTGCCCACCTATCGTGGCCCTACATGCTTCATTCAGGTACACAAGTCCTTTTACCACCATCACTTAGCAATCCACAAGGGGACCAGGGGAATATACACCACACTAATGTAAATTGATGAATAGCAAAACATAATGGGAGGTCAACAAATGGGAATGGGTATACATCTTAGCATATGGCCACCATCAATTGTGTAGGACTTTCCAGGATGGTCGTAGCAGAGATTATCACTGATGGAGGTGAATTGGCTGTTGATCCACATGCCTCTGCACAGTCTCCATGGGTTTTTGCAACCCTTCATGATGTGTTAGAATAGATTTGTGTGATGTATGTTCCCCTGGTCCCTTTGTGGATTGCTAAGTAGTGGTGGTGAAGGGGCTTGTGTACTTGAATGAAGCTGTGAGCTATACCATGTAGGGCCAGTGTAGGTGGGCAGGTGATAGCAGAGAGGTCAGACAAATCACAGTCTAGAGAAGGAACTGGCAATCAGGTAGTGTGTCTTTAATTGCTTTCTGCATGTGGCAGCATGGCTTTTTATATTGGCATATGCATAACCATTCCAACATATGATGAAATAAAATATTGTTTCAATGCTTATTTTTTATTGGGGGGTTATTGTGCAAGTAATTGTAATGCTTTCCATGCTTTCCCCATATTTTAAAGTCCACTAGTGTGTTTATATTGTCTTTTACATTGTTGAGAAATTGTCCTATTTGGAGGCCGTAATATTTTTACCTCCATTTGTGGGTTACGGGCTTGAATGCCAGGGCATCTTTGGAAATTAATTGCAATTTAATAGAGTGATTGGAACGTAACAGTTATGGGCTTGACAGAACAAAGGAGTCACATTTTGACATCTCGTAGGGTTTTTCCGCCCTTAACCCACAAGTCATTTGCGGGTAGCTTTGAGAGGCCAATTTAATAGCCGTAAGTCATGCGGGCTACATTACAGGCTACTGTTTTACACGTTGGGGGAATTTAATAGGGCTGAATTTTATCAGTACAATTTATAAAGGCTCTTTGCAGGACAATCCCTCTGGGCATATTATTATCATTATTATCATGTATTTGTAACGCGCCAAAATATTCTGAACGCTATACATTGGTTATAACCAAGGTAAAACTATAGCAGTATTAATACGTTGCAAGTGATGGAGGGCCCTGTCTTTGAGCTTAGAATCCAATGTCCAAAGTGCTTCCCCCAAAGCACCTTGCAAGATTGAAAATATGCAAACTTACAGTCTAAAGGGTGTGGGTGAGGTACAGGAGAGTGAAAGATAAGTTGTGGAAGGTAAGGTGGAAGGTAGACATATACACTCTCACCCACTTGTCGCATGATAGGTTGAGAGCAGCTGATCTGCTACAGTCTAAAACACTAAAATTACACTGAATTTATATTTTTTTAATACTGATTTTATTGTTAACCAGTAATTAAATAAACAAGTGAAACCCTAAAGTATAAGCACTACAGTGGTCCTTAAAAAAGGTTGTGTCACAAATGTTTATGCTAGCTCACTATTGTAAATCTTTGCTTAATTACTATCAGTATCATATACAACCTGGAGATAGT
Source organism: Discoglossus pictus (assembly GCA_027410445.1). Taxonomy (NCBI): domain Eukaryota; kingdom Metazoa; phylum Chordata; class Amphibia; order Anura; family Alytidae; genus Discoglossus; species Discoglossus pictus. Next base: position 413,594,137 of record CM050165.1, on the reverse strand, counting down.
TTCTTGAAATAAATATGCACTTTATGTCCCTCTAAATGGAAGTGACTTCACTTCCACTCTGAGTAAAGTAGAAAGAACTCAATGACTTTAAATACAATATTAAAATCCTCTGATTACTTTAAAATCAGCTGACTAATAGGAATAGTGAGAGGATGTATTGAGAAAACAGAGACTGCTTGAACATTTTTTTTTATTTCAGTTAAAGCCCATCCAATAAGTGTGTAAAAACTACAGAAACAATGAGAGAAATTAAAACATTTTTGTTGGGGATCAGAATCAGTAATTTAATCCAAAGGGCTATAATTGCAAATCGTCTCATAGGAAATAGAGTACATCATAGCCCATGTGATGCTTAGTGAATTTCCTCTTTTATTTGCCTAATTTTATTGGGCCATATGTCTCTCTTGTCATTGGCAATAACTTACTTGTTACATTATTCTGGGTATTTTTATATTATATTATATTATACAATATTTGTATTTTCTCTTTCATTGTTGCTGCTGTTGTTATTGAGATGATTTTTTTTAAATTATAAATAAATGTAATGTTATAAATTACCCTGGGGGTCGCGACCCCTTCGGGGATCAAATGACGATTTGCCAGGGGTCGCCTAAAACCATCTGAATTTTTTTTTGTCTATTCTAATTTGTAAAACTTGTAATTGTTTCATTTTCACTGGTAGTTAGTACTTTCTTGCTGTAATTGTCATTCGATAGATGTTGGCAGACAATTTAATCATGATGCTTACAAACATTTCCATTCTCGTAACTTTCACAATATTATTTACATATTGTTTTTGGGATTAATCACTACGCTGTAATTATGTTAAATTTGTAAGAATAAAAATACATCCTGCATATCAGATATTTATATTTCGATTCATAACAGTAGCAAAATTAATAATAATAAAATAATTGATTAATAATTAATTAATAACTAATCAGAGGAGATTTTAAAAGGTTGAATTTGATGGACTGAAAGTTTTTTTTCAACCTTAATTACTATGTAACTCTCTAACTATGTACAATTACAGCAGTGAAGGAGCAACAAAAATAATTTTACAGTTAGGGGTCGTCACAACTTGGGAAATTTTATCACTAGAGAGGTTGAGAACCGCCAATCTACAATCACATGATTTTCCTTATATATCTTTCATAATGGTGTTTTACTATATTTATTTTTCTATGAGCCCAGAAATAACTATTTCATGAAATATCTAGATGTATTTCCCCAATGTCTGATACATTGAATTGCCTGATATATTTAATTCTTAAATAAATCCATTGCTTACTCAAAGGACTGAATGTTTTATCTTCAATTGACAGTGGAAGGCAATTCCTATGATATCAATATTTTATTTGTTTTTTGAATAACTAAACTTGATAATGAAAACAATATTTTTTGAAACAACTCAATTTATGCATTTTGAAAATGTTATATTTATAATTTGCTGCAGGCTTCTAGGTTATATACTTGCCTGCAGTTTTCTGTTACTTTCTCAGATGGACATGTACTAACATGTAAACTTATTAACTTCCTTTTAATTCTGCTTAGCACAGGAGCAGATGTATCTTATACATCACCCATTGTGCAGACATAAACTTAGTGTGTATTCAAAGTCACCTCTCACCTCAGGAAACTAAAATGGTAAACTCCTCAGCAACAATATTAGCATGTATCAAGAGGGTTATAGAGTAAGAGAAGCACTTATAATTCTGCCACTATACAAAGTATGCCCTCATTTATAATATGGAGTACAATCTTGGGCACCTCTTCATAAGAAGGACATTTTATAGCTGGAAATAGTATAGATAAGGGAAATACAACTAATAAGGGGAATGAAGAAGACTAACCAAATTGAACATATTTTCTCCAGAGAAAAGGCACCTAATATTCTCCAGAGAAAAGGCACCTTATATAAATACAACTAGGTTTAGTATAAGATTTTTTCAGTCGCGGTAGGTGCATTGGGGCAAATGGGCATGCGCCCTCCCAAAATAAATGCACTCACTTAATCCCTCCATAACTTGCTTAATTGTATGATTTATATAATAAAAAAATAAAAAAAAAAGTTTTATCATGTTCAATATTCAGTTTTTTTTTAAATAACTGCTGCTGTCACTTTAAGTTTGAAAACCCTCTGTGCTGCAGTTAAACACAATGACTTATCACATCTAGCTCCCTGCTGGTGGCTTGCCTAGTAATACAGATCAGGGTCTATTCCCAAACTGTGCTATAACTGATAGAGCTGAACCTGTCTGTCAATTGCAGCATCATCCAATCAGAATGGAGGGAAAGTCCTGTATCCTACAGGGACTGCAGCTCTCACAGTCGCTGCGCAAGTGAATACATTGCTACAATCTCAATAAAGTTTATTGAAAAAAGCAACAACTTCCAGCTCACAGTGCATGCAGATAGAGGGAGCTGCAAGCAAAGCTTCAGTTTTCTAAATTCTCAGGTGGTCTTATTGATTCTGACTACCCTACTCCACACACTAAGCTTGTGACCTGTCTGTCACCACCCCAGCCTATACCAGACAGAAGCAGCTGCAGTGCTCAGGTGAGTCCATATCCATTTCTGTGTCTTGCTGTTGTTGTTGTTCTGTCCTTCAGTCGTGTCTGACTCTCAGTGACCACATGGATGCAGCACACCAGGTACAACTGTCTGTGTTTCTGGTTGTGCTTATCCATATGGTTTTCATGACAAAGATACTGGAGTGGGTTGTCAGTTTCTACTCCAGTGGACTGCATTTTGTCTGACCTCTCTAAAATGACCTGCCCATCTTGGGTGACCCTTCATGGTATAGCTCACAGCTTCATCGAGGTAACAAGCTACTTCACCATGACAAGGTAGCGATCCAAAAGGGGTTCTGTGTCTTAGTCTCTCTCTCTATGTCCATATGTATTAACTGTATAAGGAGATCTCTTATTGGTGGAGATCTCTTATTGTATGTGTAAGATATATATAATGTTTGTGTAAAAATAAATATATATATATATGTGTGTGTGTGTGTGTATATGTGTATATATATATATATGTGTGTGTGTATCACATATAATAGTTGTCATATTGCGAGTTGACATCACCGAATGTTAAATGTTATGGGCTTGTGCATGCGCAATGAGCACCAAAAACTGTAGGTGCTCATCGCGAGGCCCGCACCACTTTGCTTCAATGAGCTCCAAAGGCGACCATTGCAGGGCGCGAGGCCCGCAAGACTTTAAAATGTAAAATGACCAAAGCTGCAATGGGTGCCAAAGCCGCTCATTGCGAGTTTCGCAAGACTTTAAAACAGCCTAGACATGAGCACAGAAGGCGCTCGTGTCAATGGCCGCGATCAGCGGCAAAGTGCACGGAAAACATTTTACGATTTTAACGACCGAAATGTTTTCAACCGCATAACTCGAAAGACCCCCCAAAAAAAACAAATAAGAAAAAAAATAACTTACACACTCACACACAGCACAGGGGGATAGCCAGGGAGCAAGATAATTTGGGGCATATTTGGATTTTGTGGGCGATCGAAAGCCAGCTAAGAGAGAAAAAAATGATGGCCGAAAAAACGTACAATTTCTAAAACTGGATCAAAAGGAGGCTAAAACCAGTAACAATTAGCCGAACAACGCGAGGCATGCAGGACTTTGAAAATAAAAGCAACGGCACTCATGTCAAGCCACGCAAAACTTGAGCAGAGACACAGAGGAGAAAGACATAGTGGAGGGAGAGGGTGGAAAGTGACACAGGGCTGAGAGATGGAGGAAAAGAAACACAGGGGAGGGAAATAAGGAAAAACAAAATACAGGGAGAGGAGGGGAGGGAGAGAGAGGGAAACAGACAAATGGAAGGGAGAGTGGGGAAACAGATACAGGGGTCAGAGATTGGGGAGAGGTTCACAATGAGCTCCAAAGGCGCTCATCGCAGACCTTGCGATGAGTGTGGAAGGCGCTCATCATTGTTCTCACAATTAGAGCACTCATTGCAGGGCTCCCAATGAGCTCTGAAGGCTCTCATTGCGAGGCCCATAAACTACATGGGTGGAGAGGCTTGCAATGAGCGCCGAGGTAGAGGGGTACAAGGAGAGATAGAAGAAGAGGCTTGAATCTATCTCTCTAACTTTCTATCACCCTCTCTCTCTATCCCTTCCTCTCTCTCTATCACTCTCTCTATATATATCCCTCTCTTTAAGTCTCTATCCACCTCTCTCACTATCCCTGCTTTCGATCTCTATCTCTGTATTTCTCTATGGGATCACTCTTGTGGCTGAGTCTGTGTCATTAGGCAGGGTCTATACATGTTGTGGTAACATGTTGTGAAGGGGAAGGGTTTATAGTGTTGGGTGGAGGTCTCTTTTTTCCGGCCCACCTAGTTGGAAAGTCACCAGCCACCAATGGGCTTTGTTAAGTTCACTTTTTATGCCAGAGGTTTTCAGTAGGCATTCTAAACCCCCCTCCTCACTTTACCCCTCTAAATTCCTCCCCCTCTCCCTTTCCCCTCACTTACCTCCATCTGCAGCTTCAGCTTCGGCCTCCGCTCCTTCCGGCGTCTTGACCCAGCCAATGACGGGGAGTTCATGTGATGTCACGTCATTAGCATATATCGGGTGCCGGGAGTTATTTAGAGGGCTAAAGTGAGGAGGGGGTTTAGAATGAGGAGGGGGGTTGAGGATGAGGAGGGGGTGGAGGATGAGGAGGGAGGTTGAGGAGGGGGGTTGAGTTTGAGGAGGGAGGTAGAGGAGGGAGGTTGAGGAGGAGGTTGAGGAGGGGGTTGAGGATGGGGGGGTGAGGATGGGTGTTTGAGGTTGAGGAGGGAGGTTGAGAAGGGGGTTGAGGATGGGAGGGTTGAGGATGAGGATGGGGGTTGAGGTTGAGAAGGGAGGTTGAGGAGGAGGTTTAAGATGAGGAGGGGGTTGAGGATGAGGAGGGGGTTTGAGGAGGGAGGTTGAGGATGAAGAGGGAGGTTGATGATTAGGAGGAGGGTTGAGGATGAGGAGGGGGGTTCAGGAGGGAGGTTGAGGATGAGGAGGGAGGATAAGGAGGGAGGTTGAGGATGAGGAGGGGGGTTGAGGTTGAGGAGGGGGTTGAGGATGAGGAGGGGGTTGAGGATGAGGAGGGGGGTTGAGGAGGGAGGTTGAGGATGTTGAGAGAGGATGAGGAGGGAGGTTGAGGATGAGGAGGGGGGTTAAAGAGGGGGTTGAGGATGAGGAGGGGGGATGAAGAGGGGGTTGAGAATGAGGGGTTGAGGATTAGGAGGGAGGTTAAGGATGAGGAGGGGGTTGAGGATGAGGAGGGGGTTGAGGAGGGAGGTTGAGGAGGGGGTTGAGGATGAGGAGGGGGTTGAGGATGAAGAGGTGGGTTGAGGATGAGGAGGGGGGTTGAGGAGGGAGGTTGAGGATAAGGAGGGAGGTTGAGGATGAGGATGAGGAGGGGGGTTGAGGTGGGAGGTTGAGAATGAGGAGGGCAGTTGAGGAGGGTGATAAGGGAGGGGGAAGAGACACAGGCAAGGGAGAGGGGGGAAGAGACACAGGGAAGGGAGAGGGGTGAAGAGACACAGGAGAGGGAGAGGGGAGAAGAGACACAGGGGAGAGAGGGGGGACAAACAAGAAAAGGGCACACAAGAGGGGGACACAGAGGGCACAAGAGGGACACTGGGGGCAGCACATTTCCCACCCTCGGCTTATACTCGAGTCACTCATTTTTCCCAATATTTTATGGTAAAATAGGTGCCTCGGCTTATACTCGGGTTGGCTTATACTCCAGTATATACGGTAATCAATATATAATAAGAGTAGATCTAAAAAAATTAAATCCTACCTAGCTATGTTAATCCCCCATCTTTAAACATTGCGAGAGAACTCCTACGGGTCACTGCTCCGAGTGAACTTCTTGACACAGCTGAAAAATAAGGCATAATGTTTAATACTTTTTTGCACTGAGAAGAAATTACGAGTTTCTCTGTTAGACACCCAAACTCTATGCTAATAACATGTTACAGATCACTTGCAAATCAGGGCACTGCTGAAACTTCAAAAAGCAGAAGAAAGATTTACTTATACCAAATACCACTCACAAGTAGTTTTAAAACCCTTGCAAAGTCTCCACGAAGCAAGTGACATTACAGCACAAAAAGCAGTGCAACATGATGACATTTCAACTTTATTTGGCACTTAACAAGCCGACATCGACATGTGTAAATAAAAAATATATGTTAGTACTAAGTCTTTATTATGATACAAATTCTAGGGTAACAAACAACCCAGTACTCAAATGCTCTGATTCATTGTTTATAACTATATCACATTTTAACACAAAATAAACACAATTTTTACTAATTGAAGCTATAAATACAATAATTTTTTAATTAAAAAGGATTACTTTATTTATTTATGGCTGTGCACTGAGTGCTTTTACCTAGAGGAGTGAAAGATTAGAATACTGTTGTAACTCAAGAAGAAAAAGCTGCCGTAGCCTATTAACCGCAGTTTATGCCATTCGATTAGCATAGGACTCATAGTTTGTAGTTCCTGCGGCATGAAGACTCTATTTAAGGCAAGGAGGTTGCTGTGCTTTATAGAAATTACATTTATCCATAGCTGTCTGGATATATTTTGAAGTCGGTGCAAAGTCAGAATAATTAGCCTTTGCATGAGAATGACAAAGGAGAATGAACTAATGAAACTGGGTAAAAATAAACAGTTATTTAACTTGAGTGAAAAAAGAAGGATGAGGAAGGAGCTCAAGAAAGAAGTTGACAACATTCTTAATAATAGTAGCATGGTAAAAAAAGGTGTCATGTTTCAGGATGGGACTTAAATTGTTGGACAATAAATTATGAGTTTCTTTCTTTTGGGGTTTATAAGACTCCATACAACTTGCAGAGAGGTTTATTCTTATGCAGAGTTCTGACTATTGGCCTTTGTCCAATAGTGGTAGGCCCATACGAGAAAGGAAGACTTCTCCATCCACAGGAGTCTTGCCATTTCATGTTTTCAGAAAATTCAATGGATGGACCCAGCTATAGCGAATATTATATTATATATTCTAAGACTTATGTCAGTGTTATGAGATTGTCTGAGTTTTGGCTGTTAGGTCCAATATGATGCACCGATCAGGGAAAATCATCCTAATTCTCCCCGTAAGCCACAACCATGTGGGGTGTGCTTTATTTTTTGGAGAAAATATTATTCATTGGCAAATTAGATAACCAGTGTAAATATGTTAGAGTTGGATAGCTCTTGGGTAAAAGTTTAAGGGTCTGAGATACACTAGGTCATTGGTGGAGAACTTGGTCCTACATGGTTTGCCAATAGTCCAGGATTTATGGATATCACTACTTGAGTACTGAGGATCTATGTTACTCATTTGCATTAATTTTGATTTATCCAACTGGGCTTTGGCAAAGAGACATTGAAATCCTAGACTGTTGGTGGCTCTCCTAGGAACGAGTTGCCCACCATTTCACTATGTGTAGGAGCTCTAATCAAGCTTCTGTGCCACTCGTCAATCAGGCCACACTCCTAATCCTGTTTGCTAATCTTATAAAAGTCCCAAATCACAAAGTTTGCTTTTCTGCAGGATTCCCTATAAATTATAGTAATCTAAATCTTGTATAATGTTAGTGCTCATGGACTACGTCCAGTTCACATTATCAGGATATCATTGTGTCAGCACAAGAACAGTGGGTGGGGGAGTATTTGATCCCCTGCTGATTTTGAATGTTTGTCCATTGACAAATAAATGATCAGTCTATCATTTTAATGATAGGTGTATTTTAACAGTGAGAGACAGAATAACAAAAAAACAAAAAATAAAAATGCATGTCAAAAAAATTATAAATTGATTTGCAGGACAGTGAGGGAAATAAGTATTTGATCCCCTATTAATCAGCAAGATTTCTGGTGCACAGGTGTCTTTTACACAGGTAAAGAGCTAATATTAGTAGCAGTCTCTTAATGGGCATGCTCCTAATCTCTGTTTGTTACCTGTATAAAAGACACCTGTCCGCAAAAGCAATCAATCAATCAGATTCCAAAATATCCACCATAGTCAAGACCAAAGAGCTGTCCAAGAATGTCAGGGACAAGATTTTAGACCTACAAAAGGCTGGAATGGGCTACAAGACCATTGCCAAGCAGCTTGGTGAGAAGGTGACAACAGGTGGTGCGATTGTTATATGTAAGAAACACAAAATAACTGTCAGTGTCCCTCAGTTTGGTGCTCCATGCAAGATCTCACCTTGTGGAGTTTCAATAATCATGAGAACGGTGAGGAATCAGCCCAGAACTACTGTACACAGGAGGATCTTGTTAATGACCTCAAGGCAGCTGGGACCATAGTCACCAAGAAAACAATTGGTAACACACTACGCCGTGAAGCACTGAAATCCTGCAGTGCAAGCAAGGTCCCCATGCTCAAGAAAGCACATGTACAGGCCCATCTGAAGCTTGCAAATGAACATCTGAATGATTCAGAGAACTGGGTGAAAGTGTTGTGGTCAGATAAGACCAAAATTGAGCTCTTTGGCATCAACTCAACTTGCCGTGTTTGGAGGAGGAGGAATGCTGCCCGAGAACACCATCCCCACCGTCAAATATGGAGGTGGAAACATTATGCTTTGGGGTGTTTTTCTGCTAAGGGGACAGGACAACTGCACCGCATCAAAGGGACGGTGGACGGAGCCATGCACCATCAAATCTTGGGTGAAAACCTCCTACCCTCAGCCAGGGCATTGAAAATGGGTCGTGGATGGGTATTCCAGCATGATAATGACCCAAAACACACAGCCAATGCAACAAAGGAGTGGCTCAAAAATACCTTAATACCATAGAACATCTGTGGAGGGATCTGAAGGTCTGAGTTGCTAAACATCAGCCTCAAAACCCTAATGACTTGGAGGGGATCTACAAATTGGAGTGGGGCAAAATCCCTCCTGAGATGTGTGCAAACTTGGTAGCCAACTACAAGAAATGTCTGACCTCTGTGATTGCCAACAAGGGTTTTGTCAAATACTTATTCCCCTCACTGACCTGCAAATCAATTTAAAACTTATTTGACATGCGTTTTTTTTTTTTTTTTTTGTTACTCTGTCTCTTTCTGTTAAAATGCACCTACCATTAAAATTATAGACTGATCATTTCTTTGTCAGTGGACAAATGTTCAAAATCCGCAGGGTTATCAAATACTCCCCCCCCCCCCCCCCCACTTTAGAGCCACTGATTTTTCCACCTGTACTTAAAAAAAATGTTTTTGATAAATATGGATTACTATCAATTCCCATGGACTAATGTTGGACATTACTGACCTAAATCAAAATACTGTATATATTTAACAACTGTCATGATGAATAAAAAATACAATGTAGGTGCAATAGTGAATCACATGGATGAATACTGAATTACTATCAATGAAGTTATTTGTATGTAGGTAGTTGTTCATTTTATTTTTCCAGCAATAAACTACTACAGAATTTAGTTATCTGTGTTAGTAATATACAATCTTCTAACAACTGCCCCAAACCACTAGCATGGATAACATTCCTTCCAATTTTCTGTAATTTTCTGTATATTTGTTTTGACACGTTATTGTGCTGAAAGTCATAGATCATCCTCAATAATCTAAGATGCTATAACAGAAAGATGGAAAGACATAACTTGAACTGCTACTGCCTCTGAAAGAAAAATGTCTTTAGCAAAAATACTTGGCATACTGGCATTTTTAACTACTGATATTCAGCATACAACATCAAGGTTTTGTAATTATTAGTCATCTATTACATACATATATATATATACCAGCGACTTGCCAGTCAAAAATGACGGGGCAATAAAAAAAAGTGTTGAAATGCTGTTTGCCACACAATGTGAATGTACTGTGTTACTCAACTATGTATATAGACCCCTATAACACACTAATGAAAGCATTTAATAACACTATAAGTGCCATGAGGGTCATCCAGGACCCCCATGACCCAAAGTGTAAGCACTACACCATTTTAACCAGTCTCTTATGGGGGTCTATACAGACCCTCATAAGCCTCTATTTAACCCCATTAGTCCGATGAGGGTATTTAAAGACCCTCATGGGACAATTAAAAGCCTAAGTACTATGAGGGTTCTCCAGTACCCTCATGAGACTAAGTATAAACACTACACTGCACTATAGACCCCCAATAAACCATTAAATCTAAACTAACCCCCCTCTACACTAACCTATTAACACCTACACTACCTACCTACACTACCTACCTACCCCCTAATAACCCCCCACCACTCTAATTACAGAAGAAGAAAAAAATCACAAAAAATAAAAAATCTACATTACAGAAAATAAAAATACCTGTCACAAAAAATAAAAAAGGAACATTACAGAAAATAAAAAATACATTACAGATAAAAAAATACACACCTAAAAAGGAAATACATACAATACATACAATACAAATAAAATACAATACCCGCCTATCTATCTAACACAATCAATACTATCTAAAATACATCACCCAATCTATCTAATATACAGTATAATACATCCTATGTATCTAAAATACATCCCCCAATCTATCTAATATACAATAAATACCATCTATCTAAAATACATCCCGCAATCTATCTAATATAGAATAAACCCTAACTATCTAAAATACATCACCCAATCTATCTAATATACAATAAATACTATCTATCTAAAATACATCCCCAATCTAATAGACAATACATCCAATCTATATAAAATACATCCCTCTATCTAACAGACAATAAATGCTATCTCTATTTAAAAAAAAACTAATTCTAAGCTAAAATAAAACAATTAAGACCACTTACTTTTGCAGATGTCCCTTCAGATCAGCAGGGGGGGGGGAGTTAGTACAACACATTTACAGAAAATAAATAAACATTTTAAATATTCTAAATATTCTACTATTCTACTCACCTTTCCAGCATGTCCCCGTCCTTCTTCTTTTCTTCTTCTCTGGCGCAGCCCCTGTTGAAAAAAAACATTAAATTAGTACAACAGACATAAACATAAAACAAAATAAAATAAACATAATATACATTGTACTTACCTACCTGCGATGTCCCCGGCCTCCTCCTCTTCTGCCCGCGCTCTAAAATATTTCATTTTTTTAAAAACTAACGGAGATCCCCACTCGCGGGTCTCCCTGCCGCTAATGAGATTCCTACGGATATTTCCAGAAGAAAATTGGCAATGGCGGCTTCTGATTGGCTGAAAATGCTGTCTATCAAATTCAGCCAATCAGAAGACACCAATAAGCGAGCCAATCAGAAAGGGATACACCCCAAAATCCCACTCTGATTGGATAATGCAACTGTGAATCTTTATTTAAACCAATCAGAATGCTTTATTGCCATCAGCCAATCACAATGGGATACACCCCGACAGGGTGATTGGCGCCTTGTCATTGGCTGTAATACTGATTGATAGAGATGTCGCGAATAGTTCGCCGGCAGACTTTTTTCGGCGAACATAGCATGTTCTCTCGTTCGTGGCGAACTGCGAACATATGCGAGATTCGACCCACCCCCAATACTTTATCATTGAGCAAACTTTGACCCTGCATGTCACAGTCAGCAGACACATTCCAGCCAATCAGCAGCATACACTCCCTTCCACCCTTCTACCTCATGGACAGCAGCCATTTTGGAATCATAAGTAACTTGCAGTCTTACTGAGAAGAGGGACAGTTTGGATGATACTGCATCAATAGGGAAAACCATAGCTAGGCAAGTTTATTCAGTGTCCAGTGCAGTGCTGAAGGACTCTTGTGCATTATTATTATTATTATTACTACTATTTAATGTGTAGATGTACCAGCTGGGCATGCATTATAATTATTATTATTATTATTATTATTATTATTATTATTATATAATGCGTAGATGCACCAGCTGGGCATGCTCTTGTGCATTATTATTATTATTATTATTATTAGTAGTAGTAAAATACTACTACTAATAATAATAATAATGCACAAGAGCATGCCCAGCCAGTACATCTACACATTATATAGTAATAATAATAATAATAATAATAATAATAATACACAAGAGCATGCCCAGCCGGTACATCTACACATTATATAGTAATAATAATAATAATGTAGAAGAGCATGCCCAGCCGGTACATCTACACATTGTATAGTAGTAATAATAATAATAATAATATATAATAATAATAATTATAATAATAATATAGAAGAGCATGCCCAGCCGGTACATCTACACATTATATAGTAATAATAATAAGAATAATAATAATGCACAAGAGCATGCCCAGCCGGTACATCTACACATTATATAGTAATAATAAGAAGAATAATAATAAAGCAGAAGACCTCCCCTGTGTCTCCCCCCCACTCCCTCCCATGTGTCTCTCTCCCCCCTTCTCCCCTGTGTCTCCCCCCCACTCCCTCCCATGTGTCTCTCTCCCCCCCTCTCCCCTGTGTCTCTCCCACCCTGGCCTGTGTCTCTACCCCCTCTCAATTCCCCAGTGTTTCTTTCCCCCCTCTCCTGTGTCTTTTCCCACTTCCCTCTTCCCTGTGTCACTCCCCCCTCCCCTGTGTCTCTACCCCCTCTCCCTTCCTGTGTTTCTTTCCCCCCTCCCCTGTGTCTTTCCCCCCTTCCCTCTCCCCTGTGTCTCTCCCCCCTCATCTGTGTCTCTTCCCCCTTCTCCCCTGTGTCTCTACCCCCTCTCTCCTGTGTCTCTACCCCCTCTCCCTTCCCCTGTGTTTCTTCCCCCGTCCTCTGTGTCTTTACCCCCTTTTCTCTCCCCGGTGTCTCCTCACCACTCCCTCCCATTAGTCTCTCCCCCCCTCTCCCCTGTGTCTCTACCCCCCACTCTCTCCTGTGTCTCTCCCCCCTCCCATGTGTCTCTCCCCCTCACCTTTCCCTTACCCTGTTTCTCTTCCCCCCTCTGCCCTGTGTCTTCCTCCCCCTCTCCACTGTGTCTTCCTCCCCCTCTCCCCCTATCCTGTGTCTTCCTCTCCCTCTCCCCTGTGTTTCCTCCCCCTCTCTCCTCCCCTGTTAGCTTCTATACGCATACATACATATGATAAGAAATCTGGGGGGGGGGGGTTACCCCTTACCCCCCCCCCAGTTCCAACACCCATGTGTACTGTATAATATTGTATTGCATTATGTTATATTATATCACTAGCGACTTGCCTGGCACAAATGATGGGGCAATAAAGTTTGAAGCTATGGCAATGCTGTTTGCCACACAATGTGATGCTTTTTGTACTCTGAGGACCTTCGGCGCTCATTGTGAGCCTCTTCCCTCGTGTCCTTCATGTTTCGTGCTTTGCAACGATAAATCTTCGGCGCTCATCGCAAAGACAGTTATATAAGTACAGTGTTAAATATATAATTTTTTTTGTGCAGTGTAAATTAAAAAATGTATTCAGGTCTCAGAGCATAATAAAGTGATTTAGATTTGTAACTGCTTTGAGAGTGCTATCGCTGGCAGTCAATGAGCAGTAATCCAGATATATAACTGCAGAGTAAAAAGTAAAACATTTTAGTGTAGTGTAAAGTCTACATTTTTATTTTTCATTACTAATTAATACTTATTAAATGAATGCACGATAATAACTATTGTGAATGAACAAATGTATTAGGAAGTGCGAAGCGTTAATGTATGTAAAGTAACCGCAGTGTAAAATATGCTATTAAGCGTATTTTTTTAATATATATATTTTTTAATAATAATGAATTAATTAATTACTAAAATACTAAAATACCCCCTCCTCTGTGTCTTTACCCCCTTTTCTCTCCCCGGTGTCTCCTCACCACTCCCTCCCATTAGTCTCTCCCCCCTCTCCCCTGTGTCTCTACCCCCCACTCTCTCCTGTGTCTCTCCCCCCTCCCATGTGTCTCTTCCCCTCACCTCTCCCTTACCCTGTTTCTCTTCCCCCCTCTGCCCTGTGTCTTCCTCCCCCTCTCCACTGTGTCTTCCTCCCCCTCTCCCCTCTCCTGTGTCTTCCTCTCCCTCTCCCCTGTGTTTCCTCCCCCTCTCTCCTCCCCTGTTAGCTTCTATACGCATACATACATACGATAAGAAATCTGGGGGGGGTTACCCCTTACCCCCCCCCCCCAGTTCCAACACCCATGTGTACTGTATAATATTGTATTGCATTATGTTATATTATATCACTAGCGACTTGCCTGGCACAAATGATGAAGCAATAAAGTTTGATGCCATGGCAATGCTGTTTGCCACACAATGTGATGCTTTTTGTACTCTGAGGACCTTCGGCGCTCATTGTGAGTCTCTTACCTCGTGTCCTTCATGTTTCGTGCTTTGCAACGATCAATTTTCGGCGCTCATCGCAAAGACAGATATATAAGTACAGTGCTAAATATATAATTTTTTTTGTGCAGTGTAAATTAAAAAATGTATTCAGGTCTCAGAGCATAATAAAGTGATTTAGATTTGTAACTGCTTTGAGAGTGCTATCGCTGGCAGCCAATGAGCAGTAATCCAGATATATAACTGCAGAGTAAAAAGTAAAACATTTTAGTGTAGTGTAAAGTCTACATTTTTATTTTCCATTACTAACTAAAACTTATTAAATGAATGCACGATAATAACTATTGTGAATGAACAAATGTATTAGGAAGTGCGAAGCGTTAATGTATGTAAAGTAACCGCAGTGTAAAATATGCTATTAAGCGTATTTTTTTGATATATATATTTTTTTAATAATAATGAATTAATTAATTACTAAAATACTTTACCTATTTGTAATTAATATATCCAGTGATCAATAACCTGAAGAGCTAACAATCAGTTTTGATTTCCCTGCAGCTTACAGTGTACATTTGGACTGTTGGTGACCCGAGGTGTAAGTGTCAGCAGTGTGCGCAGTGCACAAGGGGAAACCGCTTGTATAGTCGTGTAACGCGCCATTTTAGATTTGTAATGTTATTAGTTGCAAGTTAGTGTTGTAAAATGGCGGCGATTGTGTATGTGTTACGCGGCTCGCCAGCAGTTTCCATTATTTATAATAGTGTATTTTGTACCTCGTCCGTTCCTAGGTAAAAGTCGTACATGGCTGGCGATGTTTTGCGCGATTTGGGGTCGTGTAGCCTCGTTTTCATTTTTTCCGGACGCCATTTTTTTTGTCGCTTAGCCGATTTACAAGTGCCAACTGGGGAAGACGTTATAGATATCACATATATAGTTGTGAGCAGGCGGGTTGTTGCTAACGCTGCGGGCTTGCGAAACGAGGGCCAGAGTTGCTGGCAAGGAGCGCCGAAGGCTCCCACGTCGGCTGCAATGAGCCGCAGGCGGGACTTACACCATCAAATTTACGGACTTACCATCCAAAAATACGGGACTTAGAAAAAAAAAACCTTACGAGCTCACAAAAATACGACCTTAGGGCTCGAACCGCACGCACTTAAAAACATTAAAAACACAATAAATACACACAACAAACACATAAAAAGCTTAACCACAGCAAGGCGGGCACCGAGGACCTCTGCAAGTGAAGTTACACCTCCATTTAAGTCCAAATTCATGAGTTTAGACACCCGAAAATCAGCTAAGTGAGAGAAAAAATGGCCCTTGAAAAAAAGAAAACAAGGCTACAGGACCCTAAACACGCGAAACACATACAGATTTTCCTAAAAAGCCGTACGAGGTAAAGATACACTATTAACAAGGACGCTAAATAATCCACACCCGCGTACCACATACACATTCCCCGCCATTTTACAACACTAACTTACACAATGCGGAAGTACCCAGCTACCCTAGCGGCTTCCCCTCACGCACGCAGCCTATTTACACTGCACACTGCACACATTGCTGACACTTACACAGCAGCTCCACAGCACTGAAAACCTACATTGTATGCTGCAGGAACATGAAAACAGATTGTCAGCTCTTCAGCACAATGCTTCCTGCATATATTACTTACAAATAGGTAAAGTATATTCATTTAGTAATTATTTCATTAGCATACAAAAATACATATACACAAAAAAACATTATCACATTAAACATAAAAGCCATTCACTGCGCGCCTCACAACGAGCGCCAATGCTGCTCATAGCATACAAAGCCTTGCAATAAGCGCAAAAAACACATCACCGATGACCAAAGAATAACAGCAAAAGCGCCTATCAGAAAAAAATACAACCAACAGCCTCGCAATGAGCGCCGAAGGATCTCCGACCGCCAACAAAATGAATGTCTCGTCCAAACCATTACCTGCCTTACAATCTTATTGCCGCCATTTTTTGATCGGCAAGTCGCTAGTAAATATATAAAGATCAAGATAATAAAAGTATCAGGAAATTTAACACAAAGATGGACGCGCGTCTGAATAATACGACAAATACAGATTTTTTTCATAAGTGATATGATCGCAGTATTGGGTCATAAACCCTAAACACTGGAATCTGTTACATACAATTTACTGATGATGTCATTAATGGGCTTCAAGGGGGGGATCTCTTTTCATACTTTTTGAGCGGTGCAAATCCAACATACGCAGAGCGGAAACGCCACATCTGTGGGACACACACAAAGGGGTTCACTTTGGGAGAAAAAAACAAACAAATATGAAATATTTAATAATCATATTTTGATGTTACCAACAGATAAGGAAACGAAACTGAGGTTATTATATCTAATAGTAGCAAGCCTGGGAGTACTGGGAGTAATAATACTGCAGCAGGAGGTCAGGACTAATGTCACTCTATAGACACCCAGTCATATAAAGGTCAGTACTAATGTCACTCTATAGACACCCAGTCAGATAAAGGTCAGTACTAATGTCCCTCTATAGACACCCAGTCAGCTAAAGGTCAGTACTAATGTCCCTCTATAGACACCCAGTCAGATAAAGGTCATTACTAATGTCCCTCTATAGACACCCAGTCAGATAAAGGTCAGTACTAATGTCCCTCTATTGACACCCAGTCAGCTAAAGGTCAGTACTAATGTCCCTCTATAGACACCCAGTCAGATAAAGGTCATTACTAATGTCCCTCTATAGACACCCAGTCAGATCAAGGTCAGTACTAATGTCACCTATAGACCCCCAGTCATATAAAGGTCAGTACTAATGTCACTCTATTGACACCCAGTCAGCTAAAGGTCAGTACTAATGTCCCTCTATAGACACCCAGTCAGATAAAGGTCATTACTAATGTCCCTCTATAGACACCCAGTCAGATCAAGGTCAGTACTAATGTCACCTATAGACCCCCAGTCATATAAAGGTCAGTACTAATGTCACTCTATAGACACCCAGTCAGCTAAAGGTCAGTACTAATGTCCCTCTATAGACACCCAGTCAGATAAAGGTCATTACTAATGTCCCTCTATAGACACCCAGTCAGATAAAGGTCAGTACTAATGTCCCTCTATTGACACCCAGTCAGCTAAAGGTCAGTACTAATGTCCCTCTATAGACACCCAGTCAGATAAAGGTCATTACTAATGTCCCTCTATAGACACCCAGTCAGATCAAGGTCAGTACTAATGTCACCTATAGACCCCCAGTCATATAAAGGTCAGTACTAATGTCACTCTATAGACACCCAGTCAGATAAAGGTCAGTACTAATGTCCCTCTATAGACACCCAGTCAGCTAAAGGTCAGTACTAATGTCACTCTATAGACACCCAGTCAGATAAAGGTCAGTACTAATGTCCCTCTATAGACACCCAGTCAGCTAAAGGTCAGTACTAATGTCCCTCTATAGACACCCAGTCAGATAAAGGTCATTACTAATGTCCCTCTATAGACACCCAGTCAGATAAAGGTCAATACTAATGTCCCTCTATAGACCCCAGTCAGATAAAGGTCATTACTAATGTCCCTCTATAGACACCCAGTCAGATAAAGGTCAGTACTAATGTCCTTCTATAGACCCCCAGTCAGATAAAGGTCATTACTAATGTCCCTCTATAGACACCCAGTCAGATAAAGGTCAGTACTAATGTCACCTATAGACCCCTAGTCATATAAAGGTCAGTACTAATGTCACTCTATAGACACCCAGTCAGATAAAGGTCAGTACTAATGTCCCTCTATAGACACCCAGTCAGCTAAAGGTCAGTACTAATATCCCTCTATAGACACCCAGTCAGATAAAGGTCATTACTAATGTCCCTCTATAGACACCCAGTCAGATAAAGGTCAATACTAATTTCCCTCTATAGACCCCCAGTCAGATAAAGGTCATTACTAATGTCCCTCTATAGACACCCAGTCAGCTAAAGGTCAGTACGAATGTCCCTCTATAGACACCCAGTCATATAAAGGTCATTACTAATGTCCCTCTATAGACACCCAGTCAGATAAAGGTCAGTACTAATGTCACCTATAGACCCCCAGTCATATAAAGGTCAGTACTAATGTCACTCTATAGACACCCAGTCAGATAAAGGTCAGTACTAATGTCACCTATAGACCCCCAGCCATGTAAGGTGTAACCCTTCCACTACCTGATCGATACAACATCATACCTGATGTTTTAAAGCACGTTATTCCAAACAATTTAGGAATGTTAGGTAATTTATGTCCTTTATGGCTTAAAACCAGACTCTGCAACAACTATGTAATTTTCCATGGGAGTTTTGCCATGGATCCCCCTCCGGCATGCCACAGTCCAGGTGTTAGTCCCCTTGAAACAACTTTCCCATCACTATTGTGGCTAGAAAGAGTCCCTGTGGGTTTTAAAATTCGCCTTCCCATTGAAGTCTATGGCGGTTCGCCGATGTTTGCCGGTTCGCGAACATTTGCGGCGATTCGCGTTCGAGGTTCGCGACATCACTACTGATTGACATTGACAACAGCCAATCAGAAGGCACAAATGCCTCCAGCCAATCACCCTGTGGGGGTGTATTCCATTGTGATTGGCTGAAGGCATCTGTGCCTTGTGATTGGTTTAAATAAAGATGGACAGGTGCATTATCCAATCAGAGTGGGATTTTGGGGTGTATCCCTTTCTGATTGGCTCACACATTGGCGCCTTCTGATTCGCTGAATTTGATAGACAGCGTTTTCAACCAATCAGAAGGCGCCATTGCCTATTTTCTTCCGGAAAAGGCTCTAGGAGGCTCATTAGCATCAAGGGGGTTTGTTAGTTTTTTTTAGAGCACGGTTCCAGGGCGGGCCACAAGAGGAGGAGGCCGGAGACATCGCGGGGAAGTAAGTACAATGTAGATTATGTTTATTTTATTTTGTTTTATGTTCATGTATTTGTATTAATGTTATGTTTTTTTTTAACAGGGGTTTCGCCGGTGAAGAAAAGAAGAAGGATGGGGACATGCTGGAAAGGTGAGTAGAATATATATATTTTTTTTAGAGCGCGGTTCCAGGGCGGGGCACAAGAGGAGGAGGCTGGAGACATCATGGGGAAGTAAGTACAATGTAGATTATGTTAATTTTATTTTGTTTTATGTTTATGTATTTAAACTAATGCTATGGTTTTTTTTAACAGGTGCCGCGCCGGAAAAGAAAAGAAGAAGGACAGGGACATGCTGGAAAGGTGAGTAGAATATTTAGAATATATTTATGTTTACTTATTTTCTGTAAATGTGTTTTACTATTTTTGCTGATCTGAAGGGAAATCTGCAAAGGTAAGTGGTCTTAATTATTTTATTTTAGTTTAGAATTAGTTTTTTTTATATAGAGATAGCATTTATTGTATGTTAGATAGGGTTATGTATTTTATATTGATAGAATGTATTGTATATTAGATAGATTGGTTGATGTATTTTAGATAGTTAGGAGTTATTATATATTAGATTGGGGGATGTATTTTAGATACATAGGATGTATTGTATATTAGATACATTGGGTGATGTATTTTAGATAGATAGTATTGATTGTATGTTAGATAGATAGGGGAGTATTGTATTGTATTGTATTTGTATTGTATGTATTGTGTGTATTCTATGTATTTCCTTTTCAGGTGTGTAGTTTTTTTTTCTATAGTGAGGGGGGTTGTAATGTATTTTTTTATTTTCTGTAATGTTCCTTTTTTATTTTTTGTGACTTAGGTTTTAATTTTTTGTAATGTAGATTTTTTTTGTGATTTAGTTTTTTTTATTTTATGTAATGTAGATTTGTTATTTTTGGTGACTTTAGTTTTTTTTTATTTTCTGTAATTATAGTGTTGGGGGGGTTATTAGGGGGTAGGTAGGTAGTGTAGGTGTTAATAGGTTAGTGTAGAGGGGGGTTAGTTTAGATTTAATGTTTTATTGGGGGATATAGTGCAGTGTAGTGTTTATACTTAGTGTGGTTAATGTTGCGTTGTAACAGCCCCATAAGTGTCATCTAGTCTTTCAAGACTCACTCACTACATGGTCTCTACCAGGTGACTGGAGAAAAGCAGAGGTGATACCTATATTTAAGAAGGGAGCAAGAGCACATTCGGGGAATTATAGTCCAGTGAACCTCACATCTGTAGTTGGGAAGCTTTTAGAAGGGTTAATAAGGGACATAATACAAGAATATGTCTATTTCAACAAGATCATAGGTAGCAGTCAACACAGATGTATGAAGAATAGGTCATGTCAGACCAATCTAATTAGTTTCTATGAGGAGGTTAGTAAGAACTTGGATCAGGGCAACTCAGTGGATGTAGTCTTTTTGGATTTTGCAAAGGCTTTTGATACAGTGTCTCATGGATTGAGAGCTGGCTAAAAGACAGAAAGCAAAGGGTTGTTGTAAATGGAACATACTCCAATTGGACTAATGTGGTAAGTGGGGTTCCTCAAGGTTCAGTATTAGGTCCTATCCTTTTTAACATATTTATTAATGAAGTAGAAGTAGGACTCGAAAGTAGTGTCTCCATTTTTCCTGAGGACACTAAGTTGTGCAAGGTAATTAAATCAGATAATGATGTACTTTCCCTACAAAGGGATTTGCATACATTTTAGAAATAGGTCGCTAAATGGCAGATGCGATTTAATACAAATAAATGTAAGGTTATGCATTTGGGAAGGAAAAATAGCCATGCAATTTATAATCTTAATGGAGCAAATTAAGGGGTATCAGATATTGAAAGGGATTTGAGAGTACTAGTGGACAACCACCTAGGTAGCAGTGCTCAATGCCAAGCAGCAGCTGCAAAGGCAAGTAAAATATTAGCATGGATTAAGAAGGGTATAGAAGCAAGGGAAGCAAATATAATTCTACCACTATACAAATACCTAGTACGCCCTCATTTGGAATATGGAGTACAATTTTAAGGACACCACTTCATAAAAAGGACATTTTAGAGCTGGAAAAAGTACAGAGAATGGCAACAAAACTAATAAGGGGAATGGAGGGGCTAAGTTATGAAGAAAGACTAACCGAATAAAACGTATTTTCAGTAGAAAAAAGGCGTCTACGAGTGGATATGATTACGTTATTTAAATACATCCAGGGTCAATATAAGGATTTGTCAAGTGAACTTTTTTGTAGGAAGAGATTTTCAACTGACAAGAGGACATCCTTTGAGGTTAGAGAAAAAAAGATTTCACTTTAAACCAAGAAAAAGGAGGTGGTGACAGCTAATTCGATAGATAACTTCAAAAAGGGGTTAGATATATTTTTGAATAAAGAGGGCATTCAAGGTTATCCTAGATAACTAGCAAAGGAATATTGATCCAGGGAGAAATTTGATCGCCAGTTTCTGGGGTCAGTAAGGAATTTTGCTTTTTTCCCCCTTATGAGACAATTGGCAAAGCTTCAATGTTTTTTTTTTTCTGTTTGCCCTCCTCTGGATCAATTAACAATTAATACTATTAATAATTAATTATCAACTAATTAATTAATAACTAATCCGCATATTGCAGATCAGAGGAGATCTTAAAAGGTTGAACTTGATGGACTGAAAGTCTTTTTTCAACCTCAATTACTATGTACATTACTATGTATAATATACTCTTATGGGACTGATGGTGTTAAATAGAGGCTTATGAGGGTCTGTATTGACCCCCATGAGTGACAGGGTTACTTATTGGCTTATGGGGTCTGTATTTACCACCATGAGTGACAGGGTTAATTAAGTGCTTATGGGGGGCTGTATTGACCCTTATGAGTGACAGGGTTAATTAAGGGTTTATGGGGTCTGTATTGACCACCATGAGTGTCAGGGTTATTTATTGGCTTATGGGGGTCTGTATTGACCCCCATGAGTGACAGGGTTCATTTTTAGTTTATGGGGGTCTGTATTGATCCCCATGAGTGACTGGGTTAATTAAGGACTTATGGGGGTCTGTATTGACCCTGATGAGTGTCAGGGTTAATTATGGGTTTATGGGGGTCTGTATTGACCCTCATGAGTGACAGGGTTAATTAAGGGTTTATAGGGTCTGTATTGACCCCCATGTGTGACAGAGTTAATTAATGTATTATGGGGGTCTGTATTGACCCCCATGAGCGCCAGTGTTATTTATTGGCTTATGAGGGTCTGTATTGACCCCCATTAGTGATAGGGTTAATTATAGGTTTATGGGGGTCTCTATTGACCCCCATGAGTGACGGAGTTAAATAAGTGCTTATGGGGGTCTGTATTGACCCCCATGAGTGACAGGGTTAATTATATGTATTATGGGGGTCTGTGTTAACCCTCATGAATGGCAGGGTTAATTTGCGGTTTATGGGTGTCTCTATTGACCCCCATGAGTGAGAGGGTTAATTAAGTGTTTATCGGGGTGAAGATCAGAGGAGATCTTAAAAGGTTGAACTTAATGGACTGAAAGTCTTTTTTCAACCTCAATTACTATGTACATTAGTATGTATAATATACTGTACCCTTATGGGGCTGATGGTGTTAAATAGAGGCTTATGAGGGTCTGTAATGACCCCCATGAGTGACAGGGTTACTTATTGGCTTATGGGGGTCTGTATTTACCTCCATGAGTGACAGGGTTAATTAAGTGCTTATGGGGGGCTGTATTGACCCTTATGAGTGACAGGGTTAATTAAGTGCTTATGAGGGTCTGCATTGACCCCCATGAGTGACAGGGTTAATGAAGGGTTTATGGGGGTCTGTATTGATCCCCATGTGTGACAGAGTTAATTAAAGTATTATGGGGTTCTGTATTGACCCCCATGATGGGGGTCTCTATTGACCCCCATGAGTGACAGGGTAATTAAGTGCTTATGGGAGTCTGTATTGACCCCCATGAGAGACAGGGTTAATTATATGTATTATGGGAGTCTGTATTGACCAGCATGAGTGATAGGGTAATTAGGGGGTTATGGGTATCTGTATTGACCCCCATGAGTGAGGGGGTTAATTAAGTGTTTATGGGGGTCTGTATTGACCCCATGAGTGACAGGGTTAAAGAAGGGCTTATGGGGGTTTGTATTGACCCCCATGAGTGACAGGGTTAAAGAAGGGCTTATGGCGGTTTGTATTGACCCCCATAAGCGACAGGGTTAATTAAGGGTTTATGGGGGTTTAGATAGGTTAGGTTAATTTTTTTTCATTACTGGTCCTTTAGGGACCTTTAAGGACCTGCAAGGCGGGAAAGGCTGAGGGGGAGGAGAGGACTAAGAGCTGCGAGTTTAGAGGTGTGCCGGGTGGTGTTGTTACAAACTCATGCTCCTTAAAGCCTCCACCTTCCGCAAATGCGGCCCCTTGCAAATGCTGCCCCAAACTCTATCTCTCGCTTTGCGAGGGACGCAGATCTTGCAAGCTCGCTTTGCTTGACGACGTTTCATAGTTTGACAACTATTATATGTTATTAGTGATTTCGCGAACATAAAATTTTCGGTTTGCGAACCGCGAACGCGAACCGCTGCAAATGTTAGCGAACCGGCGAACCGCCATAGACTTCAATGGGCAGGCGGATTTTAAAACCCATAGGGACTCTTTCTGGCCACAATAGTGATGGAAAAGTTGTTTTAAGGGGTCTAATACCTGGACTGTGGCATGCAGGAGGGGGATCCATGTCAAAACTCCCACGGAAAATTACATAGTTGATGCAGAGTCGGGTTTTAATCCATAAAGGGCATAAATAACCTAACATCCCCTCCAACATCATCCTCCCCTGTATCTCTTTACCCCCTCCCTCATCATCCTCCCCTGTATCTCTTTCTTTCCGTCCTCATCACCCTCCCCTGTATCTCTTTACCCCCTCCCTCATCATCCTCCCCTGTGTCTCTTCCGCCCTCCATCATCATCCTCCCCTGTGTCTCTTTCCCCCCTCCCTCATCATCGTCCCCTGTGTCTCTTCCCCCCCCCTCCCTCATCATCCTCCCCTGTGTGTCTTTCCCCCCCCCCTCATCATCCTCCCCTGTGTCTCTTTCCCCCTCCCTCATCATCTTCCCCTGTGTCTCTTCCCCCTCTCCCTCATCATCCTCCCCTTTGTCTCTTTCCCCCCTTCCTCATCACCCTCCCCTGTGTCTCTTTTACCCCTCCCTCATCATCTCCCCCTGTGTCTCTTTCCCCCCCTCCCTCATCAACCTCCCCTGTGTCTCTCCCCCCCTCCCTCATCATCTTCCCCTGTGTCTCTTCCCCCCTTCCCTCATCATCCTCCCCTATGTCTCTTTCCCCCCCTCATCATCTTCCCCTGTGTCTCTTCCCCCCTTCCCTCATCATCCTCCCCTGTGTCTCTTCCCCCCTCCATCATCATCCTCCCCTGTGTCTCTTTCCCCCCTCCCTTATCATCCTCCCCTGTGTCTCTTTTCCCCTCCCTCATCATCCTCCCCTGTGTCTCTTCCCCCCTCCATCATCATCCTCCCCTGTGTCTCTTTCCCCCCTCCCTCATCATCCTCCCCTGTGTCTCTTCCCCCCTCCCTCATCATCCTCCCCTTTGTCTCTTTCCCCCCTCCCTCATCATCCTCCCCTGTGTCTCTTTTACCCCTCCCTCATCATCTTCCCCTGTGTCTCTTCCCCCCCTCCCTCATCATCCTCCCCTGTGTCTCTTTTCCCCCTCCATCATCATCCTCCCCTGTGTCTCTTTCCCCCCTCCCTCATCATCCTCCCCTGTGTCTCTTCCCCCTCCCTCATCACCCTCCCCTGTGTCTCTCCCCCCCTCCCTCATCATCCTCCCCTGTGTCTCTTTCCCCCCTCCCTCATCATCCTCCCCTGTGTCTCTTTTACCCCTCCCTCATCATCTCCCCCTGTGTCTCTTTCCCCCCCTCCCTCATCAACCTCCCCTGTGTCTCTTTTCCCCCTCCCTCATCATCCTCCACTGTGTCTCTTCCCCCCTCCATCATCATCCTCCCCTGTGTCTCTTTCCCCCCTCCCTCATCATCCTCCCCTGTGTCTCTTCCCCCTCCCCCTCCCTCATCATCCTCCCCTGTGTCTCTTCCCCCCTCCATCATCATCCTCCCCTATGTCTCTTTCCCCCCATCATCTTCCCCTGTGTCTCATCCCCCCTTCCCTCATCATCCTCCCCTGTGTCTCTTCCCCCCTCCATCATCATCCTCCCCTGTGTCTCTTTCCCCCCTCCCTCATCATCCTCCCCTGTGTCTCTTTTCCCCCTCCCTCATCATCCTCCCTTGTGTCTCTTCCCCCCTCCATCATCATCCTCCCCTGTGTCTCTTTCCCCCCTCCCTCATCATCCTCCCCTGTGTCTCTTCCCCCTCCATCATCATCCTCCCCTGTGTCTCTTTCCCCCCTCCCTCATCATCCTCCCCTGTGTCTCTTTTACCCCTCCCTCATCATCTTCCCCTGTGTCTCTTCCCCCCCTCCCTCATCATCCTCCCCTGTGTCTCTTTTCCCCTCCATCATCATCCTCCCCTGTGTCTCTTTCCCCCCTCCCTCATCATCCTCCCCTGTGTCTCTTCCCCCTCCCCCTCCCTCATCATCTTCCCCTGTGTCTCTTCCCCCCTCCCTCATCATCCTCCCCTATGTCTCTTTCCCCCATCATCTTCCCCTGTGTCTCATCCCCCCTTCCCTCATCATCCTCCCCTGTGTCTCTTCCCCCTCCATCATCATCCTCCCCTGTGTCTCTTTCCCCCCTCCCTCATCATCCTCCCCTGTGTCTCTTTTCCCCCTCCCTCATCATCCTCCCTTGTGTCTCTTCCCCCCTCCATCATCATCCTCCCCTGTGTCTCTTTCCCCCCTCCCTCATCATCCTCCCCTGTGTCTCTTCCCCCTCCCTCATCATCCTCCCCTGTGTCTCTTTCCCCCCTCCCTCATCATCCTCCCCTGTGTCTCTTTTACCCCTCCCTCATCATCTTCCCCTGTGTCTCTTCCCCCCCTCCCTCATCATCCTCCCCTGTGTCTCTTTTCCCCTCCATCATCATCCTCTCCTGTGTCTCTTTCCCCCTCCCTCATCATCCTCCCCTGTGTCTCTTCCCCCCTCCCTCATCACCCTCCCCTGTGTCTCTCCCCCCCTACATCATCATCCTCCCCTGTGTCTCTTTTCCCCCTCCCTCATCATCTTCCCCTGTGTCTCTCCCCCCCCCCTCCCTCATCATCCTCCCCTATGTCTCTTTCCCCTCCCCCCCTCATCATCTTCCCCTGTGTCTCTTCCCTCCTTCCCTCATCATCCTCCCCTGTGTCTCTTTCCCCTTCCTCATCACCCTCACCTGTATCTCTTTACCCCGTCCCTCATCATCCTCACCTGTGTCTGTTTCCCCCCTCCCTCATCATCATCCCCTGTGTCTCTTCCCCCCTCCCTCATCATCCTCCCCCCTCCCTTGATGATAAGGGGGGAAGAGACACAGGGATAAGTGTGAGGGGTGTTAGGGTAAGGGGTGTTAGGGATAAGTGTAAGGGTGTATTAGGGTTAGATGTTAGGGTGAGGGGTGTTAAGGATAAGTGTGGGGGGGTGATAGGTCTTAGGGATAAGTTTGAGAATGTTAGGGTTAGGTGTTAGGTTGCTGGGTGTTTTTGGATAAGTGTGAGGGGTGTTAGGGATAAGTGTAAGGGGTGTTAGGGTTAGGTGTTAGGGTGAGGGATGTTAGGGTTAGGTGTTAGGGATAAGTGTGAGGGGTGTTAGGGTTAGGGTGAGGGGTGTTAGGGATAAGTGTGAGGGGTGTTAGGGTTAGGTGTTAGGGTGAGGGGTGTTAAGGATAAGTGTAAGGGGTGTTAGGGTGAGGCATGTTAGGAATAAGTGTGAGGGGTGTTAGGTCTTAGGGATAAGTGTGAGGGGTGTTAGGGTTAGGTGTTAGGTTGATGGGTGTTATGGATAAGTGTGAGGGGTATTAGGGTTGGGTGCTAAGGTGAGGGTGATGATAAGTGGGGGAAGAGACACAGGGGTGTCCTTGCAGCAGAGATCAAAAGAGTCCTTCAGGACTGTATTGCACACTGTGTACAGTAGCCTAGCTATGGTTTACCCTATTGATGCAGTATCACCTACGCTCAGCCTCCTCTCAGTAAGACTGCAAGTTAGTTATGATTCCAAAATGGCTGCTGTCCATGAGTTAGAAGGGTCAGGAAGGCAGGGTATGATGCTGATTGGCTGGAATGTGTCTGCTGATTGTGAGTTGCAGGGTCAAAGTTTGCTCAATGATAAAGTATAGGGGGCGGGTCGAATATCGCATATGTTCGCAGTTCGCAGCGAACGCGAACATGCTATGTTCGCCGGGAACAGTCCGCCGGCGAACTATTCGCGATATCTCTATATGTGATATATATATAGCCATGTTGCTTTTATTTAAATGGACTTTGTAATAATTACATTTTTATCTTTATCCTCCCAGGGCAAATGTTTCTCCAAATCCGAATATGAGTTGATTAATATTGACAGAAAGCATGTGTGTAACGTACCCTAAACTGCTCATTCAGTAGTAAGTGATAGAGTGTGATTTCTCATAACTCCCATCTTTCCTGACCCCATTGATGATGTCCAAACTGTGTTAGGGTTAGGTGTTAGGGTGAGGGATGTTAGGGTTAGGTGTTAGGGATAAGTGTAAAGGGTTTTAGGGTTAGGGTAAGGGGTGTTAGGGATAAGTTTGAGGGGTGTTAGGGTTAGGTGTTAGGGTGAGGGGTGTTAAGGATAAGTGTAAGGGGTGTTAGGGTGAGGCATGTTAGGAATAAGTGTGAGGGGTGTTAGGTCTTAGGGATAAGTGTGAGGGGTGTTAGGGTTAGGTGTTAGGTTGATGGGTGTTATGGATAAGTGTGATGGGTATTAGGGTTGGGTGCTAAGGTGAGGGTGATGATAAGTGGGGGAAGAGACACAGGGGTGTCCTTGCAGCAGAGATCAAAAGAGTCCTTCAGGACTGTATTGCACACTGTGTACAGTAGCCTAGCTATGGTTTACCCTATTGATGCAGTATCACCTACACTCAGCCTCCTCTCAGTAAGACTGCAAGTTAGTTATGATTCCAAAATGGCTGATGTCCATGAGTTAGAAGGGTCTGGAAGGCAGGGTATGATGCTGATTGGCTGGAATGTGTCTGCTGATTGTGAGTTGCAGGGTCAAAGTTTGCTCAATGATAAAGTATAGGGGGCGGGTCGAATATCGCATATGTTCGCAGTTCGCAGCGAACGCGAACATGCTATGTTCGCCGGGAACAGTCCGCCGGTGAACTATTCGCGATATCTCTATATGTGATATATATATAGCCATGTTGCTTTTATTTAAATGGACTTTGTAATAATTACATTTTTATCTTTATCCTCCCAGGGCAAATGTTTCTCCAAATCCGAATATGAGTTGATTAATATTGACAGAAAGCATGTGTGTAACGTACCCTAAACTGCCCATTCAGTAGTAAGTGATAGAGTGTGATTTCTCATAACTCCCATCTTTCCTGACCCCATTGATGATGTCCAAACTGTCATCACTAATTGCACCAACGAGGAGCCTACCATTACCATTAACACATTTCCCTTCTTATACTATGAACACATAAACAATTATTGATGATACGTAGCTTTATCCTCCCTCCTAATCAGTGTTAGACTCTAGTTGCTCATTTGTTTTTAGACAGAATGGGCAGAGACTATTGTACAAATCTGCTCAGTTTTTGTTATATTTGCGGTTCACTTTCCATTAACTAGCAGTTTTTTTTTATTATACAATATAAAATACTAATGGCTACTAGTCCCCAGCATGATCTAGTAGTACTTATCACTTGGGCTCGAGCTTCAAAAGAACCAACAGAGGGTTTATCAGGGTGGGGGTATAGTTGTAATATTCTTCCCCATCTAGCCAACGTAGGGCTGTATTTAAATCTCTGCAAAAGCGGTTATGAGTGCCGTAGCAGCAAAAAATCCTAAATCCTACCTAGCTATGTTAAATCCCCTTCCTTAAAACAGTGCGAGAGAACTGCTACAAGTCACTGCTATGAGTGAACAGCACAACAAAGCTGAAAAGCAAGTCAAAAATCTCCATTGATTATGCACTGACAAAAATGTACAAGTTACTGTCTTACATTTTGACACTCAAACCCTATACTAATAAGACTTGCATATGAGGGCACTGGCATAACTGTAAAAAGCACAGGAAGGATTTACGAGTAACAAATACCACTAACAAGTGATTTTCAAACCCTTGCTAGGTTCCCCAGATGCATTTAAAGGAACCCTACAGCACAAAAAGCACTACAAAATTATGAAATGTAAACGTTATTTTACACTTAACAATCTGATATCAGCATATGTGTAATTAAAAAGTATGATATGTCAGTATTAAGTCCGTTTTATTATACATAATCCACGGTAGCACACAACCCAGTACTTAAGGGATTAATCAACTTCACAAAACCATGTTGCCAAGGAACAAATGCTCTAATGCTTTTTCTATAAATATGTCATATTTTAACATAAAATAAACCAATTTATTAATTGACGCTATATATACAATTA
The DNA here is from genome assembly GCA_027410445.1 of Discoglossus pictus. Classification (NCBI taxonomy): domain Eukaryota; kingdom Metazoa; phylum Chordata; class Amphibia; order Anura; family Alytidae; genus Discoglossus; species Discoglossus pictus. The sequence goes on along the minus strand of CM050165.1, from coordinate 413,564,395 downwards.
AATATATTTATCTATAATGCTGCAGCAGTTACAAGACTTGTTAAGGCACTTCCCACTCATTGTAATATTCAAAATGTTTGGATTTCCTATTTGCTCCTATTGCCCTGTCTCATTCGTAAAGCTTGGTTTGGATGCTCCCTGCACAGAAATCTAAGGCAAGATTTACGTCTGTGCACTGAGTGCCCTAACCTGGGGGAGTAAAATATTTACAGTAGTAGTAGTGTAGAACTTAGGGAAAAACGCTCCTGCAGAAAATGTATGGCAGTGCCCTATCTTAGAGAACTTGATGTACATGGAGGCCTTAGTTTATAAAGCTAGTAGGGACTAGGGTTAGGTAGGATAACTTTGATTTATTTATTTATTTTCTCATCTTACCTGACCACACCAACATGGAAGGGGGCTTTTAGGACCCAAGTTTGGCCATTTTATATATTTCCTTATTGTATAATATAATGTATGATTAGAGTAAAAATTCCTTCCTGATCCAACAAATGGTGACAAGATTATTCACTGAATCAGTATTCTACCTGTTATTATATTAACTGACATAACCTTGAATACCATTTTATTATCAAAATATATTCCACCCCTTTTAAAGTTATCTATTGCATTTGCTGTCACATCCTCCTCTGGTAGCGAGTTACCCAATAAACCTACTCTTATTGTGAGGATACCTTTTCATTATTTATGGTAAACTATTTTTTCTTCTATTCTCAGAGGGTGGCCTCTTGTCAACTGTAAACCCCTTGACAAGAAAGGTCCACTAGAAGAAACATTATATTGGCCCTGAATGTATTTATATAATATTGCTTCATAGGCACCTTTTTTATAATGAAAATAGGTCTAATTTAGAGAGCCTCTCCCTATGCCTTCAGCCCTCCATTCCACTTATTAATTTTCTTATTCACTTCTAAAAATGTAGCCCTACAGTGTACTATTTATAATTGGTATCCAAAACTCTATTCCATATTCAGGAATTTATAAAGTAAAATAATTGTATTTGCATGCTAATATTTTATATTATTGAGTTATTTAGTGTATTCAGTGTTAGGTTAGCAAAGCAACTGAGACTCTCTGCAACCTTTATAAAAAAATATGTTGTAAGTAAATTTTGCAAAGTGCTATACAATAATGCTGATATTGTTAAATGCAAAGATCCAAAAATGTTTCTTTTTCACATTGCACTCATTGCTTTTATTTTTTTTTATATATTGCATTAATAATACAGCAACAAACAGTATTTAGATATGAGTGTAAAACATTATAAGCAGACTTTAATTGCCAGAATAACTCTTGACAAATTTTCCCAAAGAATAGAATAAAAACATCTACATTAAGATCTACTTTTCAGATATAATTATCTCAAAAGTAACACAGTTGCAAGAAAAATATTTTATAATTCTCTGAATAATTATAGGATATAAATCACGGACAAAGAAGAGAATAAAATATAAAGGTATAGATGCTGCAAACATTATTGCACCTGCTGGTGTTCTGCTGAGTGTAAAAAAAATGTGTGCCCCCTCCCCACACTTCTTAGTGAAAGACTAAAGAATTATACAGGGTAGACCAAGTAGCATATTAAGTATATTGTGTTAACACAGCTGTTTGCTACATCTGTGTGAACTATAAAAAGCTGAAAAAATAATCTTGCAAAACAGGAACTGAAATGAACTTGTGTCACAGTGAAATGGGAAGAAAATCTATAAACTGGAGTTGGAGATATAGCATATTAACTCTTTTTCCTCATAGATAGAATCCCACAAGATGCCTGGCTGCGCTAATGTGTGGCACTTGTTTAGATTTGAAAATACGCTTTGTTTATTTTATACATTTTTACTTTAGCAGATATTGCTCTTTAATTAATTTCTGATGATATCAATATCCTATAAACTGACTGAAAAAAGCAGAATAGAAATAAACAACTGATATTACAATAAATGTTCATATAAATAAGATTTCAGTTTTTTCCCGAAACTCCTCCATCAAAAGTTGGTATAATATTTATAATCAACTTATTGTTCTAAAACACTGAATGTAATATAAACTATGTTCTGTGATAAAAGATGTAGCATGTATTTGTCCTTTTTCCTTCCTTTCATACCTACCTTACTTCCATAGTACATTTCTATCTTTAACATCCTTCACTTTATGGTATATAGTTTTGAAAATGTAATATAAATATATATCCTGTTTAACGTTCATTTAAAAAAGGAACAGATTGTATTTTAAAGCTAACACACTTATATGTATAATTGCAAAGGCTGTGACAACATTTTCCATTTAAAGTATTTCCAAACTACTGACTTGTACCAACTTGGGCCCTATGTAAATCGATTGGTCTGATTTGCGGCACACCCGTAAACTGGCTGCGGGAGCTTTTCTTCTCCAGGTAACATGCCGATGTATATGTTTAGCACTCCCAGATTACAGCACTCGGCTGACATACGTAAATATTGCCTTATCTGCAAGAGATTACAGTGTAGGGAATAACCAAAACAAGCTTTACGGATGAGAAATGGGTCTTAGAACCAATAGGATATGAGAAAGTCATCAATGTTATAATGAGTGAGAACAAGTGTCATAACTGCTACGGCAAGGACCAAGATATATATTTAGAAATACATTCGTTTTTAGTTATTTATATATTTTTATATTAAAAAGATGTGACAATTGTATACTATTTATAGCTTTGATATATAAAATGTGCTTATTTTGTGTTTATATATTATTATATATAGCGAAAGCATTAGAACATTTGTTCCTATGCAACATAGTTTGCTGATGTGAATTAACCCCTTGATAGTTGTCTCTAAATACATGTTTTGAGACAGTGTTTTAAGCTGTGGATGTTAGGAGAGAGTCTGACAAAGCAAAAAAGAAGTAGGGGTAGCATGAGAAGTTTTCTTGATAAGAGTGTGAGGAGGTGATGATAAGTGAGAAAATATACAGCACTGAAGGAGCAGATGGGGGAAATTAGGGAGCATCTTGACATCAGAATAATGTGTAGTTGTTCAGGGATTTGTAGGTGAGTTTCAGGTTTTTTGACCTAATACTAGAGAATATGGGAAGCCAGCAAAGGGACTGATAGAGTGGAGCAAGAGATGAGAAACAAATTGCAATGTATATCTGCCAAGCAGAGGTATTTAAAATTTACTGGAGTGGGAAAGTATAATAAGGGGAAGAACAGTAAGTAGTGAGTTTCAGAAATATATGCATTGAATTAAGTGAGTGAATTTGAATTTTAGTTGTCTTAAATGTGAGAAATGAAAGGATTTTAGAGATATTTCTCAAGTGCAATTTTCTGGTTTTAGTAAGGTACTGGATGTGAAAAATAAAGGACAGTAAAGAATAATCCAAAATAATTCCAAGGCACAGAACTTGGGGTGTAATTGTGATGGAGCATATGTTGAGGGTACTGTCCTGTGCTGATTATGGGCCTCATTCTAACGATGGCCGTAGGAGCTGCGTGGCCGCAAGGGGTGGCCAAAGCTACTTCCCTATTCTAATCCCCTGCGGCCGACAGCTTATGGCCTGTGCCCTGCATTCCCTTGCAGCCACCCCCACCGCAGCTTACTGCAGGGAAAGCCTTTGATCCTGCATGGCCGCAAGATATTCGGCACATGAAACACCATGACCCTATTCAAAAGCTCCGATAACCCCTCCACCAACCCCACAAAACAATTAAAAACAGCCGCAGCTTACTTGCACCCAGGAGCCGTTGCAAAGGCACTGAAGCCCTTGCGGCTGCTCCAATTAAGCCCCCCGCTTGCTGCAGGGGAACCAATCATGACCCCTGCAGTGTCCCTACATCACCCCTATAATGCAGGGGTCTCAATAGGTCTCGATAGGGACCCATGCAGGCTCTCCACATTAACCCCTTTCCTTGCTGCAGGGGTCCGATCAGGAGGCTTAATGGCAGAGTGGCCAGAAGAAAGCCATTACTTTCAGCAAAATATAAAATGACACGTTTTGAGTTTGCGAAAAGTCATGTGGGAGACTCCCAAAATGTATGAAGGAAGGTGCTCTGGTCTGATAAGACTAAAATTGAAATTTTCGGCCATTAAAGAATAAGCTATGTCTGATGCAAACCCAACACATCACCTCACCCAAAGAACATTATCCCCACAGTGAAACATGGTGGTGGCAGCATCATGCTGTGGCGATATTTTTCAGCAGCCGAGACTGGGAAACTGGTCAGAGTTGAGGGACAGATCGATAGTGCTAAATAGAGGGATATTGTTGAGCAAAACCTGTACCACTATGTGCGTGATTTCAGGCTAGGACGGAGGTTCACCTTCCAGCAGGACAATGACCCCAAACACACTGCAAAAGCAACACTTGAGTGGTTTAAGTGAAATAATGTAAATGTGTTGGAATAGCCTAGTCAAAGCCAGACCTCAATCCAATAGAAAATCTGTGGTCAGACTTAAAGATTGCTGTTCACAAGCCCAAACCATCCAATTTAAAGGAGCTGGGGCAGTTTTGCAAGGAGGAATGGGCAAAATCGCAGAGACTTATCCAAAGTGACTTGGAGCTGTGATTTCCGCAAAAGGTGGCTCTAAAAAGTATTGACTTTAGGGGGGTGAATAGTTATGCACATTGATTTTTTCTGGTATTTTGTCCTATTTGTTGTTTGCTTCACAATAAAAAAAAATTAAAATAAAAATTTTCAGAGTTGTGGGCATGTTCTGTAAATTAAATTATACAAATCCTCAAACAATACATGTTAATTACAGGTTGTGAGGCAACAAAACACAAAAAGTGCCAAGGGGGGTGACTACGTTTGCAAGGCACTGTACCCCATTTTTTAACCAATGTACCATCCCTATCACCAGTAAACCTGGGATTAGCAAACATATTGCATATGAGGATTACATGAACATATTAATACATTACTGTAATAGTTGTCAGTTTCTGTAATGCTTACAATGTTATATACTTTTGCAAGGCACTGTATGTAACCCTTCTAGACCTATTTAACCCTATCTGGGCCTTTTTAAACCTATCTGTAACTAATAACCCAAAAAGGGCCTATCTAACTCTAACTGGGCCTATTTAACCCCTTCTAAACCTATTCAACTCTAACCGGGCCTATTTAAACCTATCTGGAACTAATAACCCCATCTTTAATGGGGGTCTATACAGACCCCATACACCTCTATTTAACCCCATTAGTCCCATAAGTGTCTATGAAGACCCTCATGGGACAATTAGAACCCCAATATTAACCCCATAAGTCCCATGAGTGTCCTCCAGGACCCCCATGATACTAAGTACAAACACTACACTACACTATTCCCCCCAATAAACCACTAAATCTAAACTATCCCCCTCTACCTTAACATATTAACCCCTAGCTACCTAACACTACCTACCTAACCCCTTATTAAACCCCCCACCCCACTAATTACACAATATAAAAAACCTATGTTACAAAAATAAAAAAAGAACATTACAAACTCCCACTACAAAAAATAAAAAATAACATTACACAAACCCCACTAGAAAAAAGAAAAAAAGAAAATTACACAACCCCCACTACAAAAATAAAAAAAGAACATTACACAACCCACCACTACAAAAAAAAAAAACGAACATTGCACAACCCCCCCACTACAAAAAATAAATAAATAATTACAAAAAAAATAAATACATACACAAATATACATAACATTACAGTACAGTAATAAATACAGTACAAATATACCATTAAGTACTACAATACATTCCCCCATCTACATTACATATCCCCTGACTACAATACATGACCCTCTATCTTTACATTACCCTATATCTATACATCATTACCCCTTATATATACATTACCCCTATCTATAAAACATCACCCCCTATCTATACACGATTACCCTCTATCTACATTACATTAAAACCCCTAAATCTAACCTAAAATATAATAAATAAGACACTAACCTTGCCTAGATGCTCCTTCAGTGATGATAAGTTTACTGCCGCAGGTCTCAGCCCCTAGGGAAAAAACAGACATCAAATTAGTCAAAAATGAACACTACATAAAAAACAATAAACATTCTAAATGTTAAGCTTACCTTTCCACCATGTCCCCGTTTTTCTTGTCTTCTCTGCCTGGGCCCCTGTAATAAATAAAACATAATATCAGTACACACATAAACACAACATAAAACACAATAAACATAATATACAATAAACTTACCTGAGCGAGATGTTCCCATGCTTCTCTTTTTCTGCCCGGTATGGGCCCTTGCAAAAACCGCAGCTCTAAAAAAAAAACCTAATTAACGAAGATCCTCGCTGATGCTAATGTAGCCTCTAGCAATTTTTCCGGAAATAACAATTGAATAGTGCCTTCTTTTTGGCTGAAATGGCTGTCAATCACATTTCAGCCAATTAGAAGGTGCCAAGGTGTGAGCCAATCAGAATGGGATACACTCCTACAGTGCCTTGCAAAAGTATTCACCCCAGTTGACATTTTACCTATTTAATTACATTATAGCCTTAAGTTCAATGTTTTGTTAATCTGAATTTTATGTGATGGATAGGGTATAAAAAAAATATCCAAATATTTGATGATCCCCAGGAGCACCATCAAATCTAGAGTGACCAGAAGAAAGCCATTACTTTCAGCAAAATACAAAATGCGTTTTGAGTTTGTGAAAAGGCATGTGGGAGACTCCCAAAATGTATGGAGGAAGGTGCTGATGAGACTAAAATTTAACTTTTCGGCCATCAAAGAAAACGCTATGTCTGGCGCAAACCCAAGACATCACATCATCCAAAGAACACAATCCCAACAGTGAAACATGGTGGTGGCAGCATCATGCTGTGGGGATGTTTTTCAGCAGCAGGGACTGGGAAACTGGTCAGAGTTGAGGGACAGATGGATAGTGCTAAATATAGGAATATTCTTGAGCAAAACCTGCACAACTCTGTGCATGATTTGAGGCTAGGACGGAGGTTCACCTTCCAGCAGGACAATGACCCCAAACACACTGCTAAAGCAACACTTGAGTGGTTTAAGGGGAAACTTGTAAATGTGTTGGAATAGCCTAGTCAAAGCCAGACCTCAATCCAATAAAACAATCTGTGGTCAGACTTAAAGATCGCTGTTCACAAGCCAAAACCATCCAACTTGAAGTAGCTGGAGCAGTTTTGCAAGGAGGAATGGGCAAAAATCCCAGTGGTAAGATGTGGCAAGCTCATAGAGACTTATCCAAAGCAACTTGGAGCTGTGATTGCCGCAAAAGGTGGCTCTACAAAGACATTTTCAAAGTTGTGGGCATGTTCTGTAAATTAAATGATGCAAATCCTCAAACAATACATGCTAATTACAGAAAAGTGCCAAGAGGGATGAATACTTTTGCAAGGCACTGTATATTCCATTCTGATTGGCTCATGGACCTATCAAAAACATGTAAACCAATCAGAAGGCACTGTTGCATTCAGCCAATCACAATGGGATACATCCCACAGGATGATTGGCTGAATGTATCTGCGCCTTCTGATTGGCTGTAGTCTGATTGACAGTGGTGACAGCCAATCAGAAGGCCTATTCCTTTCAGCCAATCAGGATGAGATATACCCCATGGGGGTGTATCCCATTGCGAATGGCTCTAAGCATCTGCACCTTCTGATTGGCTGTTGTCACTGTCAATCTGATAGTAGCCAATCAGAAGGCGCAGATGTCTTCAGCTAATCACCCGAGGGATGTATACCATTCTCATTGGCTGAAGACAATAGTACCTTCTGACTGGTTTAAAAATGGTTAACAGGCCCATCAGTCAATCAGAATGGAATATAGGGGGTATCCCGTTCTGATTGGCTCACACCTTGTTGCCTTCATTAGAAGGCGCAATTAATTTTTTTTACTGGAAGTGCTTATTGTTAGTTTTTTTTAAGTTTTTTTTAGAGCGGCAATTTTTTCAAGGGGCCAGCTGAGGCAGAAGCGTAGAAGGACGGGGACATTGCAGACAGGTACATTTAATGTATAGTATGTTTATTGTGTTTTATGTTGTGTTTATGTGTGTACTGATGTTATGTTTTATTTATTCCAGGGGCCCAGCCGGAGAAGACAAGAAGAAGATGGGGACATGGTGGAAAAGTAAGTTTAATATTTAGAATGTTTATTGTTTTTTTATGTAGTGTTTTTTTTATTACTAATTTAATGTTTCTTTTTTCCTAGTGGTGAGATCTGCGGCAGGAAACCCATTAAAACTGAAGGGACATTAAGCAAGGTAAGTGATCTTATTTATTATAATTTAGGTTAGTTTTAGGGGTTTTAATGTAATGTAGATAGGGGGTGATGTTTTATAGATAGGGGTAATGTTGTATAGATAGGTGGTAATGTAAAGATAGGGAGTAATGTTGTATAGATAGGGGGTAATGTATACATGGGGTATTGTTGTATAGATAGGGGTAATGTTTTATAGATGGGGTAATGTGTGGATATGGGGTAATGTTGTATAGATAGGGGTAATGTTTTATAGATGGGGTCATGTTTTATAGGTAGGGGAAAAGTTTTCTAGATAGGGGTATATTTGTAATGTATTTATTGATGTACTGTAATGTTATGTATATTTGTGTATGTATTTTCTTTGCAGGTGTGTAATTATGTTTTTATTTTTTTGTACTGGGGTTGTGTAACGTTCTCTTTTTTGTAGTGGGGAATTGTGTAATGATCTATTTTTATTTTTTTGCAGTGGGGGTTGTGTAATGTTCTTTTTTATTTTTTGTAGTTGGGGGTTTGTAATGTTCTTTTTTTATTTTTGTAACATAGTTTTTTTATTTTGTGTAATTAGTGGGTTGAGGGTACAATAGGGGGGTAGGTAGGTTGGTGTTAATATGTTGGGGTAGAGGGGGGTTAGTTTAGATTTAGTGGTTTATTGCGGGGAATAGTGTAGTTTAGTGTTTGCACTTAGTGTCATGAGGGTCCAGTTAGGGTTAAATAGGGCCATTTAGGGTTACATAGGCTTAGTTAGGGTTAAACAAGGCCAGTTGGGGTTAAAGAGGCCCAGTTAGGCTTAAATAGGGTTAAGTATAGGTTAATGGGGTATAGTTAGGGTTAATGGGGTATAGTTAGGTTTAATAGTGTAGTGTAGTGCTTAGACTTTGTCATGAGGGTCCTGGAGAACCCTTATGGCACTTAAAGGGTTCCTCTAGGGGTTAATAGTACCCTATAGGAGTCTATATAGACCCCTATTGGACTGAGGGGGGTTATTTGCCCACATGAGTGATGAAGTTCATTTTAGGTGCCAGGGGGGTACTTATAGTACCCCCACAGCAGGGGTTAATAGTTGTATTGATCAAGGGTCCTTTAAGGACCTTTAAGGTCCTTTCAGGATCCACGCGTGGTGGGACATTTTAATTTTTAATGCAACTGCGGCCCCAATGGGGACCACCACTGCAAGGGTTAATGCAGGGACCCTCCGGGGTTCTCCATGGGGACCCTGCAGCATGAGGAGTTAATGTTAGTTGCTGCGGGGGTACTTACAGCACTATTAGTGTGCCGCTGTCCCTTTAAGGAGCCGCAGCGGATCTTTAGGGGTAAATATATATTTAATGCAGCACTGTACAGCACTGTAATTGATAGGGGACATTAGCAGGGGACATGAGGATGAAATATAGTACATTGGCTAGCTGGCACATCGCCGCTAGCCAATACTATCATTTGTGGCCACAAATCCGCCGGGTTTGGAGAACTGGTTACTGCCTTCGGGGTCATTCAAGCCCGTAGTCCCGGCTTGGATGACTTGCAAGGCAGCAACTTGACCTCCAATCCTGGCGGACTACGACCACAAATGACAGTGCTGTCCAGTGCTTCCTTGAATTTATTTTTAACTTTTTAGTTTGGCGGCTATTGCCCACGATCAGGTCCGAGCCTGCTAAAGCTTACGGTGATCAGCCGTAAGGAAGGGTGTGCTGCGGCCCCTTTCCTTTGAATAGCAAAGTAGCTAAAGGGCCGCAGCACCTAGTAAGGGATCGCAGCTTGCGGACATTTTGTGGCCATCATTAGAATGAGTCCTTATGTGATGGAGAGTGGGATTATTAAGAACTCATTCTGTGATATATTTTTTTTCCGTTTGACACGTGATGGCTTGAATTAGTGAGAGGGAGAGAGATAAATCAAAGTGAAATGTCAAAGTGATCTTTTTTTATTCTTATTCATTCTTTCAAATGTATTGCAAGAATATATAAAATGCAGGAAAATATATACAACACATACATTCCACTTCTCTATTTATAATTATAATACAAGCTTTGACTGGATTTTATATGAAATAAAAGTTCTGTATATGCCCCTCCCCTTTCTTCCTATTTTTTCTCATTAAATGTGCCATGTTTCATAGCTCTTACCTAGAACAGAATACACAGGGGATGTCTATGTAAGTGTCTCATTCTAATTAGAGACATAAAATGGCACTATTGGCTTGTTAGCTGTATGAGATAGTGGTAGTCTGAAGGCCTTTGCATGGAAGTTGTCTTAGGTAAATTTTTTCAATCATGGCACCCTTCAAGATATAGAACAGAAAGAAAGTGGACAGCTATAGTAGGCGTGAATCTATTACTCTGAAGGCTCCTTAGAAGTAACTGAAGTGTACATTTTATATGGCAACTACATTTATAAATTAAATTATTAGCAACCTAGTAAAAACGTGTATATATAAAACATCTGCCTAGAGAGTCCCTTTACAGTCTATGCTACATTGATAAATAGGCTAAGTAGGAAAAAAGTAGTAAAAGGGAATATGCTATGTTTCAGCTTAGATTAACTCTACTTACCCCTGCATATCTGTGCATATGCCCACTCTTTACCATGTTTGATAAATGAACAACAAAATAGGGGTTTTCCTTTCCATATATCAAACTCACTATTCTAGCATGCATGGTAGTTTCAGTGGTGAAAATGGAATTATCCTTCTTGTTAACGCATACATGATTAAATAAAAATATAAATTGATTTTAAAGTGGCAAAATGTAACAAAAAAAGAGTAAGGTTAAAGACAATGAGCCTCATTCAATTCGGAGGCTGGAAGTTATGGAGTACTGTATAGGCCGTATGGCTGTGGGCCTCCTGCAGGCACGTATGGGCGCACGAGTTACGGTGCTATTCAAGTAAGGGGCCGATAGCGAATTTCGGAAAACATGCCATCGTATGTAGCATTTGAACATGATCAATTCAGCAGGGCCGTAACTCCCGATTAAAAACAGCCAATGGAAACAGAGATCGTCAGTTTTTATTTTTAATATGTAAATCATCATAATTATATATAAACTAGAGACTTGCCCGTCAAAAAATGACGGCAATGAGATGTGTATGTTTGGAAAGTTGTTTAGTTATTAATATACATATGGAATTGTAATGTAGCTAATGTTGTTTTGTGTGTACTACTGAAATATATAATAATAATTAATAAATGAATATACTTGACCTATTTTGAAGCATTGTGTTTAAGATCTGTGAGCCTTGTTTGATGTTGCTGCAGCATTAGTGGTGTGCAGGTGCTGTGTAAGCGTGATGAACGTGTGCAGTGTAATAGTGTGCGTGCGCGAGCCGAGATACATAGTTTAAAGGTATAACAAAACATATTTTAAGTTTATTATATACTCATATCTCGGTTACATATATAAACAACTGTGCATTGATAACATGTATTGATAATATGTATGTATACATTGATAACATGTATGTTTGCATAGATAACATGTATGTTTGGTGTAACTCCCAGGAGGGCAAGAGGCTGTTTAAAACAATGACTAATAGGCAGCCAATAATTGTAAAAATGCATAACAATGATACATAGCATCTACTAGAGTCACAAGTGGATATTACACAACAATAAGCATAATCAGTTGAAGAAATATCTCATCTGTCCTTACCTCATGAAATAGAGGTAACCATTAATGTGCATAGCACATACATTGTGTCATCATCTGCTCAATTACATAGCCGCATGAATTAATGGATTTTGTAATCCAATTCAATCATACATATAAAGTATATTAATAGATGAAGAACCTAAAAAATTAAAAAAAAAGATGGTTCAAAGGTAAAAAAGGTACAAGAGGAGGAGAAATCTCTAGCAAAATCGGTATAGCACATTTAAAGCCCTATTAAATTAGAGCTACATGTGAAAACGTAGCTTGTATCGTAGGTATGAGCAATGTTGAACTTCCTGGCCGCAAATCCTTTGATCCATCAAGCCTGTAACCTCTACAATTCCAATCATGCTATTAAATTACAAAGTCACTCGCTAGCAAGCCTGTAACACGAAAATGGAGACAATAGCCCAATGAGTGCTGGAGAGGACTTGCAAATAAAATCCTACAACTGTACTTATATTAAAAGTGAAAGTGATGTTAGGTTTTAGAATTAATAGTACAACATTCTCAGCCCGCAAATCAGCCCAGTAAAATACTTTATTTCATGTATATTTTTTGTGTTATATCAATCCTGGCAATCATTGTGTTAATACATATGATGGAACTTGCATGTAATAGAATATCATATTTGCGGTTTTATTAATATTGCATTATGAGTGGAATGTGGATCCAATCGTAACTCTTAATTAAAGCCTGTAGGACTTTGAAATCCAACCTCCATTTTTCACTGAAGTAATGATGATGATCTCTGTTTCCATTGACTCCATCTAAACCCGTAACTACGGTTTTGCTTAATTGATCATCAACAAAAACCGCAAATCCGACGGCCGATAACTGGTTTACGGGTTTGCGTCTCAAGCTCGTAACTCGCACCCGCTTTCATTTAATAGCACAGTAACTCTTCCAAATTTCAAACCTGCAGCCGAGAGTCTAATTTATTGGGGCTGTTATTTACACTGTAACAGTAAAATACATTTTTGGAAATTCAGCTACAAGCAGTAGTAACTAGCTATGACCAATAGTAATGATGTGGCCTTTCACAATGATGGCTTGACTATGAACACATTCAGTGTGTTAATTAGACTATCACTATATACCTCTGATGTTGGTGAGCAACAGTGATGTAGCATTTGGGTAGCATAGGTATAGAGGTGTTATCATAGGCTTCTTGATAACAATGATACCATTACATGTAAACACTTACCCATTAATATTATTTGCAACAGGAGTCCTCAACTGATTGTTTGGCGGATGCCATTTTTCAATGCATTTTAATTGGATATGAAATTTAACAGGCATATCAGCATTGGTACTATGTGAACATAAACACAGTCATGTTCATTGCAAAAATAAGGATACATATATACATATATATATATATATATATATATATATATCTATATATATATATATATATATATATATATATATATATATATCTTGTCAAAAGCATTTCTCAGTGACATTCAATTGTTGATATGTTAATTATAACCATACAGAAAAGAGGATTATATTATAGACTATGTGATGGTGGATACCTACAGGATTTCAAATTCTATATATCTCATTAGCTAGGATCATCTACTCTATTGACAGGGATGAGTGACCATACATATTGATAACTATATTCACTGGGTTTTGTTGTTTTTAAATAAAAAAAAAAATGTTACAGCCCACTATCTCCTCCTCTTGCCCTTGTCAGGAACGCACTGCACATACCAACATGCCTTCTCCCTCTGACATGACAAGATGGTTTGGACGGGGTAGTCTGTCATCTGTTGGTGGCTGGGTAGGTGCAGGTGTTGAAGGCAAATAGGGGGAAAAGCAGGGACTGGAGTGAATTGTTACTTTTTATAATAACAAAAATATTCTTAACGTTAATAAACAGTGTTCATTGTAACTTACAATTCATTGAAATACAGTACTATCTGTCCACTTATGTGAGTGAAATTTGTGCATCCTGTATTGCAGTGGGTGTACATTTTGCATGCATTCCTATTAATATCCATAGAGCTTACATATCCCTCTCATAGTTGTGCAATATTTTCATTTTGTGTGTCTTATCTATGTGTGTGTAGAGTAGATGTATGTATATGCTATGATGTTGTATAAGATAAACCACTTTTTTGGTGCTTTGATCCTGATTATCCAACAGACCTGGTAGTCCCACAATGACATTAGGTGAGATCTAGTCCTTTAGCATCCTCTCCCACTAAATGTATGGAATGTTGACTGGGAGGCCACCCCCGTTGACTCTGATTGCTCTGGCCTCTTCTGCCATCTTCTTCACTTTTGGCCAGCTGTCATCACATCTGTGCCTCACAAACTTGCCATCCCTTATGGCAAACCCCAGAGCAGTGACCTTTGCTGTCACCCTTCTCCAAGCCTGTGACCTCTCCCCAGGCCTCATGTCCCTACTACCACCAATGATATGGTATGTAGCATTTATCTCCTTAAGGAGAACAATCATTTCATCATGGGAGTAATTGGCTGAAACCTCTTGCCCTTCTTACTGTTCTTGGGGTTCCTGCATTCTTTGATCTGTCCCTGTGGCCTGTTCTTCCCCGCCACTACCTCCCCCCTGCGATCATGCCCACACCCTCTTCTCCTACATTGTGTGTGCCTATTTCTGGGGGCACATCCCTCCCTCAACCTCACCTCGGCCTCTACTTGTAATATGCCTACCCACTCTCTCCTGTGAGATCCCTCTACCTCCACTCTATCTCTCCTGTGATTTCCCTCAACCCGCACTCTTGCCTACTATCTATGTCCATTTTTCCTCCTCCTCCTCTCCACAGATGTTACCCTCACACTCCTTCTATCCTACTGTCCAACTACTCTCCTCCTCTACCCTCCTCAAGATATCACAAAACAAATATAAGGATAACTGAAAATAATATATTTCTGTATGTGTATGAGGTAAAGTAAAAATGTGCGTACCATGTATTTGAATTTTTCCTGTAATGGTATGGAGAGGGGGCTGTATGGGTGATGTGACCTGGCTATATATATATGTATACATGTGTTTTGTTACCCTATATGTTTGTATATTATCTATGATTAGTATTATGTGAAAAGAATTTAAGTATGGTATCATTTCCCTTGATATAATGCAAACAATATGAAAAACACCAGAAAGCTCTGTCTCTCTGTCTCTCACTCCAAAACCCTCCAAACTCCTGAGACCTGCATGATTAATTGCTCAGTTTCAACACAGTCAGATTGTGAACCTTTGGAAAATACTTTTAAAGGCTGTACTTGACAGTTAATTATCCTTTTTGTGGTTCCAGTTGATTCCTATGGAGGGTCCACAGTTGTTACTTGTGTTTAATTGCAGCATTGGTTTTGGCAGGTGCCGGAAATACCAGTCCCTTCACAGCTGCAGCATGACGTAATTTGTGGGCATGAATGTTTTACATCAATGTGTAAGGTAGGGAAAAAACTCCCGGAGAGCACTAGATTTACATGAGGCCCAAGTTACTTAGTTTCATTCTGACTGATCCCTCAGAGCTCAAGGAGAGAGAGAGATAAAAATCCTGAACTGCTGGGGGCCCTAATTGGACTGAGTTGCCAACCACTATTGTGTGTACAATTAGTTAAAATTGCATATTGCAATTACATTGCAATATCACGGCTATTCTTTTCTCATGTGAATATACTAGAGCATTTCAATTAAAGGATAATAATGTTAATAATAATAATAATAATAATAATAATCATATTAATTATAACTACTTTTCTCATTATCATAAAAGGCCAGCAAAAGGAGAAATAGTTTCTTTTGATTAACTAACATCTGAACTAATTAACATCCTTAGTATTTGATGATAATAATTTACATAGCTGTATATCATTGTATTTCAATTATTCTACTTACATGGACAAAACCTATTCATTATAGCATCAAAGTCTGTTTTTAATTTCACGTTTAAGATAGTCAACTGTACAAACATTCATTTATGCAGTGTAACAAAATTGTTATGAATTGATTGTGTAAAAGTGAAACCATATGTAAATAAATAGTTCAAATGAAGGACCTCCTGTGTATTTGTGACCATCCAAGTATACCAACAAACATATAGTTGTATATTTTAAAGACAAAAAAATATTTTAAAAAATGCTGGAAAGGAAATGAATACTACAAATATGCATTAGGTTAATTACTTCTATACATCTTCTAAAAAACAGTGGATTTCTCAGGTCTTGGATTTATTGTGTTTATCCATTTTATTTCTCTGAATAGACTTTGTTTTGTTTGTGAAAATGCCATATTTTCTATTGCCTTTTCTAACATTTTCCTTTTACTATCTTCTGCTGAAGATTTAAAAACACCAAACCAAGAATATTATGATGGTTTGCGTTGTACACTAAACTTACCTTACACTGGCTAATATTCCTTTGATGTCTCCATAGAAGATAATAATCAGTTGATATTTTATGTAACCTCAAACCCAATGTGAATTGCTTTTAAAAGACTCTAAGGGCCTCATTAAATTCTCCCTCGTAGTTCTTTCGGTGCTCGCAAAAGGCATTTTTTTGCTGTTTGCGTGTACCGAATCGCTCGCAGCCTGCTTTGCGATATGACTACGAAAAATGGCAGAGAATAGGCTCCGAGAGAGCTACGTACTCACACGCAGCCTTAAATCTACTAATGATTCTTGCATTTCGGAAGAATCCCTACGGGCACAAAAAGGGCCCCCATGAAATCGTAAAGCCTCTACGTGCTGCCTCGGAGCAGCCCGAGACAGCCGTGTGAGGCTTCCCCCTGCTCCCTATACACATACCCATGCTGCAGGGGTCTCTATCGGGAACCCTGCAGCACCCCCACATTAACCCCTTGCAGCGGGGGGTCCCCGATCTGCATTGATCAGGCCCCCGCTTCATTTAAACATTTTAAATTCCCCGCCGCAGCTCCTTAAAGGGGCAGTGGCACAAAACAATTAACCCCCTCTATGCTGGGGGTCCCCATTGGGACCCCCGAAGCGTCCCCACATTAAGCGCTTGCTGCAGGGGTCCATAGGGACCCCCGCAGCCCCTCCACATTAACCCTCTGCAGCGGGTGTCCCCGATCAACACCGATCGTGACCCTGCTGCATTTCAATTTTTAAATTTCCCGCCTCGCGGGTCCTTAAAGGGACGTAAAGGTCCTGAAAGGACTTGCACTATAATTCATGGGGGTCAATACAGACCACCATAAGGCATTAATTAACCCTATAACTCATGGGGTTCAATACAGACCCCCATAAGGCCTTAATTAACCCTATAACTCATAGGAGTCAATACAGACCCCCATAAGGCCTTAATTAACCCTATAACTCATGGGGGTCAATACAGACCCCCATAAGGCCTTAATTAACCCTATAACTCATGGGGTCAATAAGACCCCCATAAGCCTCTATTTAACCCCATCAGTCCCATAAGGGTATATTATAACAACTATGGGGCTGTTAAAACCCTAACATTAACCACATAAGTGCCATGACGGTCCACAAGGACCATCATGACACTAACTACAAACACTACACTATAACCCCCAATAAACCATATAATCTAAACTAACCCCCCTCTACACTAATCTATTAACATTTACACTACCTACCTACACTACCTACCCCCTAGAAAACCTCCCCACCACTCTAATTACAAAAAATAAAAAAACTTACCTTACAGAAAATAAAAAACCTAAGTCACCAAAAATAAAAAAACCTACAGTACAGAAAAAAAAACTACAGTACAGAAAAAAAACCTACAGAACAGAAAAAAACCTACAGTACAGAAAAAAAACTACACTACAGAAAAAAATTACACACCTTAAAAGGAAAGACAGACATACACAATACATACATACAATACATTACATACAATACATCACATATAATATATTACATCACATATTATAATTGTTTAACTACGAGACGTCGTCACGCTGCGTTGCGTAGTGCGTACGACTTAGCGATGAGCGCCGCAAGCGCTCATCGCAGGCGCTCATTGCAGGCGAGCCTCGCGTAGCGAGGCGAGCCGTTACATCGTAGCACTTAATCGTAGCACTTTGGCAAACCGTAGCACTTAGAAAAAAGCGAGCCGTTAAACCGTAGCACTTACAAAAAAAATACGAGGTGAAAAAAATTACGAGATAAGCAGCGGAACTAAAAAAGTAAAAAAAACACTAAATACACACTAAAAAATAAAACAAAGGTCACTTACAGCATGGGGAACCAGGCAGGACGTCTGGAAGTGAGTTGGAACTGAAATTTAGATCGATTTAGCCGAGTTACAAAGATCGAAAATCGGCTAAGCGAGAAAAAAAATGGCCGCCGAAAAAAATGAAAACGAGGCTATACTACTACGAACTGCGTAAAACACAGCCACAGACGTATGTGTTTGAAAAACAAATAGATAAAGGATGCTGATTAACCGTGCAATGAGTAAAAAGACAGTAGCGAGTACATTTTACGAAACGATATTACCGATTTACGCATTAACACAGATTTCCCGCCTTTGTCTCGCGTCACATAGGATTTCCCGCCGAAAACAATGCATTTAGCTCGCGCAACTGCGGATTTCCCGCCTAAAACTATGCATTTGTCTCGCGCACAAACCCTATATATAGGGCACATTTCACACATGACTCACACTTTCTCCTCAGGTGATGTCAGTCTGACTGGATGTTTTTTGATGCCGGGAAATCGCAAGAGATTGTTAGCTCTTCAGTATACTGCTTCAGCATTATTACATTAAAAAAGGTAAATATATTATTTATAATTATTTAATTAATAAATTGGTACTTACTTAATAAATAGTATATAAAAAACTTAATTATTAGAAAATTAATATTGTGCTTATTATTTATAATTATTAATTAATAAATTGGTACTTACTTAATAAATAATAGATAAGAAATTTAATTAATAGAAAATTAATATTGTGCTTATTATTTATAATTATTAATTAATAAATTGGTACTTAATTAATAAATAAGAAATAAGAAATTTAAAATAATATTGTGCTTACCTGTGTGAAACAATTGTTAATAACATTCATAATGTACATTATTAATTAATTATTAATATCAAAATTAAGAATGTCAATAAAAAAAACATATTTATTAATTAATTATTAATGTACATTAATTTAACAATTATTTTGTTATATGTCGTGATTACCTGTGTGAAACTATTGTTAATAACATTCATAATGTACATTAATTAATTAGGAACACATTGATTCATTAATTATTAATGTACATTAATTTAAGAACTATTTTGGGATATGTCGTGATTACCTGTGGGTAAGAATTGTAAATAACATTCCTAATGTATCATTACTAATCATTAATATTAAAAAAGATTAACGTTTAAGAATGTGCATAAAAAATGGAACACGTTGATTAATTAATTATTAATGTATGTACATTATTTAAATAATTGAGCTCTTATATATTTTGTATACCACTCTAAAAAAAATAAAGGGAACATGGTTATGTGTTGATGTTATGTTTAGTCAGACATTAATTTAATATTAATACACATTCATTGATTCTTATTTAAAGACTAACAGTAATATTGAGTGTATGTTTATAATCTATGCTTTCATATGTGTGTTCATGTTGATTTATTGATATATTTATTTCATGTTTTTAATCTATGCAAAAATAGGTATGTTAAGACTCATTGATTAATACAGATGAAGTAACATATTATACATTAATTTTACTATTTTGTATAATTGCAGTGAATTCTACGTGAATGACCAGAGATAATGACGTTTGCACAAATTGAACATCATAAGGATAATTTGGACAGGTATAGAATTTTAATTATATTACTATGGCAAAATATTAAAAAAGATGATGTTTTTAATGTAGACAAATATATGTATGTTGATGTTCATTTAATGATATTGATGAAGCAAAAGTTTAAAAATATTATCTATTTGATTTTACAGTTTATTCGGATCTGCAAGGGAATAAACAGACAGTGTGACGTTTGCAGCCTTTAAACAACATCAACATCATCTTCACAGGTATAAAATTTTATTTTGTAGTGACGCATAGAAAAAGGCTATGGGCCTTATTCTATTACCGGCCGTAAATCGGCCGTAAGGCTGTGATTCCTTGCGGGGGTTCTGTTAACTCGCGATTCTATTATACGGCCCCGCAAGGATCTCCCCTTACGGCCGGCCGCATATCTTGAAACCGGCCGTAAGCTCTGAAATATAAAAACGCTAAAATAAATTTAAGCCTGCACTGTACAGCTCTGTAAATGCTAGGGATCATATTGGGGGACATGAGGATCAATAGTAACCCCCTCTCAAGCTTGCACATCAGCCCAAACCCGAGTTCAAATTAACTGTTTATTTTCCGGCTGCGGCGTGGGCGTGTCTGAGGTGCTCCAAGCACTCTGGACTTTTTACATGTATATTTTACGTATATTAAAAAAATATTATTTTACGGATTTGAGTATAGGGTAATTATGTGCTATTTTTTCTAACACCTAAAATCACTTTATAGTCTTCTCAAAGTGCAGGATGGCTTTATTTGAGCTATTTTATGTGCTTAATTGGTGCTAGCGGGACCTGTTTGCTGCAAGTAAGCTGCGGCTCGTTTTTAGCCTTGCAGACAGGGTTCCCGGAGCAAGAGAATAGCAACCAGGCTTTTCTTACGGCCGATTTCCTTGCGGACGTTTTAGATCAAAGGCTTTCCTCCGGCGCGAGCGGCCGCAAGAGATAGCAAGGCGCCGGCCGCAAGCCTGCCGGAGTCCCCGGCCGGAGGGGAATAGTATAGCCGGAAAGCTTGCGGCCGGTCCTTGCGGCCCCGCAGCGGCTGAGACCGATAATAGAATGAGGCCCTATGTATTATATATTTGGGGAAAATTTACATTGATTGAAAATGGATAGTACTTATTGAGTCATTAATTTATGATATTTAGTTAAAACTTTAAAAAAGTTGAAAAGACAGTACTAAAGTAATAATAATATTTAAAAAAAAGAAGAAGCTTACAACACTTGCAAAAAAAAAAAAGGATGGTATGCTGTGAATTCAATCAAGAAGGAATGTCATTGAAAGAATAGTAATATAAAGATGGATATGTGCAGCTATTTCCGATTTCATATATGTCAATAAAATACTTTGAAAAATGGTTTCATTTCTTTCAGACTAAAGTGCAACAATTGAAAATGTTTTATTAGTTTATTCATCTACTTTAATCTAAAAGTACAAATCGGAAAAAAATTTATATAAAACAAAGAACAAACAATAATTACATCTCTATTTAAAATTACAGATTAAAATGGCGGACAATGGAGAAGACAAAATTGAACGCAAAAGAAGATTGCCAAGGGAAAGGAAGCAAAGGTGGAGAGATGCTCAGACACCGGAAACTTCACAACGCTTGCGAGAAGAAGATCGACAGAGACTTTTAAATAAAACAAAGATGAGTAAGAAAGCCGCAAGTGAGTGTGTTGGGGCTTCCAAGAAACGTAAAAGTAAACAAAAACATCTCTGGGAACCATTGTCCAATGACTCTATTTTGCAGAATGACTTAAATGTAGAAACACAAGAAAAAAATGTACATATAGAAAGTGGGTCTGATATTTATGTTGAAGAAATGCATGATAATGTGTTTACTACTGCAGTATAAGTAGATACTCATTATTGTGGGTTACTTAATGTGGTTTGTCAGTTTTGTGGGTCCTATCATTTTATAAAGGAAAGACCTACTGACGGAAATTTCATTAGTTGCTGTCAGAAAGGAAAGGTGAAACTTCCACTAAGACACCCATTTCCATATTATTTAGAATGCATTATGAGTGTTCCAACATTTCCAAATTATAATAATTTCAAACAAAACATAAGGTCTTATAACAGTGCAATTTCATTTGCTTCAATGGGTGCAACATTAGCAGAAAATGTACCAGGACATGGTCCTTATTGTTTCAGAGTTCAAGGTCAAATATACCACCGAACTTCACATTTACACCCACAAGAAGGACAGCAAAGGAAATTTGCACAGTTATATGTCTTAGATACGATGGAAGCTGTGGAACAAAGAATGACACTTCCAGAAAATAGACAGTGTTTGCGCATAGTCTTTGAACAGCTTGAAAAAATTATGGAAAAAAAACCATATAGTCAAGCATACAAACAATTAGCACAGCTTGAAAAAGAACAACAGGAACATGCTCAAAGACATCAATTGCCTACACCAAGAGTCAATATGGTGTTAAAAAGAGATCGCAACAATGATCAAAGAAGATATAATTTACCTACTGTAAACGAGGTTGCCATGGTGTTTAAAAATGAAGATGGTGAACCACCTTTTCAGCGGGATATTAGAATATATCCACGCAATGAAGAACAACCATTTATCAACATTAATATATTAAGCTGTAATTTAGATCCAATGACATATCCCATTTTCTTTCCAAATGGGGAACCAGGATGGGAACCAAAATTACAATTGGAAAGTTATCCCAATACTAAACTTCGTATTAGATCTAATATTTCCATGCTGGAATATAAAGTGGCACAAACTGCTATACGTGATTGTTTTAATCCAATTTTACATGGAGGAAAACTCACTCAACAATGGATTATTGATTCATATTTACAAGTTGAAGCCAATAATCTAAATTTTATTAAATATCAACAAAATAAATTACGAGTAGAACAGTATTGTGGATTAATGGATTATGTGGCAGATTTAGCTTCCAACAGAGACATTCCAGCTGGAAGAGCAATTATTTTGCCATCCTCTTTCCAAGGATCTCCTCGCAATATGCGAGAAAGGTATAATGATGCCATGGCTATTGTTACAAAATTTGGAAAACCAGATTTATTTATTACATTCACGTGTAATCCACAATGGCCAGAGATCAAGGAAAATTTGAATCTGGGACAAACTACTTCTGACCGACCAGATTTAGTGGCAAGAGTATTTAAAATCAAACTCAATTCATTAATTCATGATATTACTAAAGCACACTTATTTGGACAATGTGTGGCTTTTGTTTACACCATTGAATTTCAAAAAAGGGGATTGCCACATGCTCACATACTTTTAATACTGCAGGAAAAAGACAAGTTGAACACTGCAGAGAGAGTGGATTCAGTGATTTGTGCACAATTGCCAGACCAAGAAAAATATAAAAAAACTTTGGGAGATTGTTACACATAGAATGATTCATGGCCCATGTGGAGAAATGAATCCGAATTCACCATGTATGGAAAATAAAAAATGTACTAAAGAATTTCCAAACAATTTCAACTGGAAACTTATGCAAATTGTGATGGATATCCTTTGTATAAAAGAACACAAGGACAAACAGCTATTATCCGTGGCCAAAAGGTTGATAATAGATTTGTCGTTCCATACAATCCACATTTGCTCATTAAGTACAATGCACACATCAATGTGGAAGCTTGCACTTCAATTAAATCAATTAAGTATGTGTATAAATATATATACAAAGGATATGATGCAGCTACTGTTGTTGTACAAGGTGTTGGAAATGAAAACGAAAATCCAATTTTACATGATGAACTATCAAATTATTTAGATGCTCGGTATGTGAGTGCTCCTGAAGCAATTTGGCGCCTTTTGAAATTTGAGATGCATGATCGGTCACATGCTATCTATCCTTTAGCTGTACATTTGCCTCAAAGTCAGTTGGTTTGCTTTACTCAAGGAAATGAAAGATCTGCATTATATCAAAGTGAAGACAGAGATACTACGCTTTACTGCGTGGTTTAAATTAAACTGTCAGGATACGGAGGCCAGACAATTTTTATACATAGAGATACCATATCACTATGTATTTGTAAATGGTCTAAGGCGACAACGAAGAAGAGATACTCATAAAATCATACCACGCATTTATACCGTCAGTCCAAGGGATATTGAACGTTTCAGCTTAAGATTACTTCTGCTACATGTTCCCGGTGCACAGAGTTTTGAGCATTTACGTACAGTGAATGACATAGTTTATGATACATTCCTATTAGCTGCAAGACATCAACATTTCATAGCTGATGATACAGAATGGGAGAGGTGTCTGGAAGAAGCAGCACTATGTCAAATGCCTAAGCAAATGAGACAACAATTTGCATTCATTTGTATATTTTGCAATGTACCTGATGCTTTCACTTTGTGGGAAACATTTAAATTAAACATGTCAGAAGATTTCTTGAAACGTTACAGAGAACCAATAGCTCTGTTAAAAACATTGATGGAAATCCAAGAAATATTGTTGGCTCATGGATTAAATTGTGCAAGTTTTAATTTACCTGATCCAGGACTTATAGATGACATCAATTTTTATGATTATGACACTGAGCTTCAAAAACAAAAAACCCAAGAAAAACTGGCAACTTTAAATACTTTACAGTTAGAAGCATTTCATGCCATCACAAATGCTACAGATGATGAAATGGTCAAAGACTGGTATTTCTATCTAGACGGACCAGGTGGATCAGGAAAAACGTATCTGTACAATTGTTTGATGAGTTATATTCGATCACAGGGTCAGATAGCTATGCCATTTGCAACAACTGGAATTGCTGCACTTTTGTTAGATGGTGGTAGAACTGTGCATAGTGGATTTAAGCTGCCAGTTCCCATTTTGGAAACATCAGTGTCAGATATTCGACTCAATTCCATACAAGCAAAAAAATTCAAACTAACTAAACTAATTATCATAGATGAGGCAACAATGATGTCATGTCATGCACTGCAATGTATTGACAGATTCTTAAAAGAAGTAATGGATAATAAGTTGCCATTTGGTGGAAAGGTGATGCTGTTAGGAGGCGATTTTAGGCAAACATTACCTGTTGTGCCACACGGAAATAGAACAGAGATCATTGAAACATGTATCAAGACCAGTAAACTGTGGCAAATATTTACACATCTCAAATTAGAATTAAATATGAGATCTGAAGGCCAAAATGAATTCAATGACTGGCTCATTAAAATCGGAAATGGAAAACATCCAGAAATACAGCATTTACCAAATGATACCATTGAAATTCCATCAGAAATGGTTTGCAATGAATCACTCATATCAGCCGTATTTCTAAACACTCTTTATAGTGAGGATTACACAGACATTGCAAACAAAGTAATATTAACATCAAAAAATATCGATGCCTTGAATGTAAATAACGAAATTTTAAAATACATCAATGCACCACAAAAGAATTATTACAGTGCAGATTCTATTCTGTCAGATGATAAAGACAGTGAATCGAATTTTAATATCGAATTTATTAATTCGTTAACACCATCTGGAATGCCCCCACATATTTTACAATTGAAAAAAGGCGCAATTTTTATGTTATTGCGAAATATGAATCCAAAAAAAGGACTTTGTAATGGGACCCGATTAATTGTGCATGAGTTAAAAGATCATTTTATACATGCAGAAATTATAACTGGTACCCATAAAGGTGAACGAGTTTTTATACCAAGAATTGATTTAGCTCCAAGTGAGAGTGGTTTGCCCTTTGTCCTTCAACGGAGACAATTTCCAGTTATAATGGCATTTGCTATGACCATCAATAAATCCCAAGGACAAACTTTTAAGTCATTTGGGATTTTTTTAAAGGAACCAGTTTTTGCACATGGACAACTCTATGTGGCTTTTTCAAGGTGCACTAATCCAAAAGAAATTAAAGTGCATGTTGAAGAAAACGAAACTCAGGGTCATTTATTGGACAATGGATGTGTTTACACCAAAAACATTGTCTACTATGACTTGTTGGAAAGATAGAGGAGAATGGTTTCATTTTAATGCCAACATTTTATGGGACTCAATATGATTGCACAAAAAAAACATTTCACATAAAACATCCAAAGAATAAACAGTAAAATATCCTTAAACAGATTGGAATGGGTTCAAAGTTTTATATTTACATGATTGGCCCCACAAAACAATTAACTGACTTTTTCAAGTTTATAACAGTTAAATGTTATTGTTTGATGTTAAAATTTCAGATGTTAAATAAGTGTTTTTGGAATTTTGAAAAAAGTTTGGTCAATATATATGTGGTATAGTCAAATATGTATTTCTAGTAAAAAGTTTAACTATTTTAAGAATAATTGGAAATGTATTATTTAAAGACAAAGTATTGATTCAGGGAAAAATCCAATCGCCAGTTAATGGGGTCAGGAAGGAATTAATTTTTTTCCCTCTTTGATACAATTGGACAAGTTTCAATAGAGGGTTTTTATTGTTTGCCTTCCTCTGGATTCAATGCTAATTTAGTTTAACAAGAGTTTAACAAATATGTTACAAATGATAAAAAGCATGTTATTGTTAAAACAATTTACTTACTCTAAGTTAATATAGTCCGCAGTTACTCAGTGATAAATATGTATTGAAAAGTGTTAGTATTGTTAACAAAATGTTGAACGAATGTTTCAGATACAAGTTGCATGTATCAAAGTTTAATGTTTGTGAAATATAAGTTGAAAGTTAAAAAAATAAAAAGTTAAAATAAATAATGTGTTTTTATTTTTAGAAAAAAAAAAAGGGAACAAATGTAGGTGACTCATTTTGTCATGCAAACAAATTTCACAACATTTAATTTTTATTGACCGTCATTTTTTGACGGGCAAGTCGCTAGTATAATATATTACATATAATACATTACATATAATATATTACATATAATACATTACATACAATACACTACATATAATACATTACATATAATACATTACATATATTACATTACATACAATACAAATCAAATACATCCCCCTATCTATTTAATATACAATGAATCCTAACTACAAACTAAAAAAAAAAAAAAAACAACTAACGGTAATGAGCCTCCCAGAGTCTTTTCCGGGAGGAAATTGGCAATGGCGGCTTGTGATTGGCTGAAAGAGCTGTCTATCAATTCCAGCCAATCAGAAGTCGTCAATGTGTGAGCCAATCAGGATGGGATACACCATAATATCCCACCCTCATTGGCTAAAGCACCTATCAATCTTTATTGGAACCAATCACAAGACTCAGATGACTTCAGCCAATCACTATGGGATACACCCCCACGGAGTTATTGGGTGAAGACATCTGCGCATCCTGATTGGCTGTATTGACCCCCATGAGTTATAGGGTTAATTAAGGCCTTATGGGGGTCTGTATTGACCCCCATGAGTTATAGGGTTAATTATAGTTGCCTGGGGTTAATGTCTTTTAGTGTTTTTTTTTTCCTTTACGGTCCTTTAAGGACCCGCGAGGCGGGAAGTTTAAAAATTGAAATGCAGCAGGGTCACGATCGGTGAACCATGCAGCAAGGGCTTAATGTGGGGGTTAATTGTAGGTGCCGCTGCCGGGGATTGGCTAATAGTGTGCCGCGGGACCTTTAAGGAGCCACGGCGGGGAATTTACATTTTTTAAATGCAGCGGGGGCCTGATCTATGCAGATCGGAGACCACCTCTGTAAGGGGTAAATGTGGGGACACTTGGGGACCTCCAGCATAAAGGGGGGTTTATTTTTCCGTGCCGCGGCCGGGATTGGCTAATAGTGTGCTGCGGGCCTTTAAGGAGCCACAGTGGGGAATTTAAAAGTATTAAATGCTGCGGGGGTCAGATCGGTGCTAATCGGGGACCACCACTGCAAGGGGTTAATGTGTGGGGGCTACGGGAGTCCCTATGGCCCCCTGCAGCAAGGTGGGGACCGCCGCATAGAGGGGGGTTAATTTTAGGTGCCGGGGGGGTAGTTGGAGTACCCCCCACGGCAGGGCTTATGTAGGGGACTGCTGCGGAGGTCCCGTATAGGACCCCTGCACTACTTGTTGAGGTGCGGGAGCCTGCAAAATCATCTCGCAGGCTGTCCATTCTCATGTACATTTACGCAGTGTTTATACGTACGGCCCTGCTGCGTAGCTCATGTGTTGCTCGCAGCAGGGCGATTGTAATAGCATTGTAAGTCAGAGAAACTTAGCGGTACGTAGGGCTTAAGTAGAAGCCTCTTATTTACGAGGCTGGAATTTAATAGGGCCCTAAGGTTTTCCAAGTATAGAGCAGTTGTGATTGTGGATATGAAATAATAAACTATCTATTCTCTTTTATACCTAAAATTCAAGATTCTATGACATATTTTCTGTAAAAAAATATTAAACTTTTAGTTTTCCTTCACATATATTTTAAGGGGTTAATTGACCAGTACAGCTAAACCTTGAGATATTGATATCACATATATAGTTGTGAGCGTACGAGTTGTTGCTAATGCTAGCGGGCTCGCGTAGAGAGCCCGCGGCCCTCGCGAAGCGAGGGCTGCGGGCGAGGGCTTCAGTTGCTGGCATGGATCGCCGAAGGCGGTCCTTGCCAGCAACTGCGACCCTCGCAAAATTTCTGTTCAAACGCAAACAACCACACAACAACCGCGACCACGCAACCAAACGACACACCAACTACGACCCTTGCAAACTTTACTTTGCAACGCAAACAACATACGAGAGACACATTACCATACATTACGACCTCGCAACAATCGGACGCAACTCGCGAACATTACAAAATTCAAAACACAAGAAATACACACAGCACATACATAAAAAGCTTACCTACAGCAAGAGGAAGCATCCAGGACCTCAAAAAAAACTTACACCTTCATTTAACTAAAAATAAAAGAGTTTGAACACTAAAAAATTCGCTAAGCAACAGAAAAAATGGCAGCCGAACAAAACGAAAATGAGGCTACAGCACTCTAAACATGCAAAAAACCACAAGAAATTTGCAAAACACCACAAACTAAGTACAGATATTCCACACATTACCCGCCATTTTACGCCAATGCGGAAGTACACAACTACGCTAACGGTTTGGTCTCGCGCATGCACACTATTACACTGCACACATTCAGCACGCTTACACAGCAGCTCCACACCACTAATGCTGCAGGAACATCAAAACACATTGCAGCTCTTCAACACAATGCTTCAAAATAGGTAAAGTATATTCATTTATTAATGTATATATTATATATTTCAGTACTACACACAAAACAGCATTAGCTAACTAAATTTCATTGACGTCATTTTTTGACGGGCAATTCGCTAGTAATTTATAAATCTCTGACTGAATGCCTATATATCTTAAATCTTTTTATGTCTATTTTTTTTTATCAAACTGCAGTGTATTTACATTAATATTTCTAAGAAATAAAACATAACATGTGTTACACTGCATTATAGCAAAAATGTGAAAGTTCTGATTTAAGATATTATCTCAAGTTTGGCAAAATTTAGATTTTGCTGGAATACATGAATAAAATAGCATCTCAGTTTTATGGTGGCAGAAAAAAACTTGATTTTTTCTGTTGTCAACATTTATGCAATAACATATTTATTGATTAAGGCTGTATTCAAATCTACACTTGTAGATTCATAAATAAAGCTTCTGGCAAATGTGCAAGCTTTTGATTCTCATTTTACGTATCTATTCAAATCCATGCTATCCAAATTTTATGTTGTAAACTCATGCACTGTTTGCAATATACTAGATTTACAAGACTTATAGGCAAACTAACTAATCTATGCTTTCTACTGAATTTCTTTTTGCGACACAGCCCTATGAACCAATAGAAACCCCAATATCACGTTTATTCAGAAGAAAAAAGAGTATGTTTCCCACCCAAACACTGACTGTGTTGTTGCTTTTTCTAGTTAACATGTAGGTCTAGGAGTTTGTGGGTTCTGGTATTTTGTGAGGGAGAGAAGGAGTTGTTTGTTATTTGCAGGTAGGAAAGAGTTTTTTTTTCACATTTAATTTAAAAATCATATAACACATAATTTGCCAACATTTAGTATATTACAAACACACATAGGACCCTATCCAATTCCCACATTCGTAAAGTTATACCAGTGGTCAGTAACATACATAGCTATTAAATTCACTATGTTTTTCAAGATTACGAATGAGTTATCCGTAATAGAAGTACAAAGCCAGACACGCAAAATTACTGCAAACTTACCATTGATTTTTTGTCATCTGTAAAAATGTTCAACGTTTTACACTAAATCGCTATTCAATTAAGAATTTACTGATCACATGCAAATTAAGTACAAATCATAATGTTAGGCAAAATAACATGCATCGAACGGCATCCTCTCATGGTTTTAAAAGCCTTTCTGAGTACTGAAGCAGAAAAGTACTACAAAACAAAACAAATGCATGAAAGTTCATTCAAATTCAATGTTCAACAGTTCCAAATGCACAAATGTGACATTGAAAATGTTTTATTTTTTTATAAATATCTCAGAGTCATTATACATATTGGGAAAATTAAAAGGATTGCTGAGACCTGCAAAAAAGGGTTAACGAAACAGTACAATAATAACAAATCATGGAAAAGCATGAAACTAATGCAGGATCAAAAAGTGCAGGGAAAGAGGGTAAGGAATCAAAATACTGAGAGTGTGTGGGGGAGGGGTGGCTTATAGGGACAGTCCTCAGGGTAAGATGAGGGAGGCCAAAATCCCCAGCAGCGGTTAGGAGGATAAGAGGCCCCTAACTATTCGCATGAGATAATGATGGTCCTCCTCCAATGTAACATTTCACCAATTGATGGTCACTGGGGAATCGCATTGAGAAAACAAGTTTTTATTCTTTATTATATCCAAATTGGGCCCAAAGTGTCAATATTTTGTGTGGCCACCATTATTTTCCAACACTGCCTTAACTCTCATGGGCATGGAGTTCACCAGAGCTTCACAGGTTGCTACTGGAGTCCTCTTCCGTCTCCTCCATGATGACATCACGGATCTGGTGGATGTTAGAGACCTTGCACTCCCCCACCTTCTGTTTGAGGATGCCCCACAGATGCTTAATAGGGTTTAGGTCTGGAGACATGATTGGCCAGTCCATCCCCTTTACCTTCAGCTTCTTTAGGAAGGCAGTGGTCGTCTTGGAGGTGTGTTTTGGGTCGATATCATTTTGGAATACTGCCCTGCGGCCCAGTCTCCGAAGGAAGGGGATCATTCTCTGCTTCAGTATGTCACAGTACATGATGGCATTCATTGTTCTCTCAATGAACTGTAGCTCCCCACTGCTGGCAGCACTCATGCAGGCCCAGACCATGACGCTCCCACCACCAAAAGTATACATCTATACTGAGGAAAAATAGTTGCAATAATACCTAAATAATAGATAAATGGATAAGGCACAAAGAGCACAAAAACACTGAGATGAAACCCTCGGTTTGAACATAAACAGCGATGCAGAGAGAGTGGAGGCAGCATCTGGCATCAGCAGGTAAATGCATATAGGGGGAATCAACACAACATATTACAGAAAACATATATACACATATAGACATATGTGTATTTATGTTTGGTCTGGGCCTGCATGAGTGCTGCTGGCACTGGGGATCTACAGTTCATTGAGGGAACTATGAATGCCAACATGTACTGTGACATACTGAAGCATAGCATGACGCCGTCCCTTCAGATTCTGGGCCACAGGGCAGTATTCCAACATAATAATGACCCAAAACACACCTCCAAGATTACCACTGCCTTGCTAAAGAAGCTGAAGGTAAAGGTGATGGACTGGCCAAGCATGTCACCAGACCTAAACCCTATTGAGCATCTTTGGGGCATCCTCAAATGGAAGGTGGGGGAATGCACGTTCTTTAACATCCACCAGCTCTGAGATGTCATTATGGAGGAGTGGAAGTGGACTTTAGTGGCAACCTGTGAAGCTCTGGTGAATTCCATTCCCATGAGGGTTAAGGAAGTGCTGGAAAATAATGGTGGCCACACAAAATATTGACAATTTGGGCCCAATTTGGACATTTCCACTTAAGGGTGTACTCACTTTTGTTGCCAACGGTTTAGACAATAATGGCTATGTGTTGAGTTATTTTGAGGGGACAGCAAATTTACACTGTTATACAGGCTGTACACTTACTACTTTACATTGTAGCAAAGTGTCATTTCTTCAGTGTTGTCACATGAAAAGATATAATTAAACATTTAAAAAAAATTGGGAAGGGTGTACTCACTTTTGTGAGATACTGTGTTTATATATATATATATATATATATATATATATATATATATATATATATTGTGACCGTTTTCCCCCTAGAGGATGGTGCCAAGTTAAGTAGTTTAAAGAGATCTTGATAGGAGTGACGGAGTTAAACTCCTGAAGAACTCCTAATTGGTGCAGGTGCAACTTCACTTTAAAGCCTGGAAAGCAGACATGGGGAGGGTGTGGCTGATTAGGCTCTGATCTTGCTGGCTGGTCCCTTGTGGATCTACATTTTGAACTTTGAAAGCAAACCTGAAGGAGATCACCGGTTTACTAGGGCTGCGAGTTTTGGACAACAGAAAGAAGTGTGTGCTGTTTGGAGTTGCCGGACGAACAGAGCTTACAGAAAGAGTGACTACAGACTCAGGTGGTGAAACTACAAAGGCACCAAGTAAGGGAAGTGAATATTGAGGATCCCCAGGCAGAGTTGCCTAAAAATGTCTAGGCAAGTGTGGAGCTGTCAGAGGCACCGAATGAAGGTACCAGACTTATTATACCCCAGGGAAGAGGCTGAGTGCTTGACCTATAAAATTGCAGTAAGTTAATATTGCAGTATCAAAGGGTCCCTGGAATCAAGCATATGGGAGAGACGGGCTGGCCCTATGCTTCATCCGCTGTTACTTATTTAAAGACGTGGAAAAGACTTCTGATAAAACAGAGACTATTTGTATCCTGGCCACAAGGTGGCACTATGCCACATAGCAGAGACTGTTGTATATGATCCACAAGAACTTTCGCTGGAAGTAACACAACTGGATTCGTTGTTTTCTTTATGAATCATATTTCTCCGGAGCAGAGAAGCTGCCCGGGTGTAGTCAGGGTGTTCCGGTATGTTTAGTCAGAACGTTACTACTTCTAGACCCTTGTTTATGAGCCATAAAAATAAACAAGTCTCCTGCATCATAAATCTATGTGTTGCAGAACCTTTTTTGTTCCTGTGGTAAACGGCCATCTTTGTCACAATATATATATATATATATATATATATATATATGACATACCCCAAGCAGAATGACATCAGATGCCATAAATGAAGACATATATCATGTTTTAATTCCCAAGATTGTTGTTAGGTGTAATTTGTACAAATGTACAACTGGTTGTGGACTTCCATAGTACTACAATACTATGTTAATCAAACCCAGCAGTACTTTAATTAAATTAAATGATTACTGATTAAATCTATATTCATCTAATTATTATTACTTCAGTGCAATGACCACATGTGACTCTAGTAGATGCTATATATCTTTATTATTACATAGTTACATAGTTAAATAGTAATTTGAGGTTTAAAAAAATACTTTTACTCCATCAAGTTAAACCTTTTGAAATATCTTCTGATCTGAAATATGTGGTGTAACGGCTACCCCGGTAGTGAGAGGGTATCAGCCGTTGGAGACGTCCTTTTCCCTGGCAAGCTGCTGTGTAAAAGTAAAGTTATCAACCATCAGAGAAAAACTTTTTACTAACTGAACTCAGCATGACAGTTACATACATATATTCAAAAGAAACAACATTCCAAACAGTTAAAGGGCCAGTGTAGTAATAAATCTTCACAGTCAAAGGTAAGATTCTGTTACACTGCTCCCCCTTTGTGGAACACTCCGGCAGACCCGGATTGATCCTTTTCGGGTCAACTTGGGGCTGTCCGGTCTGCTGTTAAGGTAAAAGTTCCGTTTGCCTGGACAGTCCGTCTGCGTTCGCATTGAACCGGGCAGGGCGATATTGAATGGAAAAGTTATACGGTTCTAGGGCCAAGCTCCATCTCAGTAATCGTCCATTGTCCCCAGCCACTCGGTTCAGCCATACTAGGGGGTTGTGGAATGTAACTTCAGAGCAGATGGGCTTTAGAATTAGTTTCATAGAAAGTGTCCCTGTGGTGACAGCTCAATACGGTCGGAAAGGAGAGGGAGAACGGCGGCTTTGATAGGTGGAGTCACGCCCTCTAGAGCGGGATCTTGATCTCGAGTAGCTGGCGTTTCTTTCGGGGCAAACCCGGATATAATAGTTTTCACCCTCATGAGACCGAAATTTTGTGTCGTCCAGTTTTCTCAAAGCATATTCCATGTCCTCCTTCCGGATAAATTCAACAATTCCCATTCCATCTTTGTGTACATCAGCATAACAGACGTCACCAGCTTTCCGCATGTGGTCCTTTAGGTCCTGCCAACTACCTGATGGGGGAAGACCTGAGACAAGGACTCTGAAATCAGATCGTCGAGAGGGAGGTCCATTCCTTCCCCGTGGTGCTCCATAACCACCACCATCACCCCGAGAGCCCCTAAAAGGCCTTGGGAACTCAACCCTTAGACGAAATGAGCCAAAGTCATAGCCATTCCGACCAAATACTGCATCCTCTGCATCCCGCGGGTCCTGGAATTTGATGAAAGCAAATGGAGAGCTGCTGCATCTACCGCGGTTCTTTAGCTCGACGCTCCGGATCCGGCCGTATCGGTGGAACAGCTCCTCCAGCTCCTTCTCCCGCACATCGGCCGGAAGGTTCCCCACATAGATCCGCCCGTTCCTGGACCCGGCCCGCGCGGCCTCCCCTGCGACACGAACAGCAACGGTACGATTAGATACATGTTCTGGTTTCACAAGATGTTTCTGCACCAACGTGATGGTAGCGCCAGTGTCTCTTAAGCCTTGTGCTATCTGTTCATTTACATGCACCTCCTGGCGGTGATACTGGCGGTTATCCGGGTAGGCAGCCTGTACGAGGTTGGCCTCATACAAGATTCCCAAACACTCCTCAGGGCTCCCTTTGATTTCCAGGCAGTGAGCAGCAGAGGGACGTGATGGCGGGGTCTCTGTGTGGGGTGTTGTGCGCCTCCATTCGTTATTGGCTGATCTCAAAGGGCAATAACGGGCAATATGCCCTGTGTTGCTGCAGTGATGACATGTCACTTTGTAAGATTCCCGGGGCTGGTTGTAAGTCCCCTGAGGGCGTGGAGGTCCTGGGGGTACTGGAGCCCGAAATTCTGTGTTTGCCTCTGTTCTAGATGCTGGTTGTGTGGTACCTTGGCTCACCTTCCTTGTTTCTGCGTATTCATCTGCTAGTTGCGCTGCCTCAGTTAAGTTGGCAGGGCGGCGATCTCTCACCCAGTCCTGTATATCCGCAGCCAGATCTTGAAAGAAATGTTCCATCAAGAACAACTGTAACACTTCTTCTCCGGTGTAGGCATTGCACCCTCGCACCCAATGTGATGCCACCCTTTGTATTGTGTTTGCCCATTCCATGTGGGAGTCCACAGCCTTCTTCTTGGACTCCCGGAAGCGACGGCGGTATGCTTCTGGGGTTACGGCATATCGGGTTAGCAGTGCCTTTTTAACTTGCTGATATTGTAAAATATCCTCTGGAGCAAGAGCCCGAAAGGCTTCATTGGCTTTGCCCGACAATTTCCCAGACAAAATAGTGACCCATTGGTTTGGTGGTACCTGGTGTAGTGAGCACTGCCTCTCAAAGTCAGCCAAATATCCATCTATTTCTTCCTCACTTTCTACAAAAGCTTTAAATGCAGTGAACGGTATTTTCTTTACTGTAGCAGTGGGTGGGGGGGTAGGAACTGCCTGTGTAATGGGCTGTCTAGCTCTTACCAGTTCAGTTTCTTGTCTCCTCTTAGTTTCCATCTCCTCCCTTGTTTCCCGGAGCAGCTGGTTTATTAGTTCCACGGACGTTTCTGGATACAAGGATAATCTCCGCTGTACAATACCAGTAATTACATCGTCCTTGCTGACAGATGTAAGGGGCTCCGTTACTTCCATGGATCTATCCATTTCGTCCAGCTCCCGCAGGTCAGCTATAAGCTCCCTCCGTGGCCTGTTACTGGCACTCCTACCACGACTCTCCAATAAATCTTTTAGTGTGGGTCTTTTCAGCTTGGCGTACTGAGACTCCATTCAGCACTTGCTCTCTGGATAAAAGGACCATCCCACCGCTGCCAACCAATGTAACGGCTACCCCGGTAGTGAGAGGGTATCAGCCGTTGGAGACGTCCTTTTCCCTGGCAAGCTGCTGTGTAAAAGTAAAGTTATCAACCATCAGAGAAAAACTTTTTACTAACTGAACTCAGCATGACAGTTACATACATATATTCAAAAGAAACAACATTCCAAACAGTTAAAGGGCCAGTGTAGTAATAAATCTTCACAGTCAAAGGTATGCCACATGTGACTCTAGTAGATGCTATATATCTTTATTATTACATAGTTACATAGTTAAATAGTAATTTGAGGTTTAAAAAAATACTTTTACTCCATCAAGTTAAACCTTTTGAAATATCTTCTGATCTGAAATATGTGGATTAATTGTTAATTGATCTAGAGGAAAGCAAACAGAAAAAAAAACAGGTAAAACTTGCCAATTGTCTCAAAGGGGAAACAATTTAA
The DNA here is from genome assembly GCA_027410445.1 of Discoglossus pictus. Classification (NCBI taxonomy): domain Eukaryota; kingdom Metazoa; phylum Chordata; class Amphibia; order Anura; family Alytidae; genus Discoglossus; species Discoglossus pictus. Next base: position 413,528,080 of record CM050165.1, on the reverse strand, counting down.
TTCCTTCCTGACCCCAGATAGGGGTGATTGGATTCCTCCATGGATCAATACTCCCTCTATAATTAACCAGGATAGCCCAGAATGTCCTTTTTATTTAAAATATATCCAATCCCTTTTTAAAGTTATCTATCAAATCAGCTGTCACCACCTCATTTGGTAGAAAATTCCACATATTAACCACCCACACACTTTTTCTTTCTTTGAGGGGGAATATTTTTATTTCTAACCTCAAAGGATGTCCTCTTGCCAGTAGAAAACCTCTTGGCACAAAAAGTTTGCTTAACAAAGCCTTGTATCGAGCTTGGATATATTTATATAAGGTGATCATATGCCCTGCATTTTTTCTATAGAAAATAATTGTAACTTGGATAGTCTTTCTTCATAACTTAGCCCCTCCATTCCCCTTAAACGTTTGTTGCCCTTCTCGGCACTTTTTCAGCTCTAAAATGTCCTTTTCATGAAGTGGTGCCCAAAATTGTACTCCATATTCCAAATAAGGGTGTACTAGGGATTTGTGCAGTAGAAGAATTATATTTGCTTCCCTTGCTTCTATACCCTTCTTAATACATGATAATAGTTTATTTGCTTTTGCAGCTGCTGCTTGGCATTGAGCACTGTTACCTAGGAGGTTGTCCACAAGCACTCCTAAATCCCTTTCAATATTGGATACCCTTAGATTTGCTCTATTAAGTTTATCAATTGCATGGCAATTTTTCCTTTCTAAATGCATGACTTTACGTTTATTTGTATTAAATCTTATCTGTAATCTAGTTACCCATTTCTCAAATTTATGCAAATCCCTTTGGAGAGAAAGTACATAGTTTACTGATTTCATTACCTTGCACAATTTTGTGTCATCAGCACAAATGGAAACAATACTTTCCAATCCTACTTCTAAGTCATTAATAAATATGTTAAAATGATGAGGACCTAATAATGAACCTTGAGGAACTCCACTTACCGCATTAGTCCAATCTGAGTATGTTCCATTTACAACAACCATTTTAGCCAGCTCTCAATCCATGAGCAGATATTTACTGCAATTCCTGTATCCCTTAGTTGCACAATAGTCGTCCATTTGGCACTATTTCCAATTTGACTTCTACTTATAATCCTGTTCAAATAGACATATTCTTGTATATGATCCCTTATTAACCCTTCTAAAAGCTGACTTAAAGGTATATAATTCCCTTGACTTGTTCTTACTCCCTTCTTAAATATAGGTATCACCTCTGCTTTTCTCCAGTCAACTTGTAGCGACCGTGTTGAGTGAATCTTGAAAAATTAGATATAATGGTTTGGCTATTACAGGACCCAGTTCCCTCAGTACCCTTGGATGTATTACATCAGGACCTGAGGCTTTATTAACATTTATTTTTACCAATGTCTTCTAGATTTCTTCCTGTGTTAACCAATTATTTGGTAGTGTAGCCCCATTATGTTGCAGTGTCCCAATACTGGTACCTCTCTTGTGTATACCGAAGAACATAACCTATTTATCTCCTTTTCCTGGTCACTAATTAACAGATGGCCTGTTTCCCATTGTAATGGTCATATAGCTTCCTTCCTGGTCTTCTTCACATTAATATATGTAAAAAAATATTTTAGGAGTTAGTCTTACTCCCCTTTGCAACTAACTTTTCATTTTCAATTTTAGCCAATCTAATAACCCTTTTGCAAGCCTTGTTGATTTCCTTGTACTCACATAAAGCTTTACTCTGTATCTTTATTTTTTAATTATTGTTAATTGTTACATCCACATTGGATGTAATTTACTCCTTTTACTTTTATTCCAACATGGTATATGGTGATAAGTATGTATATTTAGAAAGGATTTAAATGTTGTCTATTTATGTTCAGTATTGTTACCTGTCTGTTCTCTGTCCCAGTCTATAATTTGTATTGCTGCCCTTAGACCAATAAAAGCTGTCCTTTTAAAATTAAGAGTTTTTGTTGGCCTCTTACAGTTTTGTTTTTTGTGTTGTTATCTCTGTTTCACAAATGTTGCCATATTTTAACATGTGATATCATATCAATATTATTAGTGATGACTAAATCGAAGATAGCCTCATTTCTAGTAGGTTCTTGTATAACCTGGGCCAGTTAATGATCTCTGAGTATTCTCAAGGACCTGTTCCCCTTAGTTGAACTGCTGGCCTCATTCATCCAGTTTATTTCAAGATAGTTAAAATCACCCATTAATAAAACTTGACCATGCTTAGCTGCATTTCCAATCTGTAACAATAATTGCAGTTCCTCACTTTCACTACATTTGGGGTTTTATAGCATACTCCTACCAATATTCTTTTGTAATTTGCTTCTTCGCTATTTAACTCTACCCAGAAAAATTCTACATTATCAGCATAAATATCTTCTCTATAGGCTGACATTCAGGCTTAACATACAGACAAAACCCTCCTCCTCCTCTTTTACCTTTGCCCCTATCTTTCCTAAATAGGTTATAACCATCCAGTTTAACAGTCCAATCATGAGATTCATCCCACCATGTTTCAGTAAATTCTGTTTCTCATTAACTGATAATAATTCTAACTAGCCCATTTTTTCTGACAAACTTCTGGCATTAGCGAGCATACACCTTATGTTATGAGTCTGTACTTGTGAAGTGCTTGTCACTGTACTTGAGTTATTTAGCAATACCTCCGTATTGACTATACTAACCCTCCCTCTTCTCCACCCCCACAACTAGTTAATGAATTTCTTACAGTTGCTAGTCAAATCATTCATCTCTACACTTTCTATCCTATTACTTCTATCTACTCCCTCCCCCCACCTTAAAAACTCCTCCAGCCTTTCTACTATTCTATCACCTAGCACACATGCTCCATCATCATAAGGTGCAATCCCTCCCTGCTATAGATATTTTGCCCAAGTGAGAAGTCAGCCCAGTGCTCTAAAAACCCAAACTCCTCCTTAATGCACTACACTTTTTGCCATGCATTAACCTCCCTAACCTCATTCTGTTTCCCTTGGCTAGCATGTGGCACTGGTAGTATCTCAGAAAATATTACTTTGGCCTTAAGCTTATTCCCTAGTTCTCTAAAATCTTTCTTTAGGTTGCACCACCTTCCACTAACTTTGTCATTGGTACCAATATGCACTAAGACAGCTGGTTCATTTCCTGCTTCTCCCAATAATTTATCTTCTCGATCCACATCATGCCGGGCCTGAACACCTGGAGGACAGCAAACTGTTCTCTTGCTGGGATGTGGGTGACAAATCACCCTGTCTTCTTTCCTAATAATAGGGTCCCCTACTACCAAAACCTGTCTATTGCTCTACCTATTCTACCGTCCCACTCCTCCAGTAGAACTGTTTTCCTGGCTGTTAGAGGAAACAGCTCTATCTGGCATTGCCTTTCCTGAATGGACATCCCCAACAGTTTCCCTCAATATGGCAAATCTGTTAGTGTGTGCCAACTCAGAACTGGCCGGCCTCCTCCTCCTTCTGTCCCACCTGCTTCCCCTTGTAACTGAAACCCAGATACCACCCTGGACATCCTTTACTAGCTGCATCTGATTTGGGAGTGCTTGTGGACTACCACCTAGGTAACAGTGTTCAAAGCCAAGCAGCAGCTGCAAAGGCCAATAAAATATTAGCATGTATTAAGAAGGGTATAGAAGCAAGCCACAATACAAATCTCTAGTACTCCCTCATTTGGAATATGGAGTACAATTTTGGGCACCACTTCAGAAAAAAGGACATTTTAGAGCTGGAAAAGGTACAAGGAAGGGCTACAAAACTAATAAGGGGAATGGAGGGGCTAAGTTATGAAGAAAGACTAACCAAATGAAGCTTATTTTCTCTAGAAAAAAGGTGTCTAAGAGGAGATATGATTACCTTATATAAATATATCCAGGGTCAGTATAAAGATTTGTCAAGGGAGCTTTTTGTGCCAAGAGGTTTTCAACTGACAAGACGACATCCCTTGAGGTTAGAAGTAAAAAGATTCCACCTTAAAGAAAAAAAAAGAGTTCTTCACAGTATGGGTGGTTAATCTGTGGAATTCTCTTTCAGAGAAGGTGATGACAGCGGATTCGATAGATAACTTTAAAAGGGGACTGGATTCATTTCTAATTAAAAAGGTTTTTTTTCTCATTGCCTTCCTCTGGATTAATTAATAATAAAACAATAAAAAAATAAATAGTTGATTAATAATTCATTAACAATTCATTAACAACTAATTAATTAATAACTGATCCGCATATTGCAGATCAGAGGAGATCTTAAAAGGTTGAACTTGATGGATTGAAAGTATTTTTTCAGCCTCAATTGCTATGTAACTATGTAAGATTGGAAGATTGGCAGGTGTCAAGAAGGGAGTTGGAGGAAATAAACTGAATCAAGTAAGCTGCTTCATCAGTTTAGAAGCCAGAGGAAGTAGAGAAAAAGGGTAATAGTTAGACTCAGAAGCAGAATTAGTGTAATTATGGCATGATTTAAATATTATGGAAACTTGCCAGTGTTTAGGGAAAGGTTGGCTCGATGTGTGAAACTTGGGGTAATTGTGCCAGAGAGGGGAGGAATAAGCTGTTATTGAATAGGACCTAGTGGGCAAGCAGTAAGGCAAGGGGTAGATAATAGACTGGATTGGAGGAGAGATTTGATATTAGTGATATGAAAAAGTGCAGGTTGAGAACAAAGAAGTAGGAGAGCAAAGTGAACCTGTAGTGAAGGAAGTCTGCTGATGTGTGATATTTTGTCCATAGTTGTTCAGCACTGCAGGAGCACTTCTGGATGTATTGTGTTTTTTAGTGTTCCATGGTTGTGGATGAAAGAGTGGGAATGATTATGGCAGCAAGAGTGTTAAGGATGGAAGTAAGAGTTGTGCTGAGGGGGCTGAAAAGATTCCAGAGGCATTCTATAATGAGTAATGTAAAGAGATAGAAGAAGATAACAGAATGGTCAAGAGATTTCTTCAAGAAAATTGGGGATCTCAAAGAAACGTTTCATGCCAATGTTGGTGAGATAAAAGATAAACATGTAAGAAACGTAACAGAAGCAGATTAAGTAAAGAAGAGGTGGTAGGAACACACTGAAGATATGCAGTATATATAGGAAGGATCTTAGCAGTAGGTGACCTCAATAGTTTGTTCAATTAACTGAAGCAGACATCTACTACAAGATGATGCTGTGAACAAGTTGCCTGTTCTATGCCAACAAGTTTAGAAAAGTGAACAGTGGCCAATAGCAATACTAAAAAAGGCAGTGCCAAAGCTTGCTCCAATTATCAAACAATTGCACTAATTTCACATGCCAGCAAGTTTATGCTTAAGATCCTACAAACTCAGCTCAAGCAATATATAGACCAAGATCTTCCAGATGTGAGGAAGGCAGAGTAAGGGGCAGAATCGATCAAACTGCCAGTGACTGATGGATTATAGAGAAAGCATGTATGTTTGAGAAAAACATTTATTTCTGCCTTATAGACCAATATAAAGTATTTGACTGCTTGGATAGCAACAAAATGTTGCATGTTCTCAAAGAGATGGGAGTACCAGATAATCTCATCCACTTTCTGAGCAATCTACAGTATGTGGACCAAGAAGCCATGGTTATAACCGAACATGGAACAACAGAAGGATTCAAGATCAATTTCAAGGAGTGTCACCTTATTTATTAAACTTACACATCCAGGCTGGATGAATTCATAGCCATAATCAATATTGCTAGAAGAAATATGAACAACCTGAGATGCAGATTATACTACTCTGGCTGAAAGTGAGGAGGAGCTAAAGCACTTATTGATGAGGGTGAAAGAAGAGAGTAAAAAAGCTGGCCTGCTGCTCAACATTAAAAAGACGAAGATCATGACAAACAGCAATCTCAATCACCTGGCAAATAGATGCGGAAGAAGTGGAGGCAGTGACATTTTTTATTTTCCTGGGATTCAAAATATCTTCAGATGGTAACTGCAATTATGAAATTAAAAGACATTTGCTTCTGGGGAGGAAAGATGTGAGAGATGTGAGAGCATAAAGAAGGCTGAGCACTGTAGAATTGATGCTTTTAAATTGTGGTGTTGAAGAAAACTGCTTAGAATCCCTTGAATTGCAAGAAGATTGAATAAATCAATACTTCAGGAAATCAAGATAAACTGTTCACTGGATGTAATAATCATGAGCTTGAAGCTCAAATATTTTGGCCCTATCATGAGAAGACAGGACTCCCCAGAGAAGACTCTGATGCCAGGAAAGATTGAAGGCACACAAAGAAAGGGGTGGCAGAGGCGGAAATGGATAGATGAGGTAACTGAAGTAATAAGCATGAGCTTAATGGAGCTTAGATGAGCATTGGCTGACATATGTGCCTTGCATGATGCAGTTCCGGATAGTCAGACATGACTGAACAACTGAAAAACATCAACAAAAAACCCATGCAAGTCCCAAAGTAGCTATTACATACTGCCCTTAACATACAATTATTTGTAAAGCCTTATGAATGATTGATGTTCTCTGCTGTACATGTGGTCTGAGCCAAAATGAGATTACATGGCTCTCATAAGAAATCCAGTCTTATGATATGTGTTCTCGGAAAGATGGAATAGAGAACCTAACCTTAGTGTAAAATTAATACCATGTAACAGCAGCTAAACCCCTTACAAGAAGGCTAACAAGATACTTAAGAAGTTCAAATAGAAGAATATATTTTACAGGACACCAATAAAATAAAAATGAGGCTGACACATCTTGAAGTACAAAGAAGTCTTAACCCAGATCAGTCAACTAAATTACAATGTCAATTACAAATAACTGTTCACTCTATAAACAACGGACACCAAACTAATGCAATTGATTAATTAGAGATTAGAGAGCTTTGGGAATTAACGTCTACCCACACTAACATCTGTCCTACAAATACATTGATCCTCAACGAATACCCCTTAACATTTAATACCATGTAACATGTGTCAAATTAACTACAGTGTTAATGTGCAATAATAAAAAAAAGAGCTTAAATGTATTGTCAATCAATGTGTGATTCATAACACCTAAACTTATGACAAATCATTTAATAGATTGCCACCAACATTCAGATTCACTCAGGTTAAGTCCAGGTGCATAACTAGAATAAATATCACAGAGTTGCTCGTCTGTGTGCAATCAAATAAAATAGAATCTGAAAACGCAAGCAGAACATACTGCAATTCTGGACTATTAGAGGCACTCATAGGATGCACTCCACCACCAATGGTCTAGTGCATGTGCAGATAAGAATTACCCATTACAAAATAAAGAAACAGACACAGTGAATCTCTTTGAAAGATTTACTGAATAATTACCAATGTATTAGAAGCACTGTTATCAAAGTAACAACGCCATGCAGAAATATAATCAGTGTGTTGCACATTGATGCCAGAAGGCCATAAGGCTTGCTACACATAAAATAACGAACAAACCCTTACACTGTAGAAAAATGCATAACAAATACATATAATTCATCAGTATAACCCATTAACCTACACACAAGTTGAAAACGTTAAAAATAATATGGGACAGTTCCTGAATTTTCTGTTTGTGTGTGTGTGTGTGGGGGGTAGGGGGGTAGAAAACCAAGAAGGGGAGGAGAAGAAGAAAATAAGGATATGTACAAGAGGGGAAGGAGAAGAAGAAAATACAGATATGTACAGTTAAGGTTTACATTTTGGAGTCCTAATAAGCAATCCTACTGCTGTCGATGTCCAGGCACTGCTACCAATGCTGTATTATTTGTCAAATCATAAGGTGATATAATACAGAATATATATTTTTTATTACTGATCTGTAATCTCTTTGCTTTAAACAATCTCTATGTTCACTGTGCATTGGATAAAACAGTCTTTTTGAGGGAATCACATGCTCTTTGCTAAGGACATGGCTACAGCAAGCCTTGTTGCAGTAACAATATTAGGAGCCTTTGACATAATTTAGGCCATTATTATTTGAAAGATTATTCCTGTAAACATTAATTGATTGTCTCATCCACTGTTTCTTAGTCTCTAAAATAATATGAGATAAGTTCACAGATCAGATGTGCTTATGTATGTGTAGCTTGTTGATTTGTTTATGGTGGTTTACTTACAGTATCAAGTGGCACTGCTTGGAGATCACACACTGTAATGTTTTATTTCAAGGCTACATGAAAAAAGAAACAAAACCAAAAAAGACATAAATTAAAGTACCTATTTACTCCTTGTGTACACAGAAGACCTCTACCGAACAACCATGCATTCTCCGTGATTGACATCTGGCAGGAGTTTGAGGTAAAGGCATTCCAGCAGCACGGGGAAAATACCCTTGAGAGGCATATTGTGCAGACTTCTCCTCTGGTATGGTGGCTTGGGAGACAGCCTCCATGGTAGTGCTCTCGAAGAAGAATAACAGATATTTAATTTATAATTGTCATAAGCATAACTTCATTCAGTGTTTATATTTACAGTTTTCAATTATGGGTTGTAAAGGCAATGATTAGGAGACATCTTGATAAAATCATGGAATGATCATTAGGTAGGTGGTCATCTTGCTGATTTACAATGATTTGTCCTCAGAGATATGATAAATTATGTGTTTTGTCTCATAAAAATATGGCCTATTTATTTATTTATTTTTACTTTTAATATCACATCACACGTTATTGCATTTCAGACGTAAATGATTGGCCGTTAATGTTTGTCAGCTACATTGTATTTCTGTTATGTATATTGCAGTTGAGTTTTAAGAGCAATTGCTATGTGATGTGGGCCATACAGTTGAGTAGGACATACTTTTGGTGAACAGCATTGATGATTGTGTTGTATGATTCATGGTGCATGTACTCACCTCTAAACCCACAGGCCTCCTCCACTGGCCCTACACCATGCCAGTTTTACTTTATGCTATACTCAAGTGACAACTACACAATCCAGTGCATGATTTGCTGTTTACAAAAAAACTACACTTCAACAATATTCAGAAATATAAAAAATCATTCAGATATTGCACTTTAAATCAAGGGAAGCGTGAATTAAAATAAATGCTAAATTAGATCAACTTTCCTTTATGTTTGCTTGCTGGGAACTAGTAGTAAAGATGAGACTACCAGCCCCATTAAATTCAAAGCCTGTAGTGGTATCCGCACACCCGCAAAGACTGCGGGCTTGAAATTCAGCTGCGTTACAGAGCTATTAAATTGAACCATGCCGCAAGTAATGGGCCATAGACGCAAACCTTGCACACGTTGGATGTGCGGCCAGGAACATGATCAATTAGTCAAACCGTAGTACAGGTATAGACGGAGCCAATGGCAAATGAGATCGTCGTCACAAAAAAATGGAGGTTAGGTTTCAAAGCCTTACGAATTTCAATTACGAGTTTCGTTGGGACCAGCATTCCAGAAATAATGCAGTATTAATAAATCAGTAAATATTATATTCTAGTCCATGCAAGTTCAATTATATGTATTAACACATTGATTACCAGGATCAATATAACAAGTAAATGAAACAGAAATAAAAGTGTTTTATATTGCAGATTTACAAGCTTGAGAATGTTGTGCTATTAATTTTAATACCTAACATCACTTTCCCTTTAATTAAAAATACAGTAGTGTGTGTATGTTTGCATTTACAGTGCTACGGATAGGACTTTAACCCCCTTGTCGTTGGCATTTTGGCTCCATTTCCGAGTTACGGGTTTGAACGCCAGTGGATTCGTAGCAATTTAATAGCGATTTTCAAACGTAACAGTTACTGGCTTGATAAATCAAAGGATTTGCGTCCACGGAGTTAAAATTTCGAAGTCCTGTAGGGTTTGGCCGCTTGTAACCTGCAGATCATTTGTGAGTTGCTTTACTGGGCCATTTAATTCGCCGTAAGTCTTGCGGGCTACGTTACGGGCTACGGTTTTACACTTGAGGGAATTTAATAGGGCTGTATATATGGAAACCAACCAGCAGATCTTTTGCACTCATTAATCTGTCTCCTAAACATCTAAAACTTTATCAATACATAGGATATAGATAAGCATGCCAGCAACCTGGAATCCATGTAGGTAATGTTCTTGCTGTAAGAATGCCAATCATAAAAAATGATAACAAGTTATAGGCAGCGCCCTGGAGTCCACAGACTATCTTGTGCAAGAATGGGTGATTTGTTTAATATGTTGCAAATAATGACGACTGTTTTGAATTTCTCATTTTCTGCCTCATCAACTAGGTTTATCAGTATATAAACAACTGATTGCGCTATTATAATCTCCAAAGCTTTAACACATCACTGTCAGACGAATATAGGGAAAAACAATAAAGTTAGAAATTAGAATGCCCTACTGATATCAGAAATTAATTTCTTTGTGTAAAAAGCAAGGCTATATATGTCGGCCGAATTTCCATACCCTGACAAACATGCAAATGTATGACACTGGATAAGGTCAGAACAATAAATATGAGAGTTATATTTTTATGCAAAGGTCAGAGTCAAACTCTACTTTTTTTGTGCTAATTTGAAGTGAGGATGTTTACCACTGTGCTAACAAAGTCATGTGTATATCAATAGTACAATCTGTGCTATCTTTGATGTTAAAGGAACTCTACAATAATATTCATGGAAGATGTAAAGCATCTAAAAAAACAAGAGCAGTGAAAGAAAAATACATTTAAATTAACCATATGCTCAACAACAATGTAATTTGCCTTTAATCCGGTGTTAATTATTTTACTGTTACTTTTACTTTACTGTTAAATATCATGTTGCCATTTCTGAGCCAGTCCCAAGTGTTTATTGAGAAAAAAAAAAACAATGGCATGAAAGTCAAACATGGGGGAGAGCTAGCACTTAGAACCATTTTGTAATGGTTTTTGGATTAGCTTCCATCATGTTGAAAGCTTTTGTTTTCCTCTTCAGTATACAGGCTCCTCTTTTGGACACCTCTTTTAATTCAGTGGAGAAATATAGAATTACAGAGTCTCTTTAATTAAAATTTATATAGAACACCTTTCCCTCTAAGCTATTTTGAATGATTTATTGTGTCTGCAAAAATATATGATACACTGTACAACAAACATATAAGAAGGAAACAAAAAAGTTTGCACAATAGATAAATAGAAAAAGTTAATGTTCTAAAAGTTACTGTGACCTTTTCATTTTCTTTAACTGTCTTTTCTTTTTTCTTTTGTGTCCAGCAGTATCAGAAATCATTTTTGAATAACACATATACAAATAATTTTACTGCTATTTACTTAAATAAAAATATTTTCAGTCTTTGTTTCAATAGCTAGTTTTCTTTTTCTTGTGATGCCTCAGTATTTATTTTACAAAATATATTTATGAGTACTAGTGCCAGGGTCCACACTCAGCTTAGGTCTCATGGCTTAGCCCAAGTACAACATGTACCACAGTCTGGTGCCACAGCAGTTACAACTATGGGTTTCTAGAGACAGATCAGTCAGAAGTACCTCTAATAGCTTTTGATGCTCTTTCTTCTAGCCTGCTGTGGTTAAGCCCGATTTTTCTACCAGCCAATCACACATTACCTGGGACTATTCACTGCTGCATCAGCTTCCCCTCCGTTAGGATTAAGGTTGTATGTTCCTGTGATTGGGAGTAGTCCTGGTTGCTCCCCGAATCTGGTTACTGTTCCTAGTCCATTCCTGTTCCCTGTTTGACTGATCTTTTGCTGCTGATCCAGAATGTCATGGACATTGTTGGATTTCTGCTAGCCCTGATCTTTGGCTTTTGTCTGACCATTCTTTGCTGTGCCCTTGAACTTGTTCTCTGGTACTTTACCCAGACAATCCTGACAACTATCATTAATCACTTATATTTACTTTGACCATTGACTGATTGTAAATGGATTCTGCCTACCTGAAACACTGAACAAACCTAGTTGCGGTGACCTGCCTTTAACCTAGCTCATGTAATGTTGGCTGCTTGGACTTCAATAAGGGAGCAGAACACTTGAGTTAATTAATATGTCTATGTATATAGTACCTGAATCTACCTGCCTATGTTCTGCTTTATAGAGTCTAGTCATCCATCTTATTCACCCTGTAGAGCTAGATACTTAAATCAGTGTCATTATCCATGTGGTAAGATGTTCAATCTTGTTTACATTATGCAATGTTTTGAAGAGATGCATGTCTGACCTAGCATATTATTTACGGATCATACAGAACGCAATTAATTGTATCCTACTGTATCTTAATCCATTTAGTTATCTTACTAGTTTAGATGACCTCTTTGCCCTGATGTCATGAGGTGAACAACACTGCTCCAGGTGCCTTGTTATTTTATGTGGGGTGTAATAACTAAAGGGTAGCAATCAGTGTAGTTGTTCTTACATTATTGTTTAGTAGGCCACACAACATCATAATACTAACTTGGAATACTATTATTCCATCAAAGGAAACTACTCTCAAGTGACTGCTTCTTTGACACTGAGGTCTCTCATTACATGTGGGTCTGCTGAGTAAAACTTGTCAGTACTACAATAATGTATATCTGAGTTACCCAGTAGCCAATATACCAACTGATCAAATGTATTTTCTTCCCATAAACCCGTAGGACAAGAACTATACTCCAGTCTTCTCGTAACTCACAGGATTGGGATAAACCGCTTGTCAATCACTGAAGAGAACTAGAGGAATCCAAAATTCCAAATACAAGACATCGAACTACATATAAATTCTAGACACACACAACAGAAAAGACATATACAAACACAAGAGATAATCTTGGGAACATGACTTTTCAATATTACTGTCCCAATGTCTTAATGTAATGCAGCTGTTTAAGTTTAAAAAAATTGCTATACAGATGCCAATGTTTGCATTTCACTTGTTTTTCTATTTTTATTTAAGTAGCATGCTCTGTATGCCTTACTAAGAATAATCACATACTTATGCTAATGTATTCCACCTTATGTTATCATTTTTTATCAAATCCATCGATAAACATTAATAATCCATAATAAATGGGATGACAAAATCAAATCCTGCATTTTACTGGGCTAAACACAGTATAATCGGTTTAATGACTTTAAGTTTTTCCTATTATTCAGATAGCTTTTTCTCGATTTTCAGAAATATGTGTGTAGGACTCATACGTCATACCCATTATTATTCCATAGGTTGATTAATTTATAAAATAGCATCAGTTGATAAAACATTCATTGCACCATAATGATCTTACAATAATGTTTATTCAATGATGTCCTATAATACAATTCTACAATTTCCTATTTGGAAAATGTTAATATGAATAAATGTTACATAAATTAGTTACCATGCTTTGAAATAAATAACATTTTTCATGCAACATATTGTAATCAGTCACTAGTAAATACTTTCTGTATGGACTTACTCTACCTTCAGTCTGATACTTCATGATAAATCATATATAATAGTTCTCAAACTGCAATTTGTCATCACGCTTGTGAGCATCGCAAAGCGAGGTGAGCCATTGAGGCATTGAAACCTTCCGGGCTCGCAGGACTTAGGCAATAAGCGCTGAAGGCACTCATTGCCCTGCTCACCTCGCAAAGCAAGGTGAGCAGTTGAGGCATTGAAGCACGCAGGACTTAGGCTGAAGTGAGCAATTAAGCAGCCGTGCAGCACTTAGGCTGCAATGAGCATCGAAGTCGCTCATTGCAGCCAGTGGCCCCGTCACACATGCAAGCTCGGGTAAAAAATATGACCTCAGAAAAATATGAATTTAATGGCCGACCCGCGCAAATCGAAAAACAATTAAAAAAAGTAAAAAAACACATTCACACACAGCACAGGGGAGAGCCAGGAAGCCTGGGAGTGAGGTTGCATGCAATTTTGAGTCTTATTTGTTTTTTTTCGTCACTCAAAAATCGGCTAAGCGAGAAAAAAAAAATGATGAAAAATTCTGAAACTCGATGAAAACGAGGCTGAGCAATGCCAGACACGTGGGACTTAGAAAATTCACAACGACAAAGACAGTAACACTTACACGAAGAACGCCAGGCACGCAGGACTAGAAAATATATATGACGGCAAAGACACTAAAACTTAGACCAACAAAATCCGAAATCTGGAAAATACGAATTTAACGGCCGAACTGCGAAAATTGAAAACCACGAAAAACAAGAAAAATAATTAAAAAACCATAAAAACACACCCGCACACAGCACAGGGGGAGAGCCAGAAAACACGGGAGTGAGTTTGCAATCGATTTTGGGTCTTATTTCACGGCAAAGAAAGTAACACTTACACCAACAACGCCAGGCACGCTTTACTTTAAAAATAAAACAAACAGCAGTCAGCACCCCCCACACAAATAGTCAGCAGACACACAGAAGAGAAACACACAGGGAAGTCACAGGGGGGAGATGCTGTAAAGAGACAGATGGCATTCCCAAGCACAAAACTTTCAGGATAATGAACCCTCCAATGGTCGCCCCGTACACTAGGTGGGAGGAAAGGTGCACAATCACCCCCGAATGCGCTCAATGCGAGCCATGCAATGAGCATCAAAGGAGCTCATCACGGGGCTCACGATGAGTGCCAAAGGTGCTTAGAGAAGCAAAGGCCTCACATTGTGTGGCAAAAAACATTGCCTTGTTTACAATTTTATGCCCTTCATTTTCTGATGGGCAATTCGCTTGTATAACATAATGATCAACAGCTACTTTATATACTGTTAAATAGATAGCAGAAGCTGATATACATAAATAAGTATAAACAACATTTTAGGATTAATCAATTTATATTTCTATAGTTTACGTAATGTAAAACAATGAACAATTGACAATAAAAATTATATTTTTTAGAATGTATTGCATCTTGCTTATTGGCTATATTTCCTAAGGCAGAATATTTTTATTTAATTATCAGAATATTATCTCAGTGTGTATTTTGTTTGTTATCCTAAATGTCAGTAGTAACATGCAGAATAAGTTTGTGAAATTGCAAATGACGCAAACATCATCAAGAAGGTAACAAAACTTGAAATTCTTTATGAAGTCATATTTGAAAGGAATAAGGACAGATGTACTAAAACATGTTGGATAAATATTGCCAGAACCTCTAAGTTCCTATGTTATCCTATGGACGTATGTACAAGAATGATAAATCTCCCTTAGTTCACCAGCACTTTACTATTTAGGCTACATGGCACTATGTTTCCTTTCAAACAAATGTTTTTTTCCAAAATGTATTAATAAGAGATATGGGAAATCCTTATGCGTCTCCATATGTGTGAAGGGACACTTTGGGTTGTGGGATTCTGTGATTTCTGTCATGCAGCAAAAACTTGGAGGCCTTCATGATATTCATTTAGCCATATTTCCTACTAATTTCCTATTCTCAGCATGGGGATGTCGTAAGAGTGTGTCACATGCAAAAATCTATCAGCTATTACCATAAGGGAATTTATGAGCAATTTTTCTCCTCTGCAGGTATCCAAAGTCACTATCTGAAGGATGAAACATGAAACATTTCTATTCACCACTAGTTGTAATAAAAATGTTATGAATGCTATGAATATGTTTTCTTTTATTTGTATTATATTCTCCATCTGACAGCTCATTTCGATTTTAGTAGGAACAACAAAAAAATATATATGTATCTCATGCCTTCTATTAACATAGAAGTATTATTTAATAGAATATAGTAATAAACACATTCATACATATTTTTTCTAATAACTCACAGTTCCACTGTATCTGTGAAATGTATTGAAAGTGACCCAGCAATAACAATTAAGCTTTACCGCTAATCTCCACATATATCTAATTGCAATTACATTTAATGAGAGCAGTGAAGATAGTGGAGAAAGTAAGATAAAATAGTAGTCGTGAATAGAGTGAAGGGGCTACAGTGAATAGCAGTTATAGGAGTTTCCTGTAGAAATTACAATAAGGCTGCCTTGGTCCTAAGAACGTTTTTACAAGCAAGTTTGCAGAGATACTACATCCCATAAAAGTTACTAACTAGTTCCCAGGGGGTATTGCTCATAGCTATCTAGCTGTAACATGTGCTCTCATCCTGACTTATAGTGTATATACCTGTAGGAGACTCCAAGTCAGAAATTCAGTAGCCTCAATAGCAAAATAACACTACCCACCATCTAAAGTGAACAAGCTGCACTAGCCCTAACATAATCCCACCTATATATCGATCAATCAAATTATCCATCCATCTATATATAAAAATACTCTCCCATCCAGGGAAAGGTTTAAATATTAGTAACATGAATTTGGGCATGACCCCTCTGCCTAAGCCTTACTGCCATCCACAAAATGAGCCCAAGTGACCTCCTTGAACTCGTCAAAACATTGTGCTTTGGGTGGAGGATCCATTAACCCCTTATTTAACCTCCTTACCTATGCTAAATAAATAATAGGTGCCTCAAAGGGTCCCAATGGACCCCGTAGTGCTTATAACCTATGAAGGTCCCTGATCTCGATATTGCTATCTCCTTGGGAGTTCCTAAAGATTTTAACCAAATAAAATAAAGGCAATTCTGTATAGCTATTATTTTAACCAACAAGAGAGTTCATTTTTTCCTAGTCTGATTGGTGAAAGTATTAAACAACCAGAATATGGGTTAATACTAGTGTTGCTGTTGTCTGGTTGGTTGTTGAAAGACCCAGTGAGAGAAGCGATATATATATATAATAAATATTATATTCTTCTCTGTGATTGGCTCTTTATACAGTTAATCAGATAAGGGCAACACTACTAGTAAACCCTATTAAGAGTTTTATTATTCAAATACTCGAATGTGATTGCCTGAAATATGACTGACACATATTTCAGGCAATCAGAAGTCTACAAAAAGACTGTATCAGATAATGGTGTGATCAAAAGGCTTCATCTGGGAGGGAGCTCTCCAGAGGAGGAAATCTGTTAGTTATCAAGCAAGAAAAAAAAGATTTCAATTAAGATTTGAGTGGCTCAAAAACTGAGGACCAGGAAGTGGTGGATTGTTGCTGGAGTGGTTTCTATCAATGGGTAATTAATTAATTAATTAACATATTTTTTTCCAGTTCAGGTTACTTTTTTTTATTATTTTGAGTACATATTTGTTCTTTATAATTGCAAATAATTTTATTATTTTACTTCTAATTCTTTTTTATTTGCTGAATTTTTTAAATTGCTAAGATGTTTTATATGTGTACTTAGTTTATTTTAGTTAGTTAATGGTTTAGGTTTAATGACTACAGGGTTCTTAAGGACACCCATGAGAGAATAGAAACCAAGGTGGTCCATAAGGCGCCCTTTAGTTGGGGCTAGGGGGACATAGGATCTCTAAAGGCTCTAGTGATGTTAGGTTAGTATACCATGGGGGCTCCATAGGGATTCCTATTTTATTATACATTAGGAGTTCATAGGCACCCTTTAAACATAGTGTTAGGGGTCTGCAGGGACATCCATACAACATAGGTGTTATGGGGTTTATTGGGACCCCATGCTCACTTGTTACTTATTTAGGACAGATAATGGGTGAATGCAACCTCTGCATCACTACCTTATCATGGTGAAGGGGCTTGTGTACCACAATGAAGCTGTAAACCATGTAGGGTCAACCAAGATGGACAGGTCATGGCAAAGAGGTCAAAAAAATCATGATCCACTGTCAATCCTCTCCAGTATTTTTGCCATGAAAACCTTATGTATTAGCCCAAACAAACCAAGATGTGCCTGGCGTGCTGTGGTCCACAGGGTCACGGAAAGTCGGACGTGACTGAATGACAAAACAATGGGTTAATGAGGGGTTAACAAAAGGCACAAGGGGTAGGAGAAAGGGAGGACTCAATGGCTCCCTGGGTGTTAAGGGGTTCCCAAGTGATACTAGGGCTCTTTGTATATTTAAGGAAGTAGCAGGGCATAGGGGTCCTTAATCCCACAGCTTTCATTTTTATTTTTATTTAAGGCATTTCTTTCTTTAATCAGAGCAAAGATGGCTATAGTTTTAGTTGTAATATAACAGTGCAAGTGCCAGCAGAACTTTACAGGAACACTTTGAATTAGGATAGGTTTCTTACAGGAGCTACATTTCAGGTAGAGACACTTGTAGAGCAGGGACCATGGCAGGCAGAGGGGTTACACTTAATGTTTGTTACAGGCACCATCTAATAGCTATGTTAGGGCTTAAATGGGGTTTTTACTCATAAGATGTAATCAAGCCCATTGTCATTAATCAATTGGTGACCATCTATGACTATTTTAAATCTAGCCAATAATATTTGTTAGATTCAACAGGAAGAAATATTCAGATTCAAATACCATCAGTAACTTTTCTTCAGATTTTTTTGAGGGTTGTGGACTATCTACCTGTTTTAATTAGAAGCCTGCATCTCGCGATATACAGGCCATATGTCTGTGGCCCTGCTGTGGACTCAAAGTCTGCTACAATTCCAGTGCTCTTCAATTGAACCAGCCCGCAAGTTACGGGCTGAAACCCAAAACCGTAAACCATGCCATCGTCTGTAGCAGTTCAGGGCGGGAATATGATCAATTAAGCAAGACCGTAACTCCCCACTTTGAAACAGCCAAGAGAAAATGAGACCATCATCATGATGTCAGTAAAACATGGAGGTTACATATCAATCAATTTGCTTTTAGGGATCTAATATGCGATCAGACTTGCGAAACTGCAAAATACAAAATAATAAAAGTGAATGCCGATACTGTTCTAGTCCATGTGAGTGGCTTGATATGTATTAACTCACTGAGTCTCAAGATTGATATAACCCTGAAATGACACATAATAAAATTAATGTTTAATTGCAGACTCGCGAAACTGCAAAATACAAAATAATAAAAGTGAATGCTGATACTGTTCTAGTCCATGTGAGTGGCTTGATATGTATTAACTCACTGAGTCTCAAGATTGATATAACCCTGAAATGACACATAATAAAATTAATGTTTAATTGCTGATTTGTGAGCTTGAGACTGTTGTGCAATTAATTCTAATGTCTTTCATTGAAGTATTGATTTTATATTTGCATTTACAGTGCTGAGGATAGGGATTAAACACCCTTGTGGGTCCTCTCTAGCACCCGTAGGATTTTCTCCTACATCTGCCATTTACAGGTGTGGAAACATTTGCAGGTTTGGGGAATTGTAGCAATTTAATAGCGATTTGCGATTTTAGCGATCGTAACTCTTGTGGATGGGAAAGATCAAAGGCTTTGGGAGGGTGTAAGTTCCAGGTTTAACAGCTGCAAAGTTCTCTAGCCCATAACACGTAAACCGTTTGGAGCCCTCAAAAAGACCCCAATTGAATAGCAAATGAACTTACGGCCTCACTTACGGGCTCCAGTAACTTACGATTGCTCAATAAAATCATGCTCTATGAGCCTCATTCAATTGAGCTTTTGGGAGATCCGGGCTTCGAAAATGTAGCCCGCAAGTTATTTTGCTATTCAATTGGCATCTTTTTTGTTACGGCTACGGTTGAGTTACGGGCTCTGGCCTCCGATTCAATTCGATGGTTAACATCCCCCTCGCTAACCCGCAAATGGCAAAAGTTGAACCATAAGTCAGGGGTACCAAGGAGGATTCGCAAACTGCTTAATGACATGTCTGGAGCACTTTAAAAGCAAAAAAAAAAAGGAATACTGTACTCTTGTTAAAAGGGAAAGTGATGTTAGGTATTAGAATTAATAGCTGAACAATCTCAAGCTCACAAATCGTCCATTACATGTTTGATTTCCGTGTTATATAGTTCCCGACAATCAATGTGTTAATACATACAATGGAACTCACATGTTATAGAATATCATGTTTACGGCTTTATCAATATTGCATTATTTTTAGGTCCAATCGTAACTCGTAATTGAAGACTGTAGGACTTTATTATCCAAACACCATTTTCCATTGATGCAATGATGACGATCTTTGTTTCCATTGGCTGTTTCTATCTCAGGAGTTACGGCCTTGGTTAATTGATCTGTTCAAGCTCGCAAATGCTACATATCATGGCATGGTTTCCGCATTTCCCTATCAACCCATAACTTGCGGCCTTGAGTAATTGAATAGCACCATAACTTACGAGCGCTGTGGGCCCGCCGACATACGGCCTATACCACAATAACTTGCGCCTCCGAATTAAATGAAGCTCTAGGTCTTCTGTTTTTCTCCAAGTAAAAAGAAAAAAGAAGATATAAAATCTGAAACATTACCATATATCTTCTAGCTTGAATGATATAATTTACATACACTCTGGGCTATCTTCTGTAGAGGAAGAAGAGATTCATGATGACACCATAGTGCTTTATAGCTTGAGGATATTAATTAATTAAGCAAAGGAATAATGAGTTTAGAGATTAAAGATGTTAAAAACTATATTTAATAATGACTAGAATATTTCCTGGAGGTTAAATGTAGGTACTCTAATTCAAATAAAAAATTATATATATATATATATATATATATATATATATTGTAAATAACCTGTGTATTAGAGCTTAGTCTACCCTAGACTAAAATGTTTTGAGTTATAAATGTTTTCCTATTTTACATTTTGTTTAAAGATAAATGCATCCAACTATAAAGGTGCAACCTCTTAAGACTGATAAACTGGTCAACAGAATCAGCAGAGTAATTAAAAAAGAAATGCCATTTAAATATTTGTTTTCTTTGTTGCAGCATTAAACATGTTTCATATTTTATTTCATTAACACAGGAAGTTTCTGTAGCATAACAAGAAACAAAAATCTATGGCATATGTATTTAGAAATACAATTTATAACATATTCAAATAATGGGAACTGTTACCAATAATTTTTTTAATTATTTTTATTATGAGAAAAGAAAATTGCAGAGCTTCAAGTACATACAGTATGAAGATAATGAGACCATGACATGGTATAATGGTATATTACAAACCATAATAAACATATTTTCTGCAAACTTTTCTTATAATATTTTGTTATTTTGTTTAAAATCATCTATAATTTCACATAGTGTTTCTATCATAAATTTTAACAGGAATCTGTAAAAAGGAGGAAAGAGAGGGACGACCAATCCCTGAAGAACTCACTCATCAGTCTTAACTGCCAGCTCTCAGAGTCCGAATATCCCAACAGGAGGCCCATCTCTGTATCTCCCATCTATTTCATTGGATAAGGCATTCATGGAATTAATTAATTTAATTTTCTGTAGAACTTCCTCATATGTTGGAATGGTTAATTTCCAATGTTTTGCTACTATGCTTCTAGTTGCTAGGAATATCTGATTCAATATAAATTGGGCTGAGTTTGATAGACCTGGAATTGGGATATCATTATGCCTCTTTGAGGGATAATGATATCCCAAAGTGTCAAAGAAGCACTCTCTCTCTCTCTCTAACGCTCTCTATCTTTCCCAAAGAAGCGTAAGTTGCATTCCAAATATGTTTAATTTTGGGGCAGACCCATAACATATGCTTTAGAGTTCCTAAGGTGTTACACCCTTTAGTACAATTAACATCTAATACATTAGAGTCGGAGTCTAAATGGGGTAGGATACCATGATGGTTTTATATGCATTTACCTTCAATGTAATATTTAAGGAGAAGTTTGCTGAGTTTTACAATTTTTCCCCCATTGCTCTTCAACTAAAGTAATATTAGGGTCAGCTTCCCAGGAAGATCTATAGTACACCTGACTAGGAGTACCCTGATCATCTAAATAGTTGTAAAGTACTGTAATATTTTTCTTACCCTTTGCATTGTTCAAAGGGAGTTTTACTGGCTAGTTTGTTATCTTGTGCAATATGACCTAGTTTAGAGTTAATCATTATCAAAATAAGCCATTCCTTTGCAGTAATTGGTAACTTGTGCTAAATTCCTCCGGGAACCAAGTCTGACATTCCAGCAAGATGCCTGCAGCAATTGTTATCTGTTTTCGGATCCACCAAGCTAGTTGAGAGTTTTTATTGACTGAGGCAACTTTATGGAGTCACCATAATGGAGACAGCCATGAGACGTTTTCTAGCAAATGTGTTCTTTTGTTCATCTGCAACCATAATGTGATAGAATACTCACACTCAATAGTAATTATTTCAGGGTAATCACATGATGAATGCTTAGCCATAATATCTGGTACAGAAGTATATTTTGTTCCCGAAGAATTGTTGTTCTATTTCCACCCACATAGGAGGAGAATCTTTATATACTATTTTGTTAGTTGAGCTAGTCTCTCTGCCTTATAGTATCTTAGCAAATCAGGAGTGGCTAAACCGCCCCTCTTTTTTGATGCTGTCATGGTTGCTCTATTTATTCTAGTCTTTTTATTACTCCAACTGAAGCTTAAAATTGCCTTCTGTAAATGTACCAGATCTTTTAGCTTGACTGATGGTGGGATAATCCAAAAAATATATAATAATTAACGGAGGGCGTTCAATTTAATGGCCATTTTAATGGAATTTTACCAAACCATAAGATATTGAGGGCAGACTAGGTATGAAGATTTTTATATATTTCTTTAATGATATTGGGATAATTGACGTCATAGACTAACTTAGTAGATCTGGGAATACGAATTCCCAAATATTTTATATGATTATGTGACCATTTAAAAGAGTAGTTTAATGCCAGTCATAAGTTACTGTAGCCCGTAAGTGAGGCCGTAAGTTAATTTGCTATTCAATTGGCGTCTTTATGCGGGCTCCAAACGGGTTAAGGGTTACGGCCTTGAAAATTTTGCGGTGTTTAAACTCAGAACTTACAACCTCCCAAAGCATTTGATCTTTAACGGCTGCAAGACTTGTGACCGCTAAAATCGCAAATCGCTATTCATTTGCAAAAATCGATCAAGACTGCACCCGCAGGCAAGCCCGCAAGTGGCAAATGTCGGCCCAAAGCTTATGGCGTCCAAATAGGTCCCACAAAGGTTTTTCAGACTTGTTTGGAACAGTGGAAATCCCAATACAAACACACCAATGCACTTTAAAATATGGGGAAAGCAATGGAATGCTTTACAATTACTTGCACAACAACTCCCAACTAACAAATATTGCAAAAAATAAAATGTAATTTTCCTCATAGGTTGTAATGGTCATGCATATGCCAATATGAAAAGTCATGGGAGTATTACATTCATACCCTCATATCCATAAACTAACATCACATGAATCATTATGTATATGTTCATATGCTTTAACAAACATCACAACATTACATTAATATCTACATCTCCCATTTTGTTTACTTCAGATGATGCAGGATATGAGTGTTTGCCGTCGTTGTTGACCCCTGTGAACAACCCACACAGACAGGCGGAGGAGATGTACAATGCAGCCCATGCCACATGCTGGAATTAATATAGCGCACCTTTGGTGTGCTTAAGATGCGCTTCAGATGTTTACATTCCACTGGAGGGGAGCTACAGTATATCCCCGATAAGATTTGTCAAATCATCATGGCCTGCTGTTGTCTCCACAATATAGCACTACAGGTCAACTTTCTGGGGGACATAGATGAGGCTCAGCTCCTTCAGGAGGAAGGGCCTCTACCTCCCCCTGTTGTGGATAATTTTCAGCGGTCACAACAACGTGCCCACATCATTCGTGAGTACTTCACATGTAAGTACAAAACAAATAACAACCAATTATAATGTACCTTGATTATGCCTAACTAATACAACTCTTTTCTCCTTACCCATTGTCATACAGAATATCAAACAGTCCACAGTAGAGGATAGCTTCCAGATATGATGTATTTCTCATGATGCATTATTGGTTAACACTGGATCAACTACTACCTGCTATGCTATCCATTAATGGTAATTATGCACACATTCCCATGCACATCATATGTACTGATATCTGCAAACCTCCAGAAACTATGCTAAATGGATGGGATTATATATACCACAATGTCAATGTATATAGACCCCACAATCATATTAGAAAACATCTTTACAGTACAGAACAGTAGTGTTCACATTGTCTGATCATGCTAATCCACATTCAATAGAGGTCAATGCAATTAATAGCAATATGGAAATATTAACATACCAGCAGATCTGAAACAATAATCAATGTTCAGCATGGGATGCAAAGAATGGATCTTTCCTTTTATTTGACCCCGAATGATGCAACCAGCAGTCATGGTCAAATAACAGGAAAGGTCCCAAATGTGTGCTCACTTATTTAATTAGAAATCAATGTTTAAATCAATATGATTATAGTAGATTATGTGTGACTCTAATAACCTCATCATATTGCCATTACAGGAGTGCTGCCATGTGTCAACTCATCGGTCAACCACACTGACAAAGAAAAACAACCTTTCCAGCCACAGAACATCAGCTACATCAACATTGACTACATTTTAAGTATTTGCAGAACACAAGTGCATGGATGCAGAAGAAAAAATAAGTAACAACTCCATTAATGGAGTCCTATGTTTTTTTCCCCAAAACATCCCATAAGTATTGCAGAAGCCGTCAGAAAACATTATCATACCCAGCAGACGTTTCCTGTGGCAACAGATCTCCTCATGGATATCCTCTTGACCACATACAAGATAAAACACCACAATTGGATTGCCAAAGATTCATTAATCTGTAATAGTTGTACTATTCCAACATCATGAGTAATTAGAATTAGCCATCATCATCTGCCAGATAGCTTGCGATCTCACTAAATAACATGTGAACATATGTGCCAACATACCTGCATCTGTTGGTAGCTGCTCATATATCATGTGTAATGTTTATTATAATATGTTTATTGTGTGTTTCATCCAGATCACGGTCAGAACAAGGCATGAAGATAAGCATCCTGACATTCCATGGTCATGCTAATGTCATCATGTATGTGCATGTTTCTGAATCATCAAGTTGTTGCATCCAGTGTGATATTTGATTTCCATTACTGATAATCCAATATATGTAAAGCTGTAATTGCACAATACAAAACAGATGTCATGTGACATCTGTCATCTGATGTTCCTCAGTATATGTATGCTCACTTCTCTGTACATAGATTTCTATGTACCGATTGCTTTAGACATTCTATATGCTCCTCTACTTGGACTATTGTGAAGCCTGCATCATAATTCCTTCCAGAGCTCTTCTTCAGTGCTGACGTGATCCTCCCTGTACATATGGGGAAGAGTAACTCTAGGCTTGGAATATAACTGTTAATGAGGTTACGTTATTTTTCAGTTATGCATATGCAACAACAGATAATAGAGATGCTCATTCAGAGAACAGAATTGCCATCAAATACCCTGTTTGTTGTGAGTGAATCTCTCAAATAACTTACTATAGACTGATACGGTTCTCTTCAGGTCCCCTACTGAGTGTCCAAAGTTATGTATGGAGAGGCAGCTCTCAGAGCGCATTATCATTGCCAGAGAATTGACCTATTGGGGTTATAATAGGAACTGATTGAACATTTATACTTCTAAAGTTGCATAGGACTGTCTGTTGGACACACAAGCCAACATTTTACTTCTCCCCATAAGTATATATCCTTATTCTCTATCATTGTTATCTCTGCTTATTGAATTTTTATAAATGTCTTAATATCTGTAATAATATGATGTAAATGATAGATTCTAAATCCCCCTCAACTGATCCGTAAAGTCCGTATTTAGTGATTGCGTGTTAGATCTTGTGTGGGTGTTTGTAATCGCATGTGAGGCGCCGTAGAGCCTCCACCTCGCAAGGGTCCGCATTTGCAGCCTGCAATGAGCCTTTGGCTCATTGCAGCCGATGTGGGAGCCTCCACCTCAGCAAATGCGGCTCTTCGCTTTGCGGCTAAGGAGCCTTGCGGACCCTTCTGCGTCTCTCGCTTTGAGGACCCTTCTGCTACCCCATATATCTGTAGTCATAACCAGAGATCTTATAGTGCTATTATGTCAGTTATCTATGTATGGGTTCATATGTGTGCATATGAGGGTATGATGGTGCATATGATACTCACATTGCAGGGTTTCCTGAAAGCCAGTCCTGGAAGGTCCACAACTGCTGCTGGCTCCAACGACTCCTTAATAGTACTCTCCCATCCACAGTAGGTGATGTTGAATGGTGGGCCACCACCAGTTTCACAGGCTGCTCTGGTCATCATGGTTTGCAACCCCTAGTGATGCAACAGCTGCAGTAATCTCATATTAGGCACATGTCTTCTCACCATGCCTCCCACCATTGATGATGCTACATCAGGCTTGGACTTCC
The DNA here is from genome assembly GCA_027410445.1 of Discoglossus pictus. NCBI lineage: Eukaryota > Metazoa > Chordata > Amphibia > Anura > Alytidae > Discoglossus > Discoglossus pictus. The sequence goes on along the minus strand of CM050165.1, from coordinate 413,501,963 downwards.
CTGTGGAGGGTTTCTGTCTCCTCTGGGCTATAATAGTGGGCCCTCTGATTTGCCACAATCTCTTGCCCTCCCAACTGTACTTGGGGTTCCTGGCCTCCCTGTTCTCTCCCTGGGGCCTGCCCCTCATCCCCACCACATACCCCCCTGGGATCAGGCCCTTGACCCTCTGCTCCTACACCTTGTGTGACGATCTGTGAGCACACACCCCCCTCCTGCTCACCTACACCTGTACCACCGCACCCTGACCTGCTTACTCCTCTCCCTCTATCTCTCCTCCTCTCCTCACTCTTCTCCTCCAGTGTTCCCCTCTCTCTCCTCACTCTTCTCCTCCCCTCACTCTCCTCCTCCGGTGTTTGTATCTCTAGCACTCTCTCTCTCTCTAACGCTCTCTATCTCTCTCTAGCACTCTCTATCTCTCTCCCTCTAACACTTTATCTCTCTCTAGCACTCTATATCTCTGTCTCACTAACACTCTGTATCTCTATCTAGCACTCTCTATCTCTTTCTCAGTCTATCTCTCTCTAAATATATCTCTCTCAAAAACCCACCAACGCGTAGACCTGTGTGTTGACTTTCTCAGCTATAGCACAGTCAAAGATTTACATTGTTTGCAGTCTTTTAAACTGGTTTCTGCAGTGTTGATTGGCGTTCTCTGCTTCCTATTGGTTAATTAACCTATGACGGGATCATAATTATGTCCTTGCTTGATTTTCACGCGCTTCATCGTATCGCATACTCGGAAGCAATACATGTGAAACCAGATTTTACAGGCTTGAGGCTTCGGCCCGTAACTTGCTCTCTTGCGCAATTGAATCAGAGACGAACATGAGCCCCCAAGATGCCCGCAGACATACGGCCTAGATCTTGTGAGATGCAGGCTTGCAATTGAATTTGGCTGGCCAATCATGAAGGGGAACTGTGTGTGAACCAAGAGTCCCCTCCCAGGTCCGCCCACTAGGCGGGGCCAACTAATCCATTTGGGCTTTGAATGTCCAGGGAAAAGCACTTGGTTCTCCTGTGCACATGCTATGAAGGCTGAGAAGCCTTCAGGCCATCCCATTGTTTCTGGGCACCTGCCTGTCTGCTCTCCAGCTGTGAGCTTCCCATTGTTAGTTCTCTGCTGGACACTAGCTAATGGGATTAACAGGCCTTTGGGAACAAAGGAGGCGTGGCTGTATTCAATGGCTTTCCCTCTACCATATAATGACATACTAATATAATAACATACATTCATATTTACAAATACAACACACAATGTTTCACACACATACAACCAACACATCCCACCAGCTCCCTCACAGGACACCCATTACAATGAGCCTAAACATGGAAGGGATGGGAATATGCTAAGGGATAAACTTATAATACTTTATCCCCTAGACCACAACATAACAATATATCCATAACAAGTGGGCCCCAAACCTTTTGTTCTTCCCCATGGCAACAGCATGTGGAAGATAACCCAGCCCAAAATGGCCACTGCTGCCAGTCACAAAATGGCCCCAGCATAGTTCACACCAAATCCAATATGGCCACTGGCTGATTCATGACAATCCTTCCCCAAGCGGGCAGGGAACATCCAAGATTTTCCCAGCTACGCTGATAGTCATGAATCTGCTGGTGTGGTCAGGCCCTCTGTATGCTAGGCCAGTTCTTGTCTGTCGCAAGGTGCAGAGTAAAGACCTCCCCCAGCCCTTGGCCTTGCTCCCACTGTATAGAGCAAATTGCTCTTCCCATGTAACCCCCACCCAAAACAGTCCAGGATCCCATCTCTCTGTTTTTGGCAGCAGCATGGAAGTCTCTGGGGACACAGTGGGTTGCACCCATACATTCTTCTGAGGCAAAACCGTATTTTTGGGAGCCCCATAAAACAACCCCTGTCCCATAGCAACCCCTTTCCCTCCAGCCAGTCCCCACAGCTGGGATGGGGTCTCTAAAACAGTCTCTGGGCCTATGGGATTGCAAGGGGGCAGTCCAGAAGTTCCCTCAGCAAAATCATTATTGTTGGGAGCCCAATAACACAATAACTGTAGTAAAGTACATACCGGTCTGCGCTTGACTCCAGCGTCCCTGATGGAGTCCGGACTTGGATGCTCTGTTTGCTCTGGCTCCTGGAGATCTGTATCTTTGGACAGACCCTCCTGGTTTTCTTCCCCTGGGTCTGTCTGTGTTGCAGCCTGGAGAACTACGCTGTTCCCACCCAGGCTGTGCTTTGGGGCCCTCAGCTGACCCTCTTCTTCTATGGCCTTTTGCTTGGTACCCTTATCCCAGTCCTCCAGGTTTAACTGGGCCTTTGGAGCGGTGTCTGTTCCAGTGGGCCTCTGGACATTGGTTATCCAGGGTATCTCCCCACTTGGTTCACCCTCTACTATGGTGCCACACTGCACCCACGGCTCCTTTGCCAAGGCTGGCAAGTTTGCTGCCCCTGTCGGGCTCTTGGTGCCCCTGGCACTCTCTTGGTGCCCCTGGCACTCTTGTTGTGTGAGGCCTGGTTCCCTGTAGCTAAGAACCAGTTCCTTTCCCTCCCCACAGTCCATTACATAGCCCACCTGGGCTCTGTGCTTCCCTAGCACCTTTTGTAGCAACTCTCCTGGGGTGTCAGAGTACAGATTTTGGTTATCTGTTGTAGGCTGGGGAATCTTATCCTTCCCACCCAACCTGACCTCTACGGCCTTCTCCCCAGAGTGCATTACATAGCCCTCCCCACAGTCTCTTGGGTGGCTATCCTGAGCCCCTGGCTCCATTAGCAGTTCTGGCCCATACACATTGCCTAGAACTTCTGAGGGCAGACTTAGTTCATCTGGCCCTACCTGTTGAGCAGTTACTGGGGTTTCTGCCAGGATTTGTGCTGGAAGGTAGTCCTCAGGTGAGACCTGTTTGGAGAAACTGTGCTCTGCTAGCATTTCCTCTGGGATTAAGTCTCTTGGGGTATCAGGGGACAAACATGGGTTATCTGACCCCACCCAGGGAACATTCCCCTGGGTCTCTGGCTCTTGGAGCTGGTGATTTGGTCCGAAGCTGACTTTACCATCCCTTCTAGGCTCTGACATAGTCTCTATATTTTTTAAAGGAACGCATTCTCCATCACTATGTTCTCCCCAGACCCCTTGCACACAATCACTTCGGTACATACCATCTGTGTTGTAACGATCTGGCGACCAGTCCTCTTGACTGGGTTGTTCCCCTCTTGATGGGCAAAATGTCTCCCCATAGATCTCGTCCCACAACTCAAAATACTCCTCCTCCAGCTGCAGTTCCTGCTCAATCAGGTGTACCATTAAATTAGCCTCCATGGACCACGGTTCCAGTCCCAGACCACGACAGTGTTCCACAAACAAGTTGTTGTGCCTTTTAAAGGTTCCTATGCCCCCTTCAGGATCACCATACACAATGTCTTGGAGGCCAGAATCTATCTCCAAGCGGAAATCAAACTCCTCTCCAAGGCCACCAACTATTCTGGCGTGAAAAACGTGATATTGGTTCTCCAAGGCAACCTCTTTTCTTACTAGTACTTCCAGCCAGCCCATTAGCTCATCGTCCTGCCACAGATTCAGAATCGCCATCCATTTCTCTAGACGCAATGTCTCTCTGTAGCCAAGTCTTTGCTGAGCTGGAGTTCTCGCTCCATTGCGCTCCTGCCAGATCCTCTGGCAATGCTGGTCTAGTGAGTTGGACACCTCTTGTGCGGTCATCTTACTGGGGTATAAGTGCCTGGCTGCTTTAAACCGTCTTGTTGCTTCTTTGGTGATATCCGTCTGTTCCATTGCTGGTCTTTCTGTGGAGTCTCTCACCAATGCCACCAATTGTCACAACCTACAATGATGATGGAGTATAGAGGATCCTAGTCCTCTTATCTCCTGTAGGTTTTAGACCTAAGATTTGGGTGACTCAGACCAATGGACCTTCTTTGCGGATGCAAGAGCATAAGTCCCAGCTTAAGGTAGTGTGCGCTGGGAACCCTGGAAGGAAGTCAGAAACGATCTCCTCTGCCAGCATATGCCCTTGGGTCAATAATACACCTGCACACAAAGTCTTGATGAAAATTATGAACCATGTTTTATTTTAGAACAGCATATTTAACCACATCACACAAGAATGGGGGAAGTGGCTACCGTTAGCCAGCCCCAAATGACGTCTGGCCAATCATGAAGGGGAACTGTGTGTGAACCAAGAGTCCCCTCCCAGGTCCGCCCACTAGGCGGGGCCAACTAATCCATTTGGGCTTTGAATGTCCAGGGGAAAGCACCTTGGTTCTCCTGTGCACATGCTATGAAGGCTGAGAAGCCTTCAGGCCATCCCATTGTTTCTGGGCACCTGCCTGTCTGCTCTCCAGCTGTGAGCTTCCCATTGTTAGTTCTCTGCTGGACACTAGCTAATGGGATTAACAGGCCTTTGGGAACAAAGGAGGCGTGGCTGTATTCAATGGCTTCGCCTCCACCATATAATGACATACTAATATAATAACATACATTCATATTTACAAATACAACACACAATGTTTCACACACATACAACCAACACATCCCACCAGCTCCCTCACATGACACCCATTACAATGAGCCTAAACATGGAAGGGATGGGAATATGCTAAGGGATAAACTTATAATACTTTATCCCCTAGACCACAACATAACAATATATCCATAACAAGTGGGCCCCAAACCTTTTGTTCTTCCCCATGGCAACAGCATGTGGAAGATAACCCAGCCCAAAATGGCCACTGCTGCCAGTCACAAAATGGCCCCAGCATAGTTCACACCAAATCCCATATGGCCACTGGCTGATTCATGACAGAAGTTCATTAAGAAATAATTATATGGGATGTGTGAATAGGTGGAGGGTGGGGGAGGAGTGAGGCTAAACAAACAGAGTACATGCGATTTTTGCTAAGGAAAACGGGAGAAATCTACTATGTTTAACAAACACATAGAAATTGTGCACATTGAGCCAATGAGGTAATTTAAATGTTGCAATGAATACTGATCTTCACCTTAACTGGTATGGAGGATAGTATAGCAGAGGAGAATGCAACTAGGCTGGGTCTGGGTCCAGGGTCTGAGGGAGAAAGGCTTAGCTGGTATGAAGAGGTCCAGTTTAAAGCAGAGCAGAGGGTAATGCAACTAGGCTGGGTCTGGGTCCAGGGTCTGAGGGAGAAAGGCTTAATTGGTTCTTTTCTTCTGTATATACAAGGGAGGTACCAGTGGGGCTACACTACCATCACTAAACAATTGGTTAAAGCAGGAAGAAATCCAAAAGAGATAGGAGAAAATAAATGTTAATAAAGCCCCAGATCCTGATGGAATAAATCCAAGGGAACTGAGGGAACTGAGTTCTGTAATAGCCAAACCATTATATCTACTGTAATCTTTCAAGACTCACTCACCACAGATGACTGGAGATATTTAAGAAGGGAGCAAGAGCAAATCCAGGGAATTATAGACCAGTGAGCTTCACATCTTTAGTTGGGAAGCTTTTAGAAGGGTTAATAAGGGATAATATACAAGAATATGTCTATTTGAACAAAATTATAAGTAGCAGTCAACACAGATTTATGAAGGATAGGTCATATCAGACCAATCTAATTAGTTTCTATGAGGATTTTAGTAGGAACTTGGATCAGGACAACTCAGTGGAAGTAGTCTCTTTGGATTTTGCAAAGGCTTTCGATACAGTGCCACATGGGAGACTTTTGAGCAAACTTTTGGATACAGGAATTGCAGTAAATATCTGCTCATGGATCGAGAGCTGGCTAAAAGACAGGAAGCAAAGTGGTGTTTCTCAAGGTTCAGTATTAGGTCCTCTCCTTTTTAACATATTTATTAATGACGTAGAAGTAGGACTCGACAGTAGTGTCTCCATTTTTGCTGATGACACTAAGTTGTGCTAGGTAATTAAATTGGATAATGATGTACTTTCCCTACAAAGGGATTTGCATAAATTAGAGAAATGAGCTGCTAAATGGCAAATGAGGTTTAATACAAATAAATGTAAGGTTATGCATTTGGGAAGAAAAAATAGCCATGCAATGTATAATCTTAATGGAGCAAATCTAGGGGTATCTGATATTGAAAGGGATTTGGGAGAACTTGTGGACAACCACCTAGGTAACAGTGCTCAATGCCAAGCAGCAGCTGCAAAGGCAAGTAAAATATTAGCATGTATTAAGAAGGTTATAGAAGCAAGGGAAGCAAATATAATTCTGTCACTGTACAAATCCCTAGTACGCCCTCATTTGGAATATGGAGTACAATTTTGGGCACCACTTAATAACTAATAAGGGGAATGCAGAGGCTAAGTTATGAAGAAAGACTAACCAAATTAAACGTTTTTTCCCTAGAAAAAAGGCATCTACGAGGGGATATGAATACCTTATTTAAAACATTTCCAGGGTCAATATAAGGCTTTGTCAAGCGAACTTTTTGTCCCAAGTGTCCAACCGAGTAGAGGACATCCCTTGAGATTAGAGGAAAAAATGAATATTGATCCAGGGAGAAATTTGATCACCAGTCTCTGGGGTCAGGAAGGAATTTTGCATTTTTTCCTCTTATGAGACAATTGGCAAAGTTTCAATGTTTTTTTTTCTGTGTGCCTTCATCTGGATCAATTAACAATTATTAACAAATAGTCCACATATTGAAAGGATTATTCAACCTCAAATACTATGTAACTATGTAACTGGTATGGAGGGTCCAGTTGAAAGCAGAGCAGAGGAGACTGCAACTAGGCTGGGTCTGGGTCCAGGGTCTGAGGGAGAAAGGCTTAGCTGGTATGGAGGGTCCAATTGAAAGCAGAGCATAGGGGAAGGCAACTAGGCTGGATCTGGGCCCAGGGTCTGAGGAAGAAAAGGTTTTGCTGGTATGGTGTTAAAATATGATATATTTATAGATAATGCATTAGAGTATTTGTTCTTAGGCAACATGATTTTGTTATGTGTGGTTGTGTTTTTCCCTGGACTTTGTATCATAAAACAGGCTTAATACTAACATATCATGTTTTAATAACACATGTGCTATGCTGTCACTTTAAATGCTTCTGGGGTACTCAGAAACATTTTGAAAACAACTTGTAAATCTTTCTTCTGCTTTTTGCAGTTACGGCAGTGCTGTGGTTTGCGAGTGATCCGTAAAATCTTATTAGGATAGGGTTTGGGTGTCAGAGTGCCTTGCTTTTCAGCTTTGTCCTGCAGTTCACAATATTTTAGGAATGGGTGATTAACATAGCTGGGTAGAATGTTTTGTGACACTACTGCACTTGTAATTGATTTTCCTGGGATTAGCCTAGGGGCCCATGTTATAATCTTTAAAATGCATAACAGAATAATTTGGGTTCTATTCTACTTTGAAATATTAATTTAAATAATATGCAATATGTAGAGATAAAAATCGCTTTACTGGGCTTGACTGTCACACTTTTTTTTTTACTTCTACACATCAAACCTTTAAGTAAAAATGGACACAGCACAGAGTTACTGCTTTGATTCTTTTTAAACACATTTTCTGTTTTAAGTTGTGTGGTAATAAACAAGAAATATTTTATAATTTCTGCTTCATTGCCCATTGTGTTTTCCTATTGGTTGAACAGTCCAAAAATATTTTTACCTTTAGCCCTAATGTTGCTGACTTTTCAAAATTCTCTATCATTTTGCAGAAATCAGCAGAAGTGCCCGCTGAGGCAAAAAGAAATCTTTAATACTCCAACATAAACTCAAGTGTAGAGCATTTTCATTTGTGTTAAATGCTTCTTACTGCAATATCTATCACATAAGAATTACACTTAGTTCTTATTGTGCAGAAGGAAACAGCATGATATAAGAAAAGTAGAATGAACAACATGTACATGTACCAGCTCAGCGAACCGTAGTATGAATTGTCTACGAATTCCTTTAAAATATATATAATTTGCTTGTAGATAAAGAACTACTGTACCACCATTTTCGGTTGATCAATGGATTTCTTTTATGTTGAATACTGTTCAAAATTTGAAGCTTTTCTTAATTTAACCTAAATGGCCACAATTTCTATATGCTGTTTTGAATATGTAAACCTAATAATGGACAAAATGTTTTTGAAAGCAAATAAAAAAACAAAAAATAGCATTTACTTTTTCAAACTTCTATATACAGTTATTCTTTAGTGCAGGCTATCATTTGGTTTTCTTTCTACTGTGTTTTGTAGTTTTAGGAGGGTGTGTTCTTGTAAACTTTAGTTCTGCTGAGAGCACTGGCAGTTGTAACCATATTCCCACTATCCATATAGACACTTCCTCTGCATTCAAAGTCTAATCTCAGTTTTGGGTGCTGATCTGCTAAAATAAAAATGGCAGATCCCCTAGCTTAAACAAGTTTTAACTACTAGTTTATATTACTTCAGGAATGTTAACATAATTTAGTTGCCTGATGCTAAAAGACCACTGTTGATACATTTAAAAAAACAAATTTTGAACAACATAAATTAACGGGTCACTTTACTAAGCATTTGCAGTGGCTGAGATGAGGTGAAAATGGCTGAACTCTGATGTTGTTCAGCATACTAAATAATGCTTAGTAAAGGCTGGGATGCATGTCCTAATCACTAGAGATGCTTTGTAAATTCCTCTTAACATTAGCAACTAAATAAGCCAATAGCATAAAATATTTTTTTGTGAAAATCTTACTTTTAGCAGTCTTATTCCGATTCTCTTTTGTTCTGTCCCCTTCTCTATTGTGGTCAAAACTGCATTACCAAGTCTTGCCCTGAATTATGTGAAAATAGCAAACAATAAAATTGTACTACTAAGGAACAGCTGAAGGTATATAGAGAGCAGCAGATGACGATCATATTTATTTCATCTATTGTTATATGATTATTTATAATAATTTAACATATTGTCAGTTTTATGATTTTTGCAAGTTATTTCTGTAATAATGGCTACACACACCTTCTCCAACAATGTCTAACATTCCCCTACATGCATTTTATGCCCTCTGCTAACATCAAGTCTCTTTTCCTCACTATCAGGATAAAAACGACATTACCATTCTTGGCCAGGAACTCATTTCGAAATATTTTGTACAAATATCATGGTCTCAGGAACTGATTTTCATAATCAGAGTAATGCACTGCTCTGATTATGACAATCAGTTGAGTAGCTAAATACTCAGAACCGAACTGCCATCATTTAAATTCTTCATTCCAGAATAGTTTTGTGGAAGAATATACATTGAAAACTGTCCACTAGAATTGAAGATATGCTTTTTAAATAAGAATGATTAATTAGCAATCCCTAATTTGCTCAATGACTAATTTTAAGTCATAGATGCCAAAATGTACTAGTGAGAAGCTGACTTTCTTCATTGTAATTTGAACTGTCATAGAAGATAGCAACAGCTATTTGAAATTCTTTCTGCTGAGACCTTTCCCTAACTCTGGTGATAACAACTACAGTTTCCCTATTGAAAAACCCATAAAAGAAAGGCAACCTATCTGCTCAGTGTGATATGATTTCCTCCCCAGGAAACACATTAGAAAAAAAATATTTTCATTCTTACCTTTGTAAAATGTATTTGTATAACTTTTTTACACTCTGTATTTTTTAGATAAGATCCGTTTTGCGGAAATTGTCTTGTGGGAAATTACAAAAAATGGTACATAAGTCTTCCGCTGAACACGGCCTGAGAAACACTGGTCTAGGAGATGGATATGGTCACTAAATCCCTCTTGATAACCTCTTGACAAGGCATTAATTACTAATGCACTTGTACTAGCAATACCGTAACATAGTTTACCACTAGAAACAACAGTACTTTAATATTTATGCTCTTTTCAATTAAAATAGTTTGATAACATTATATACTGTGACAAAGCTGGTTGTAATGATATAGGAATCACAGGGTTTTGGAGACCAGCAGCCTAGGTCAGCAATAATCCAATTCAGCAAGTTGTAGGTGAAACAGGCACAAGCTTTATTGAAGGGAACAGGAACCACAATAATCTGGCAAGGTACATTGACACCTGACCAGGCACAGCTGAAGAGACTTAGGCACTATTGCTAGCAGAGTCAAGGTTATCAGATCTCAATGAAATTCACAAAGGCAGGCTAGCGCAGTGGTAAGGAAGAGGTTCAGCAGCCTGGGGACCAGGGTTCAAAACCCAGCAGAGTCAATTCCTCACACTGGTTTATGTTATGGAAAAATAACATAGGGCAGATATGTGAGCCCAATAATGAACAAAGCCACTTGCCCAATCCAGAAAAGAAAAAGTTATCCATACCAGAGTGAGTTAATAGGACAATGCAAATAGCCACACCTGTTGGCTTCAACGGTGCTATTTAAACCACAGTTGTAGCAGGGCTTGAGAGACAGAGACTCATTTTAAGAGAAGAAGTGCTAACAGAAAGTTTGGAGCCTGATGACACCAGCAATTAATGTTAAGCTACAATGAGTACAAGGACATTGTGGACAGATGATTCACAAGCAGAGTGCCTAAGAGGAGCTTCCTGCAAATAAAAGAGAGAGACAAAATCTGCAGCGATTTGGAGCTGCCAAGGCTGAAAGAGGCACTGAAAATAAAGGTACCAAATTCATTCTTTATATACCAAAGGGAGACTGTGTCCTGGAACTTTTCTTTGCTGATAAATAAGTATTGCTTCATCAAGGGGGAGAGCACTTGGAGTAAAGGATGGGCCAGTGCTCTACCCACGGATATTACTTTTAACGGTAGAAAAGTATCCTGCATGAACAGAGACTGAATTTGTGTATATGGTGTTTTGTTTTCCTCCTGTGACAGACAAGCTGGCCAGGCACAGGGAGGGCGTTCCAGCAGTTGAGTCAGAACGTAAATGTAGATTTTGATTTTCATTATTTAATTTACTTATTTTCTTATTACATTAAATGTATTCCTAAAACTAATATTGGGCCTCTGGATGATTACTATGGGAGCTGTGATCAGAAGCCAAGTGGATCCTGAAGGGTTACTTTGTCACAATACCTACTTGTTTTTCGAAATAAAAATGTGAATATAATTATTTATGAAATATATTTCAATACATTAAGGAGACATAATAATACTGATAATGCTGAGTAGTTAAGATAATACACCTAATAAAAACGTAGATATAGTATTGATGTATATATGTATATATTTCATAAATACCGTATTTATCGGTGTATAACACGCACTTTTTCTCCCTGAAAATAGGGGGCAAATGATAGGGGCGTGTTATACGCCGATATTACCTCCCCCCTCCTCATCCTCAACCTCCCTCCTCACTCTAAACCCCCTCCGCATTCTAACCCCCCTCCTCAACCTAAACCCCCCTCCTCCTCAACCTAAACCCCCCCTCCTCAACCTAAACCCCCCTAAATACCACCCTCTCACTTACCTGCTTCTGCTTCGGCCTCCGCTACGCTCCTTGACCCGGTGACGTCACATGCGCGCCAGTGCTCCACGTCATTAGCATATACCGGGTGCCGTATTAAGGGGGAGGTATTAAGGGGGGTTTAGGTTGAGGAGGAGGGGGGTTTAGGTTGAGGAGGGGGAGGTTTAGAATGAGGAGGGGGGGGTAGAGTGTGGAGGGGGGTTTAGAATGAGGAGGGAGGTTGAGGAGGGAGGTAGAGGAGGGGGTTGAGAAGGGGGTTGAGGATAGGGGGGTTGAGGAGGGAGGATGAGGATGGGGGTTGAGGAGGGGGGTTGAGGGTGTTTGAGGATGGGGGGTTGAGGAGGGGGTTTGAGAAGGGAGGTTGAGGAGGGGGTTGAGGATAGGGGGGTTGAGGAGGGAGGTTGAGGAGGGGGTTGAGGATGGGGGGGTTGAGGAGGGAGGATGAGGAGGGAGGTTGAGGAGGGGGGGTGAGGATGAGGAGCGAGGTTGAGGATGAGGAGGGGGGTTGAGGATGAGGAGGGAGGTTGAGGAGGGGGGTTGAGGTTGAGGAGGGGGGTTGAGGTTTAGGAGGGGGGTTGAGGATAGGGGGGTTGAGGAAGGAGGATCAGGATTGGGGGGTTGAGGAGGGGGGTTGAGGGGATTTGAGGATAGGGGGGTTGAGGAGGGGGTTTGAGGAGGGAGGTTGAGGAGGGGGTTGAGGATGGGGGGGTTGAGGAGGGAGGATGAGGAGGGAGGTTGAGGAGGGAGGTTGAGGAGGGGGTTGAGGATGAGGAAGGGGGTTGAGGATGAGGAGGGAGGTTGAGGAGGGGGGTTTGCGTTTGAGAAGGGGGTTTGAGGAAGGAGGATGAGGATGGGGGGTGGAGGAGGGGGTTGAGGATGGGGGGGTAGAGGAGGGGGTTGAGGATGGTGGGTTTGAGGAGGGGGTTGAGGAGAGAGGATGAGGAGGGAGGTTGAGGAGGGGGTTGAGGATGAGGAGGGAGGTTGAGGTTGAGGATTTTGCTTCAAAGTTCTTTATTTTAAAACAATTTTTTCCTGAAATTCCCTTCTTAAAATGAGGTGCGTATTATACGCCGGTGCGTGTTATATGCCGATAAATACAGTAATTATATTGGCATATAATTTATGCTATATAAATTAAGTGGGTATTGGATTTAGGATTTTGGAAATTGTGGCCAAGCCTTTTTACGGGCAGTTTTAATTCTTTAAATTCCCCTTATCACCTATTTATTCCAATAAAGTTTTTTGTTTTTAAGTTACTACATTAAATTTGTGTATTTTTATATTTAACGTATACACTACTGAAACTCAGAGTTCTTTTCACTCGACTACCTTTTTTGGATGAGATGCATTCATTTTTCTTTATTACTCTTGATACTTAATTAGAGAAGGGTTTACACCCTACAGTAGTAAAAGTATGTTTAACCATGAAGCAAAAATGCAGGAGAAAGTCATAGTGGTTGGGGACTGCAAATGTGTTGAATTAAATAAATAAAATTATTTCAAATGTTAAGGTTTGCATCTAGATTATTCCTGTGATATTTTATATAATTATTTTATTGGTTTGTGGTCTTTTCTAAAGTCCAAAGTAGTTTTAAAGATTGAATTTTTAATATTTTCTGACACAAAAATGTATGAAAAGTTATTTGATTTTTCTATTCTAAATAACCAAAAAATACCCACTGTATTCACTAATATAACTCCATAAGTACCATGTTAGCTATTCTTATTTTATTCTTTTTTATTTTTTTTAAGTCTATGGAAACTTTTACATATGTGGGCCTATTTTACCTAAAGAATTACTTTTGTTTTGCAAATACATTCAATCAAAAGAAGCCCAGTTCTGAAGTTGTCTGTGCAGTGTTTCAATTAATCATATTTTCTTTTTGGCTAAATGTAATCATGTCTAAAAGGTTACATTTTTTTTGTATAAATACAAAATTGAATACAATGTCTATTAAAAAGAATTGCTCTCTATAATGCAAATTCACTTTTTTTTCAGATAATATGTTACTAAATGCTGTCTAGAATAATTGGCATTCATTCTCATTGTGAAAAATCAAGGACAAAGCAGACAACTGTAGGAAATTATTGGGCATTTATATTAATGTTCATGATGGTTATGAAGTAATTCCACTAATTTTAATTTTAAAAAATTAAGGCTAATTCAGTGGAATTTTTTATTTAAAAATGTGTGTGATTTGTATTGTTGATAGCTAACATGTACATGTACCTTTCAGTGGGTGGTTTGAGGTAAAAAATCTTGAGATGGATTTGTTTAAGGATTTCCTTATATGCACTCTAAAGCATTTCTACAAGTAAGTCAAATCTAAAATTTGTATGTAATATTAATTGCAAAGTAGAGATTTTAAGAACTATTACTGCTAGATTAGAGTGTAAGCTCATTACAATTGGATTTGAATACTAATATGTAGGTACATGTGCATATGTATCTTTATGAATGTGTGACGATATGGCCTCTATTCAATTGAGCAAATTGTAGTTATAAGAGCCCGTAATGAAGCCCATAAAATAATTTGCTATTCAATTGGCGTCTTTTAGCTACTTGCAATTGGTTTGCCGGTTAGAAGCTCAAAATTCCTGCGGTTGTCAAAACTGTAACTCCCATTCATCTAAGCCTTTGATATTTCAAGCCCGTAAATGTTACAATCGCAAATCACTATTCAATTGCTACAATTCCTCAAGCACGCAATTGCCTTCAAACCTGCCAATGGCAAAAATAGAGAAGAAAATCCTACGAGTACCAGATGGGACTTGCACGGGGGTTAAACACCTGTTCGTAGAACTGTAAAAGCAAATAAAATATCAATACTGCACTTTAAAAGACATTCAAATTAATTGCACAAGCTTGCAAGTCTGCAATACAAAAAATATTATTTTACATTTTATTTCTGGTAATCAAGGAGTTAATACATATCAGGCCACCCACATGGACTAGAACAGTATCGTCATTATTTTTTATTATTTTGTACATTGCCGGATCGCGAGTCCGATTGCATATCGGACTTCTAATCGCTAATTGATTGTGTTTTAAACTCCATGTTTTACTGATGTCATGATGATGGTCTCATTTACCATTGGATGTTTCAAAATTGGTAGTTACGGGCTTGCTTAATTGATCATGATCATGCCCTGAAATTCTACTTACAGGCGCATAGTTTGCGGTTTAGGCTTTTGGCAAAGTATCTGCAGGCTTGTTCAATTGAATCGATCTGTAACAGTTGGAATTTTGAAAATGTAAATTGAATGGAGGCCTATGTGTGTATAGTCATGCCTGTAGTGCTTATAGTGTCCTACTTGCTAGACAAGAAAAGTAAATGTTTATGTGCAAATATGGATTATACGGTTCCCTTAATGCAGTATGCACATGACTACATGTTACTTGCTTTGCTACGGGTAAGAGATTGTCTAGAAATAACCCTTGGTATTTCTGTAAGTGTGCTTTATTGTTTGTATGTATGTAGTGAAACAAAAGGCAAAAGTGGGATTGCAGTTAAGGAAGGAATATATCTCTGTAAACGATATACCATATAAGTGTGAAGTATAGTAATGTCGCGAACATCAAATTTTGGGTTTGCAAACAGCGAACGCGAACTTCATCAAATGTTCGCGAACGGGCGAACATCGGCGAACCGCCATAGACTTCAATGGGCAGGCGAATTTCAAAACCCACAGGGACTCTTTCTGGCCACAATAGTGATGGGAAAGTTGTTTCAAGGGGACTAACACCTGGACTGTGGCATGCCGGAGGGGGATCCATGGCAAAACTCCCATGGAAAATTACATAGTTGAGTCTGGTTTTAAGCCATAAAGGGCATAAATCACCTAACATTCCTAAATTGTTTGGAATAACATGCTTTAAAACATCAGGTATGATGTTGTATCGATCAGGTAGTGTAAGGGTTACACCCGCTTCACAGTAACAGACCAATCTCCCAGTTTAATGCACCGCAAACAACCGCAAACAGTCCCTTTGCACAACCGCAACCTCACTGATGTCATTGAAGGTCTCTTCCTCCACCCAGCCACCAAGGGTCCCCGAAAGGTGACAACAAGCCCCCTGAGACGCCTGCTGTGTTTGGTCTTCCACCTCCTCAAAGCCACCTTCCTCCTCTGACTCCTCTTCTTTAGACTCCCAGAGTCTGGGGGCTTCCACTGCCCAGCATGGAATCTTATACACAGGTCAGAGTCTGGGGGCTTCCACTGCCCAGCATGGAATATTATACACAGGTCAGAGTCTGGGGCTGCGTTATTATAAGGTGTGTAGTGTTAAGTAGTACTATTCCTATCGGTTTAATACCTGTTACGTCCACTATCAGGGGACGTGTATATGGCATGGATTTTTGGAAGCGGGAGATGGAAAAAGATGCTTGGTCGGTTCTCCCACTTCAAATTTGGGGCACTGCGCGTGCAATCTAAGGTGCCACCAGATATGAGTGTCACTGTGCACTGGCAAAAGTTGGGAGAGTAGGCGCTGTAGGCCTCACACACATGCCTGTAGGCAGGCAACTGATATTCAATCAAATACAGTCAAAAAAGTGTTGTTTTATGTCACTGTATACTACGGTTGCACCAGATATGACGTATCACTGTGCACTGGCAAAAGTTGGCAGAGTAGATGCAATAGGCTTCACACACAGCCTGTAGGCAGGCAATTGCTATTCAATCTATTACAGTCAAAAAAGTGTTGTTTTATGTCACTGTATACTACGGTTGCACCAGAAATGACGTATCACTGTGCACTGGCAAAAGTTGGCAGAGTAGATGCAATAGGCTTCACACACACACCTGTAGGCAGGCAACTGATATTCAATCTATTACAGTCAAAAAAGTGTTGTTTTATTTCACTGAGCACAATATAAGCTGTTAGGTGTTAGCCTGTCACACACACACGCTGGCAGGCAGGCATATGCAATTAGATCACACAGAAAAAAGTTATAAAATAAAAGAAGTGATGTTCCAGCCCTAAAATGGGCTTTTTGGGTTGCTGTCCTTCAGATGGAAGGCTCTGGAAGGGAGTGTATGCTGCTGATTGGCTGGAATGTGTCTGCTGACTGTGAGGTGCAGGGTCAAAGTTTCCTCAATGATAAAGAATAGGGGGCGAACCCAAAAGCGCATGTGTTCGCCGTTCGCTGCGAACGCGAACATGCACAAATCGCTGCCAATAGTTCGCCGGTGAACTGTTCGGGACATCACTAGTGAAGTATTGAAAAATAAAATGGAGGAAATCTGCTAAAGTAACTTTGCTTAGTTTCCACTAATAGTATTAGGACATTGAGTGTGTTGTGCCATTGTGGTTATGGACGAATGCCTTTCTCTGGCACTTGAGTTGTTCAGGAGCTTGGCTGCTACTTAATATTCAATTGAAGTCATGCACATGCTTTTATTTTGAATTATACAGACTTTATAAAAAAAGTGGAATTTGCATGAAAATGTCCATCATGGATAAATGTCATGCCAGGGTAGGGCATTATCATAAATTAATCCTACTTATTGTAATATTTTTTATCAATACAATGTACAGTATTTTTTAGCAAAATCCACAATTTTGAAGAACACCTGTTGAAATATGTTTTTTTTCTGTTACATGACAGTACACTCTAACCTATATGTTGATTTTAATAATGTATATTTTTGGAGCACCTATCATGAAACATTCCTGTGCCAGCACCATCTGTTTGTTCACACATTATATTCTTCCAGGTGAGCTGTGTGGTAAATGAACCATGCACTGCAAATTTACATATTGTTTTTTAATTCAGAGCAATTATTTGCCTGCACAACAGAACATTCCATATTACTTGCTTCAGTGACCACAGATGTCAACCTCAACCCTCTTGTAAATGTAGTTTTGTCTACTAGCATTTAGTTTTAGATGCAAAGATATTAATATCTATATATTCATAACTTTTATAGGTGCAATGTGTTGAGATGCAATGGAAATAATATGTTAATAGAAATTTATCTATTTGCTACAGTATGGAAAACACTGCAGAGTTTCCATGAAACAGTCCATAATTTGAACCACCATGCAGATGAAGACCATGGTTGAATTTACATATGTATATAACCAGTGTAAATAATAAAGCATTAAATTATTCAGTTATTTAGTTTGCCACAATGCTGTTAGAGCATGTTGTCTGACATGTTTTAAAAATGCAAATGTGTGCACATTTCTTCTATTTCACTTAAAACAATAAATTATGAAATATGACATGCCTTTTCTCTTTATTTTCATTTTTGCAGCAGTCTATTTTAATTTTACTTGATTGATGAGAATATTCAACTTGAATGCAAAACAATGTTTCATATATTTTCTATACATATAATTTATTCTTTACAAATATATAATTCTGTATACTTACGCTCATATTCATAATTTGTGTATATTTGTATTGTAAGGCATAATATGTATTTATAGAACATGCAACATTAACTGTATAGGCAGGACTCATATGTTGCTTATTCACAGCAATATATTTATTTTTACTTATATATGTTAAATATTCAGCTCAGTGGCAGCAGTAGAAAAAGGACAGCCCCGGTGATATATATCCACATATACTGTATATATATATATATATATATATATATATATATATATATATATATATATATATATATATATAGTCACATAGTAATTGAGGTTGAAAAAAAGGCATTTAGTCCATCAAGTGGATAAATTGTTAATGAATTGTTTTTTGATTCAGAGGAAGGCAAACTGAAAACATTGCCTATTGTCTCAACAGGGAAAAAATGTCTCCCTCACCCCAGATTCTGGTGATCGGACTCCTCCCTGGATCAGTACTCTCTCTCTAATTATCCAGGATAACCCTGAATTGCCTTTTTAATTAGAAATGAATCCAGTCCCCTTTTAAAGTTTTCTATCAAATCCATTATCACCACCTCCTCTGGCAGAGAATTCCACAGTTTAACCGCTCTCTACTGTGAAGAACCCTTTTCTTTCCATAAGGTGGAATCTTTTTACTTCTAAACTCAAGGGATGTCCTCTTGTAGTTGAAAACCTCTTGGCACAAAAAGTTCACTTGATAAATCCTTGTATTGACCCTCTATGTATTTAAATAAGGTAATAAAACCCCCTCTTAAACATTTTTTTCTCGAGAAAATACGTTTAATTTGATTAGACTTTCTTCATAACTTAGCCCCTCCATTAACCTTTGGTGCCATTATCTATGCATTTCCAGCTCTAAAATGTCCTTTTTATGAAGTGGTGCCTTGTTGGCAATATGCACTGTTACCTAGGTGGTTGTCCACAGGCAATTCCAAATCCTTTTCAATATCTGTTCCATTAGGATTATAAATTACATGGCTATTTTTCCTTCCCAAGTGCATAACTTTAAATTATTTCATTTTAAACACATCTGCCATTTAGTTGTCCACTTCTTTGAATTATGTAAATCCCTTTGGAGGGAAAGTACATCATTTTCTGATTTAATTACCTTGCACATCTTAGCAAAAATTGAGACAATACTTTCCAGTCCTACGTCTAAGTCATTAATAAATATGCTTAAAATGAGATGACCTAATACTGAACCCTGAGGAACCCCACTTACCACATTAGTCCAATCTGATTATGTTCTATTTACAACTACCCTTTGCTTCCTGTCTTCAAACCACCTCTTGATCCATGAGCAGATATTTACTCTAATTCCTGTATCCCTTAGTTTGTACAATAGTCTTCCATATGCCACTGCTTTAACAGCCTTTGCAAATCCAAAAAGACTACATCTCCTGAGCAATTATTTGGTGAAGGTAGTGTAGCCCTATTTTGTTGCAGTCCCATCCACTGGTACCTCCTTTGTGTATACTGAAGAAAATGATTTAGCTCATCTGCATTTTCCTGGTCACTTTCACATTGGGATGTTCCTATAGCTTCCTTCCTGGCATTCTTTACATTAATAGATAACAAAAAAAAAAAAAACATTTTAGGGTTACATAGTAATTGAGGTTGAAAAACACTTTTAGTCTATCAAGTTCAACCTCTTAAGATCTCCTTTGATCTGCAGTATGAATTGTTAATTGTTAGATTTACTCTCCTTTGCAACTAACTTTTCATTTTCTGTTTTAGCCAATTTAATAGCTCTTTTGCAAACCTTGTTGATTTCCTTGAACTCATGTAAAACAGTCTCTGTTACCTCTTTTTAGTATAATTTATAAATGCCTTTTTTTACTCTGTATTTTGATCTTTAAATCATTGTTAAGCCACATGGGATGTGAATTACTCCTTTTACTTTTATTTCTATAGGATAAATGGTGATAAGTATGTATATTTAGTAAGGATTTTAATGTTACCCATTTATGTTCAGTATTTTACCTGTCAGTTCTTTGTTCAAGTCTAAATGTTGTATTGCTGCCCTTAGACTATTGAATTCTGCCGTTTGAAAATTAGGTTTTTGCTAGCCCCTTAAAACTTTGTGAAGAGTGAAACAGCCGTGAAAGTCCAGTAATCTAGTAGTTTAGTAATTATTAATCTACTAGCCACTTGCCCGTCAAAAATGACGGCAATAAAATTTGAAGCCTGGCAATGATGTTTGCCACAACTTGCAAGCCTCTCCCCCTCTACTTAACTGGCCTTGCGATGAGCGCCTTTGGCGCTCATTGTGAGCCTCTCCCCCTCTACCTTTTCCCCCCTCTACTTGACGGTAGGCGCTCAATGAGAGCCACTCCCCCCTCTACTTTACTAAGCACCTTTGAAGCTCATCATGGGTCTCGCAATGAGCGCCAAAGGCGCTCATTGCGAGCCTCTCCCCCATGTGTCTCTTCCCCCCTCTACACCCCTGTATCTCTTCCCCCCTCCCCCTCCCCCCTCTTCCCCCCTCCCCCTCCCATGTGTCCCCTTTCCCCTCTCTCCCTCCTGTGTCTCTTCAACCCCTCTCCCCCTCCCTCGTGTCTCTTCCCTCCCTCTTTCTTTTCCCTTCTCTTCCTCCCAGTGTCTCTTCCCCCATTTCCCTTTCCTGTGTCTCTTCCACCCCTCTCCCTACCCTGTCTCTTCCACTCCTCTCCCTTCCCTTGTCTCTTCTACCCCGCTTTCCCTCCCCTGTCACTTCCACTCCACTTTTCTCATCTCTCTGTCCCTCCTTCCTGTCAATCTTTCTCTCTGTCCCTCCTTCCTGTCAATCTTTCTCTCTGTCCCTCCTTCCTGTCTCTCTCTGTCCCTCCTTCCTGTCTGTCTCTCTGTCCCTCCTTCCTGTCAATCTTTCTCTCTGTTCCTCCTTCCTGTCTCTCTCTCTATCCCTCCCTCCTGTCAATCTTTCTCTCTATCCCTCCCTCCTGTCTGTCTCTCTATCCCTCCCTCCTGTCTGTCTCTCTGTCCCTTCTTCCTGTCTGTCTCTCTCTCTCTCTGTCCCTCCTTCCTGTCTGTCTCTCTCTCTCATGTCTCTCTCTCTGTGTCCCTCCTGTCTCTCTCTGTGTCCCTCCTGTCTCTCTCTGTGTCCCTCCTGTCTCTCTCTCTCTCTCTCTCTCTGTCCCTCCTCTATCTCTCTCTCTGTCCCTCCTGTCTCTCTCTCTCTCTGTGTCCCTCCTGTCTCTCTCTCTGTCTGTGTCCCTCCTGTCTCTCTCTCTCTGTCCCTCCTGTCTCTCTCTCTCTCTGTCCCTCCTGTCTCTCTCTGTCTGTGTCCCTCCTGTCTCTCTCTCTCTGTCCCTCCTGTCTCTCTCTCTCTCTCTGTCTGTGTCCCTCCTGTCTCTCTCTGTCTGTGTCCCTCCTGTCTCTCTATGTGTCCCTCCATCCGTGTCCCTCCTGTCTCTCTCTGTCTGTGTCCCTCCTGTCTCTCTATCTGTGTCCCTCCTGTCTCTCTCTGTGTCCCTACTGTCTCCCTGTCTCTGTGTCCCTCCTGTCTCTCTGTCTGTGTCCCTTCTGTCTCTCTGTCTGTGTCCCTCCTGTCTCTCTCTGTCTGTGTCCCTCCTGTCTCTGTCTGTGTCCCTTCTGTCTCTCTCTGTCCCTCCTGTCTCTCTCTGTCTGTGTCCCTCCTGTCTCTCTCTGTCTGTGTCCCTCCTGTCTCTCTCTGTCTGTGTCCCTCCTGTCTCTCACCGTTTTGTGTCCCTCCTGTCACTCTCTATCTGTGTCCCTCCTGTCTCTCTCTATCTGTGTCCCTCCTGTCTCTCTCTGTCTGTGTCCCTCCTGTCTCTCTATCTGTGTCCCTCCTGTCTCTCTATCTGTGTCCCTACTGTCTCCCTGTCTCTGTGTCCCTTCTGTCTCTCTGTCTGTGTCCCTCCTGTCTCTCTGTCTGTGCCCCTCCTGTCTCTGTCTGTGTCCCTCCTGTCTCTCTCTGTCTGTGTCCCTCCTGTCTCTCTCTGTATGTGTCCCTCCTGTCTCTCTCTCTCTGTGTCCCTGCTGTCTCTCTCTGTCTGTGTCCCTCCTGTCTCTCTCTATCTGCGTCCCTCCTGTCTCTCTATCTGCGTCCCTCCTGTCTCTCTATCTGCGTCCCTCCTGTGTCTCTCTCTCTGTCTGTGTCCCTCCTGTCTCTCTCTGTGTCCCTCCTGTCTCTCTCTGTGTCCCTCCTGTCTCGCTCTCTCTGTGTCCCTCCTGTCTCTCTCAGTCTGTGTCCCTCCTGTCTCGCTCTCTCTGTGTCCCTCCTGTCTCTCTCAGTCTGTGTCCCTCCTGTCTCTCTCGGTCTGTGTCCCTCCTGTCTCTCTCTGTCTGTGTCCCTCCTGTCTCTCTCGGTCTGTGTCCCTCCTGTCTCTCTCTGTCTGTGTCCCTCCTGTCTCTCTCTGTGTCCCTCCTGTCTCTCTCTGTGTCCCTCCTGTCTCTCTCTGTCTGTGTCCCTCCTGTCTCTCTCGGTCTGTGTCCCTCCTGTCTCTCTCGGTCTGTGTCCCTCCTGTCTCTCTCTGTCTGTGTCCCTCCTGTCTCTCTCTGTCTGTGTCCCTCCTCTCTCTCTGTCTGTGTCTCTCTCTATCTGTGTCCCTCCTGTCTCTCTCTGTGGTACTCCTGTCACTCTCTCTTTGTCTGTGTCCCTCCTGTCTCTCTCTATCTGTGTCCCTCCTGTCTCTATCTGTGTCCCTCCTGACTCTCTCTGTGTTACTCCTGTCACTCTCTATCTCTCTCTGTCTGTGTCCCTTCTGACTCTCCCTGTCTGTGTCCCTTCTGACTCTCCCTGTCTGTGTCCCTCCTGACTCTCCCTGTCTGTGTCCCTTCTGACTCTCCCTGTCTGTGTCCCTTCTGACTCTCTCTGTCTGTGTCCCTTCTGACTCTCCCTGTCTGTGTCCCTCCTGACTCTCCCTGTCTGTGTCCCTTCTGACTCTCCCTGTCTGTGTCCCTTCTGACTCTCCCTGTCTGTGTCCCTCCTGACTCTCCCTGTCTGTGTCCCTTCTGACTCTCCCTGTCTGTGTCCCTTCTGACTCTCTCTGTCTGTGTCCCTTCTGACTCTCCCTGTCTGTGTCCCTTCTGACTCTCCCTGTCTGTGTCCCTTCTGACTCTCCCTGTCTGTGTCCCTTCTGACTCTCCCTGTCTGTGTCCCTCCTGACTCTCCCTGTCTGTGTCCCTTCTGACTCTCCCTGTCTGTGTCCCTTCTGACTCTCCCTGTCTGTGTCCCTTCTGACTCTCCCTGTCTGTGTCCCTCCTGTCTCTCCCTGTCTGTGTCCCTTCTGACTCTCCCTGTCTGTGTCCCTTCTGACTCTCCCTGTCTGTGTCCCTCCTGACTCTCCCTGTCTGTGTCCCTGCTGTCTCTCCCTGTCTGTGTCCCTCCTGTCTCTCCCTGTCTGTGTCCCTTCTGACTCTCCCTGTCTGTGTCCCTTCTGACTCTCCCTGTCTGTGTCCTTCCTGACTCTCCCTGTCTGTGTCCCTTCTGACTCTCTCTGTCTGTGTCCCTTCTGACTCTCCCTGTCTGTGTCCCTCCTGACTCTCCCTGTCTGTGTCCCTTCTGACTCTCCCTGTCTGTGTCCCTTCTGACTCTCCCTGTCTGTGTCCCTTCTGACTCTCCCTGTCTGTGTCCCTCCTGTCTCTCCCTGTCTGTGTCCCTTCTGACTCTCCCTGTCTGTGTCCCATCTGACTCTCCCTGTCTGTGTCCCTCCTGACTCTCCCTGTCTGTGTCCCTCCTGACTCTCCCTGTCTGTGTCCCATCTGACTCTCCCTGTCTGTGTCCCTCCTGACTCTCCCTGTCTGTGTCCCTCCTGACTCTCCCTGTCTGTGTCCCTCCTGACTCTCGGTGTCTGTGTCCCATCTGACTCTCCCTGTCTGTGTCCCATCTGACTCTCCCTGTCTGTGTCCCTCCTGACTCTCCCTGTCTGTGTCCCTCCTGACTCTCCCTGTCTGTGTCCCTCCTGACTCTCCCTGTCTGTGTCCCTCCTGACTCTCCCTGTCTGTGTCCCATCTGACTCTCCCTGTCTGTGTCCCTCCTGACTCTCCCTGTCTGTGTCCCTCCTGTCTCTCTTTCCCTCCAGGCTGTCTCTCTCACCTCAGTCCCCAGCATGTCTGCCGGTCCCTCCCCAGGGAGGAGTTGAGAGAAGCAGGGGGGAGGAGTTGAGAGAGCAGGGGGAGGTGTTGAGAGCAGCCGGGGGAGGAGTTGAGAGCAGCCGGGGGAGGATTTAAGACCGGCAGGGGAGGAGTTAAGAGTGGCGGGGGAGGGGTTAAGAGTGGCAGGGGAGGGGTTAAGAGTGGCGGGGGAGGGGTTAAGAGTGGCAGGGGAGGAGTTAAGAGCGGCGAGCGGGCAGGAGGAGTTGTGAGTTTGTGCGAGCCCGCAAGCGTGAGCAACGGCTCCAGCGGGCTCGTATGCTCACAACTATATATGTGATATATATATACAGGCTAATAATGAGTATTGCAGTATATTTTGCTACCTTTTGTATGTGGGCAAACAAACTTTCGAGAGGTTAAACCTCTCTTTATCAGGTTTGAAACAATACTCTTTTTTTTTTTTGCTTCAGACTCGATAAAGAGAGGTTGAACTTCTCGAAAGCACGTCAATATAAATAACACGTTTGTCCAGTACAAAAGTTATCAAATTATACTGCAATACTCATTATTAATCTATATATATATAAAAATAATTACTAAATTACTATATATATATGTATGTATATGTGCACAGGGAATTATATGGGAGCACCTATAATATTATATAAGTAAGGGTGGTTAATCTGTGGAATTCTCTACCAGAGGAGGTGGTGACAGCGGATTTGATAGATAACTTTAAAAGGGGACTGGATTTATTTCAAAAGGGAATTTAGGGTTATCATGGATAATTAGAATGGCAGTTTTGATCCAGGGAGAAGTCCGGTCGCCGGTGTCTGGGATCAGGAGGGAATTGAATTTTTTTTTTATACAAATAATTAATAGTTAATCCGCATATTGCAGATCAGAGGAGATCTTAAAAGGTTGAACTTGATGGACTGAAAGTCTTTTTTCAACCTTAAATACTATGGGCCTCACTCTATTATCGGCCGCAGCCGCTGCGGGGCCGCAAGGACCGGCCGCAAGCTTTACGGCTATTCTATTCCCCTCCGGCCGGGGACTCCGGCAGGCTTGCGGCCGGCGCCTTGCTATATCTTGCGGCCGATCGCGCCGGAGGAAAGCCTTTGATCTAAAACGGCCGCAAGGAAATCGGCCGTAAGAAAAGCCTGGTTGCGATTCTATTGCACCGGGAACCCTGTCTGCAAGGCTAAAAATGAGCCGCAGCTTACTTGCAGCAAACAGGTCTCGCTAGCACCAATTAAGCACATAAAATAGCTCAAATAAAGCCATCCTGCACTTTGTGGAGTCTATAAAGTGATATTCGGTGTTAGCAAAAATAGCACATAATTACCCTATACTCAAATCCGTAAAATATTTTATTTTTAATATACGTAAAATATCCATGTAAAAAGTCCAGAGTGCTTGGAGCACCTCAGACACGCCCACGCCGCAGCCGG
This sequence comes from Discoglossus pictus, assembly GCA_027410445.1. Lineage (NCBI taxonomy): Eukaryota > Metazoa > Chordata > Amphibia > Anura > Alytidae > Discoglossus > Discoglossus pictus. The sequence continues at coordinate 413,476,727 of CM050165.1, read as the reverse complement.
AAAATAAACAGTTAATTTGAACTCGGGTTTGGGCTGATGTGCAAGCTTGAGAGGGGGTTCCTTTTAATCCTCATGTCCCCCAATATGATCCCTATCATTTACAGAGCTGTACAGTGCAGGCTTGAATTTATTTTTCCGTTTAAAGATTTCTGAGCTTACGGCCGGTTTCAAGATATGCGGCCGGCCGTAAGGGGAGATCCTTGCGGGGCCGTATAATAGAATCGCGAGTTAATTGAACCCCCGCAAGGAATCGCAGCCTTACAGCCGATTTACGTCCGGTAATAGAATGAGGCCCTATGTAACTATGTAACTATGTACTGTAATATACTTTCAAAATTGAACCCTATAGTTGCTATGATATATCAAGAAGGAAAGAATAAAAAAAGGCAACATATTATAAGATCCAATATGGATAAAGAATTAAATAATTCTCCATCTAAATAATAGAAATAGTAAGAAAAAATATCATATATGTAATAGGTTAAATGGGACCTAATATGAGAAAGCCAAAAGTCAGCTCATAGAATGGCCTTAGGATGTACAAAACATCACTAAAGTGGCTAAACCATTCAAATCACAGCAGACTCAATAAATATACCAACTACAGCTAGCATTATTGCCAGATAAATATATATATATGTGTATGGATCTCCATGAGCTGGAAGGCAATTTAGACAAATTTATCATATACGACATCCCCTACAGAAACCTGTAAGAACTAATGGAGGAAACAGACAATGGGAACATCAAGCATACTGGATACAAACCAAAATGTTATTTATACCCCGCTAACTCTGAAGTTAGTCACTTTCAGGTCTTCAAAAAACTACTACGTAAAGAAATAAAATAAATTTGCTCTAAGAGACGCATAAAAAAGGTTAAACTGAACAAAAAAGAAAGAAAGCCTGTAGCTATAATAAAAGAATGATCACTATATTGTTACTCGACAAGTGGATAAAGGAGGGGGAATCGTCATACAGGACAGAGCAGAATAAAGCAAAGAGGCATACAAATTAATAGGGGACACCAAGACATACTTACCATTAAACCATGACCACAAAGTTAGATTCCACGTCGCTTATAGGACATTGATCCTCTCTGAATATGTTGACTTTTTCTTGATGCCTACGCTGACCTCCCTTAAATCGTACATCAGGAATAAACCTCACCTGTTGCAAATGATGTCCAATCACAAATGGAATAATATACACATTGGATGTATCAGCCCTTTAAACCTAAATCCTACAAAAACTGGGAACTGAGGCAGTGAGGAACATTTTTGATATTCATGTCAACTTTGAAATTAAACAGAAGGAATTTACCCTGGAAGTCATACAGTTCATCCTTCACAACAACTATTTTATTTTGAAGACATGTTTTACTTGCAAACAACTGGTATGTCAATGGGAACAAAGCTCACTCTGAGTTTTGCAACCTTGTACAAGAGCCTGTGGGAGAACATGTATATATGGCAAAATAATCCATTTGCTTACAATATTGTCCCATGGCACAGGTTCGTTGACGATATTGTCATCATCTTGGAGGACAACAGGTAAAAGAAAAAAGAGGACTTCATCCAATATATGAATCTAACATTTACCATGATTATGGATAATACAAGAATACCCTTCCTATATGCAATACTCGTGGAGCAGAAGATATCATCACATCAAGATTATACACAAAACTCACTGATACCATTGGGTATCTTGATGTTAGGAATTGACATGACCAAAAATGTATCAGGAACATTCCTTTTGGCCAGTTCCAAAGAATGTGGAAAATAGATCTTATTTGTCTGACTTTGAAACAGAAACAAGATCTTGACCCAGAAACTTAAAGGGAAAAGTTTTCGAGGGTAGGGAAAAAAGTGTATGAAAAAACATGGAAAATGTATAGGACAACTCTGATCAAAGGATAAGGTCTAAAGAAACTCCATCCACCATGAATAAAGACCGCACAACTAATACATGCTGATACCTGACCAGGTACAATGCAGTGGCTAGATCATCACTAATAGTATAAGAAGATCACAGCCAATTTTAAGAGAAGACAACATCCTGAAAGATTTTCTTCCAGACAAACCAACTACCACATTTAATAAGAACTCAAACTTCAAGACAATTTTAGCCCTCAGTGAATTAAGGAAATAGAGAAAGAAATTGCATGGTATTTTCCAACATTGGCATCATAAAATTACTGACTGCTATAGGTGCGGTACAAGAAATTACAAACATTTGAAAAAGACAAACAAGATTATTATACATTCTACCATCAAAAAGAACTACTTCAACATCAAAGACTCAACCAAGTCCACCCATGTAGTATATACCATAACATGCAAATATAACAAGCAATATGTGGGTCTGACAAAGAGAACCCTTAAGACTCAGTTCTGGGAACAGATGTATAACATCAGTAAATTAATTCTAACAAATGGTTTTTCAGTCCATGCGACAAAAAAAATAAAAAAATCACATGGTGGTCAAAGCTGAATGGAGAATAATCAATTGCAAGGGCACAGTGCAACATGGCTCGGCATGCAAGGGGTATGAGCATGAGGAGCTACCAGGAGTAGAATGAGAGGGGAGAGTGAGGCTGCCAGGAGCTGCAGAAAGTGCACCGGAGCATAGGGAGCTGCCAGGAGCAGCAAGAGCAGGAGAGCATAAGGAGCAGAATTTGGAGCAGAGTGGGAGGAGCTGCCTGGAGCAGCAGGAGGAGCGGGGTGTGAGGAGCTGCCAGGGGCAGCAGGAGGAGCGCAGCATAAGGAGCTGCCAGTAGCAGAAGGAGAGGGATGCGTGAGGCCAACAGGAGAAACAGGAGGATCAGTGGGACTCCAGGGAGCAGCAGGAGGAGCATTGAGGCTGACAGGACGCAGCAGAAGGAGCAGTGAGGCCACCAGGAGCTGCAGGAGGAGTGGAGGGTAAGGCTGCCAGGAGCAGCAGGAGGAGTGGAGTGTAAGGCCGCCAGAAGAAGCCGGAGAAGTGGTGCTAAAATGGGCAGAAGGAGGAGTAGCAAGTCTGCCAGGAGCAGCAGGAGCAGAAGTGAGGCCACCGGTGGACAGCAGGAGGAGCAGTGAGGCCGCTGGGTGGAAGCAGAAGGAGCAGTGACGCTGCCGGTGGGCAGCAGGAGGAGCAGTGAGGTTGCTGGGGGGTGCACAAGAAGCACTGAGGTCATCTGGGAGAAGCAGTGGGGGCACCGGGGGGCAGCATGAAGAGTGAGCAGCAGGAGGAACAAGAGGAGTGAAGTCACTAGGATTGGCATGGGGAGCGAGAATGCCGTGAGACTGCCAGGAGCAGCAGGAGAGGTGAGGCTGCCATGAGGCTTTCAGGAGCAGCTGGAGCAGTGGAGCATGAGGCTGGCAGTAGCAGCATGAGGAGTGGAGCTGTCAGGAGTAGAAGGAGGAGTGGTATATGAGGAGCTGCCAGGAGCATCAGCAGCAGCAGGAGAAGCGGGAGCAGCAGGAGCAGTGGAGCCACCAGGAGCAGCAGTATCAGCGGAGCGTGAGGAGCTGCCAGGAGCAGCAGAAGGAGTAGAACATAAGGGACCACCAGTAGCAGCAGGAGCCGTGAGGCCGCTCAGAGGTTCGGAGCAGTGGGGCCACCAGGAGCAGCAGGAGGAGTAGAGCATGAGGAGCTACCAGGAGCTGCAGGAGGAGCAGTGAGGCTGCCAGGAGGAGCAGAGCGTGAAGAGCTGTCAGGAGCAGCAGGAGAGATGAGAGTGAGGCTGCCAGGAGCAGCAGGAGGCACAGCGGACCATAGGGAGCAGCAGGTGAGTGGAGTGTGAGGCCGTCAGGAGCAGCAGAGCGTGAAGAACTGCAGAGAGTAGCAGAACGTGAGGAGCTGCCAGGAGCAGTAGAGAAGGGAGCGTGAGGCTGCCAGGAGCAACAGAGTGTAAGGAGCTGCCAGAAGCAGCAGAGCTTTTCTGAGATACTACCAGTGTGACATGCTAGCCCAGGGAGGCAGAAGGAGCTTAGGGAGGTTAATGCGTAGCTAAAGATGTGGTGCACTAAGGAGGGGTTTGGGTTTTTAGAGCACTGGGCTGACTTCTCACTTCAGTACAATCTCTACAGTAGGGATGGATTGCACCTTAATGATGAGGGAGCTTTTGTACTAGGGGATAGGATGGTAGAAAGGCTGGAGGAGTTTTTAAACCAGTAGGTGGGGGGGAGGGACTAGATATAAGTAATGGGGTAGAAAGTGTAGAGGTATAAAGGGTGAATTAACAACTCATAGGGGAGGAGATGGGGGAGGGGTAGTATCGTCAATAGGGAGGTAGTACTAAGTAATTCAAGTACAGTGGCAGGCACTTCAGAACTACAGACTCATAACATAAGGTGTATGCTTGCTAATGCCAGAAGCTTGCCATGAAAAATGGGAGAGTTAGAATTATTAGCAATTCATGAAAAATGGGATTTAATAGGCATTACCTAAATGGGGTGGAATGAATCTCATGACTGGACTGATAATCTGGATGGTTATAACCTATTTAGGAAAGATAGAGGCAATGGTAAAAGAGGAGGAAGGATTTGTCTGTATGTTAAGCCTGAATTTAAGCCTATAGTCAGAGAAGATATTTATGGAGGACCAAGTGATAAAGATGAATGTTTGTGGGTAGAGTTAAATAGCGGAGCAGCAAATTCCAAAAGAATATTAGTAGGAGTATGCTATAAACCCCCAAATATAGCTGAAAGTGAGGAAATACAATTATTGTTACAGTTTGAAAATGCAGCTAAGCATGAACAAGTTCTAATAATGGGAGATTTTAAATACCCTGAAAAAAACTGGATAAATGAGACCAGTAGTTCATCTAAGGGTAGCAGGTTCTTGAGTACACTCAGGGATCATTATCTGGCCCAGGCTATACAAGAGCCTACTAGAAATGAAGCTATCTTGGATTTAGTTATCACAAATAATATTGATATAGTATCAAATGTTGGAACAGGGCAACCTTTGGGAAACAGTGATCACAACACAGTATCATTTGAGATTGAGTTAAAAAAAATAAATTTTAAGGGGCCAATGAAAACTCTTAATTTTAAAAGGGCAGATTTTAACGGTCTAAGGGCAGCAATACAAAGTATAGACTGGGACAGAGAACTGGCAGGTAAAAATACTGAACATAAATCCTTACTAAATATACATACACATAGGCATATAACGTGTGGGAATAAAAGTGAAAGGAGTAAATCCCGTCCAATATGGCTTAACAATGATTTACAGATCAAGATACAGAGTAAAAAACAGGCATTTAAATTATACAAAAAAGAGGGGACAGAGACTGCTTTACAGGAATACAAGGAAATCAACAAGGCTTGCAAAAGCGCAATTAGACTGGCTAAAATAGAAAATGAAAAATGTATTGCAAAAGAGAGTAAGACTAACACTAAAATATTTTTTAAGTATATTAATTGAAAGAAGGCGAGGAAGGAAGCTATAGGAACATTACAATGTGACACAGGCCGTCTGATAATTAGTGACCAGGAAAAGGCAGATGAGCTAAATAGGTTATTTTCGGTATACACAAGGGAGGTACCAGTGGTTGGGACAGGGCAACATAATGGGGCTACACTACCTTTGCCAAATAATTGGTTAACACAGGAAGTAATCCAAAAGAGATTGGAAAAAATAAATGTTAATAAAGCCCCAGGTCTTGATGGAATACATCCAAGGGTACTAAGGGAACTGGGTTCTGTAATAGCCAAACCATTATATTAAATTTTTCAAGATTCACTCAACACAGGGTCTCTACCAGATGACTGGAGAAAAGCTGATGTGATACCTATATTTAAAAAGGGAGCAAGAGCAAATCCGGGGAATTATAGACCAGTGAGCCTCACTTCTGTAGTGGGGAAGCTTTTAGAAGGGTTATTAAGGGATAATATACAAGAATATGTTTATTTGAACGGGATTATAAGTAGGAGTCAACATGGATTTATGAGGGATAGGTCATGTCAAAATAACCTAATTAGTTTCTATGAGGAGGTTTGTAGGAACCTGGATCAAGGCAAATCAGTGGATGTAGTGTTTTTGGATTTTGCAAAGGCTTTTGATACAGTGCCACATGGGAGACTATTGTGCAAACTAAGAGATACAGGAGTTGCAGTAAATATCTGCTCATGGATCGAGAGCTGGCTAAAAGACAGGAAGCAAAGGGTTGTTGTAAATGGAACATACTCCGATTGGACTAATAGTCCGATTGGACTAATGTGGTAAGTGGGGTTCCTCAGGGTTCAGTTTTAGGTCCTCTCCTTTTTAACATATTTATGTGTGGTGTCTCCATTTTCGCTGATGACACGAAGTTGTGCAAGGTAATTAAATCAGATAGTGATGTGCTTTCCCTCCAAAGGGATTTACATAAAATTGAGGAATGGGCATCAAAATGGGAGATGAGATTTAATACGAATAAATGTAAAGTTATGCATCTGGGAAGGAAAAATAGCCATGCAATTTATAATCTTAATGGAGTACTTCTAGGTTTCCAGATATAGAAAGGGATTTGGGAGTGCTTGTGGACAACCACCTAGGTAACAGTGCTCAAAGCCAAGCAGCAGCTGCAAAGGCAAATAAAATATTAGCATGTATTAAGAAGGGTATAGAAGCCAGTGAAGCAAATATAATTCAGCCACTATACAAATCTCTAGTACGCTCTCATTTGGAATATGGAGTAAAATTTTGGGCACCACTTCATAAAAACGACATTTTAGAGCTGGAAAAGGTACAGAGGAGGGCAACAAAACTAATAAGGGGAATGGAAGGGCTAAGTTATGAAGAAACACTAACCAAATGAAACTTATTTTCTCTAGAAAAAAGGCGTCTAAGAGGAGATATGATTACCTTATATAAATACATCCAGGGTCAGTATAAACATTTGTCAAGGGAGGTTTTGTGCCAATAGGTTTTCAACTGACAAGAGGACATCCCTTGAGGTTAGAAGTAAAAAGATTCCACCTTAAAGAAAGAAAAGGGTTCTTCACTGTAAGGGTGGTTAATCTGTGGAATTCTCTACCAGAGGAGGTGGTGATAGTGAATTCGATAGATAACTTTAAAAGGGGACTGGATTTATTTCTAATTAAAAAGGGAATTCAGGGTTAGCATGGATAATTAGAGGCAGTATTGATCCAGGGAGAAGTCGCCGGTGTCTGGGTTCAGGAGGGAATTGTTTTTTTATACAAATAATTAATTAATAGATTGCAGATCAAAGGATATCTTAAAAGGTTGAACTTGATGGACTGAAAGTCTTTTTCAACGTTAAATACTATGTAACTATGTAACTATGTAACTATGGAACTGCCAGGAGTAGCAAAGCGTGAGGAGCTACCAGGAGCAGCAGGACTAGGCTTTTAGGATCAGCAGGAGGAGGCTGCCAGGAGCAGCAGAGGGACCAGTAGGAGGGAGCCAAGAGGAGCAGCAGGAGGCCACCAGGAGCGGCAGCGAGGTTGGCAGGAGGAGGATGCCGTGAGGGGGGTAGCAGAGGAGCAGTGAGTTTGCTGAGGGGGGCAGAAAGAGCGAGGCTGCCGTGAGACTGCCAGGAGCAGCATTAGGAGTGAGGCTGTCATGAGGCAGGAGAAGTGAGGCTGCCATGAGGCTGCCAGGAGCAGCAAGATAAGTGAGGCTGCCATGAAGCTGCCAGGAGTAGCAGGAGGAATGAGGCTGCCATGAAGCTGCCATAAGCAGCAGGGGGAGGGAAGCTACCATGAGGCAGGAGAAGTGAGGCTGCCATGAGGCTGCCAGGAGCAGCAGGAGGAGCGAGGGTGCAATGACGCTGCCAGTAGCAGCAGGAGTGGTGAGACTGCCATGAGGCTGTCAGGAGCAGCAGGAGGAGTTAGGCTGCCGGGGAGTGTGTCCAACAGAGTGGAAGCAAAAGCAAGGATGGGGGCTGGGGATGGAGTCCCACAGACAGAAGAACAGACAGGGGAGTTGAGAAAGGTCTCACCAAGAGGCAGTGGCAGTATGAACAGCACAGAGGCCCAGCATGACAGTAGATTGACTCCAGCTGGGGGTAACATTAGGGTAGGAGGTATTTATAGGGTGAGTGGGAGTTCCAGGCCTTCCCACAACTACAACTCCAGGTTACTTTTTAACCTGTTAAATATATGAACATGTATCTGCACGTATTAACATAAAAGAATTCACCTAATGGTTTAAAAGACATATACTTATGTAACACCATTTATTGAAATTATTTTACACACACTGGTAAGAAATAGATCTATCTAGACACATGGACCTATTATGATTATTAAAAATCAATTATATTGTGCTGTCTTCAGACATATGTGACCTAGAAACTGTATTGTAGCCATGAAATCCAGATGTGCCCCTAATTCCAATTTGATTCCTGATTTGCTGAGTGCACTGCCCAGGCAACAGGAATGCCAGCTATAGACCAATGGCATGCGCAATGGCATATCCAGTACATCATGATACCTATGACATTTGATTTGCTCTTTTAACTCACCACTCCATAGGAGTAACCTCTCCTAAATTACTATAATCATGTTCATTATTTTTTTTTGGGGGGGGGAGCGTTGAGTTCCTAAAAGGAATAAGGGGAGCATTTCTACAACCATAAGCACCTATTGAAGAAAGGACCAATTGATCAGAGGACCAGAAGAAGATGGCCCATTCCACAGAAGTCCAACAGGATCACATATGAGCTATATCCATACCTTACAAGTTTGGGGTATGATAATGTCACTACGTAATCTTCATACAGTGTTGATTTTTCCTTGTTATACAAAGTTGAAAATACTGAACCACACTACGGGTCGCGGATGCCCTGTCTTTCACCTTCCCTTTTTGTATCGTTTCGCTTTGAGAGCATGTTTGTGAACACTGCCTCTTCTCGGAGGAGCTGCACACCTCAAGAACATCTGGTTGTGACACAGCTATTGACACACCCATGAATATGGCACATACACAGGAAGTCTTGTGACAAAGACCTTATTGGAAATTTGGTCTAAGGTACATATAAAAACAGGATTGGAATCTGTGAACCATATGGTCTCTTTATCATTGACTCTTTACATAATACTAATTAAGTGGTTTCTCTGAGACTGACTTTTGGATATAACATACCAAACATTGCTTTGGTACTTTATTAATTGAAGACAATCTACCAAGCAGAACACAACAACTGTATCACATATTATAATTTTCGAACTACGAGACGTTGTTGCGCTTTGCGTGGTGCGTATGACTTAGATGATGAGCGCCAAAGGCGCTCATTGGCCTGCAAGCTTCGCGTAGCGAGGCAAGCTGTTAAGGCACTAAAACTCGCAGCACTTGAGAGATGAGCGCCAAAGGCACTCCTTGCCTGTGAGCCTTGCAAGCGAGGCGAGCAATGGAGGCAATGAAACACGCAATTCTTAGCCTGCCAACACTTAGGAAACATGGGATCGCCTTAGGCTGCAAGCACTTGATGAACGCAGGACTTAGAAAAAAAAAACGAGACGCAGGACTTGGAAATAAAATATTTCGAGAAATGGGACTTTGGGCGGGCGAACATGCAAAGCAAAAAACACGAAACACACAAAAAATAAAACAAAAAAAACAAAAAAAACATCACACATAGCACGGGGGAAAAGCCAGGACATCTGGGAGTGAGGTGGAATTCAAATTTAACTCGATTTTGCCGAGTTTCGGCACTCAAAAATTAGCTAAGCGAGAAAAAAAATGGCGCGCCAATTTTTTTTAACGAGGCTACACAACCCTGGACCGCACAAAACACCGCCAACTGGGTACCACTTTCACCCAAGATAATACAAGGTACAAAATACTATTACAAAGGATGGCAAATGTTTGCAAACCGCGTAGCACATAGACAAACAACGCTATTTTACAATCCTAACTTGCCCCTAACAACATTATGCATCTAAAGTAGCGTTTACACAAATAAACCAACAGTTTGCCCTCGCGCACGCAGCCTATTTCTAATGCACAGTTGGGACATTCATAACACTATCTCTTTAGGCCAGCAACAGTCCAACTGGACATTATATGCTGCAGGACAATAAAAAGAGATTTTTACCTCTTCAGGCTATTGATTGTTACATATATTAATTAGAAAAAGATAAACTAAATTAATTTATTATTCAATTAATTAATTAATTAGTATTTAAAAAAATATAGAGAGGAGCCAAAGGACACACGAGGAGAGGCTTGCAATGAGCGCCAAAGGTCCTTAGAGTATAAAAAGCTTAACATTGTGTGCCAAACAGCATTGCCATGGCTTAAAATTTAATTGACCGTCATTTTTTGATGGGCAAGTCGCTAGTTATATATATTTGGTTCATTTGTTAACTCATAAGCGTTTCAGGCATGTATGATTACAGTATTGTAAGTGTACTATTAGTTTTTATATATATATATATATATATATATACATAACTATTTATATTAGCTATATGTCTATCTATCTTTATATCTATATGTAAATATATAAAAACACTTACCTCAATGTTATTGAGGTAAGTATGTGAAGCTCTGAGTGATGCTTCACTCCACCTACTGGGAAGAGGGGAACCGCGCGGGCTGTGGCAGGGTGGACCAGGGTAGGTCCAAATTAGTCCATCAAGTTCAACCTTTTTCGTTCTCCTCTGATCTGCAATATGCGGATTATTTGTTCATTGTTAATTATTACATCTTTACTACATAGTCTGGGGAGATATGCTATACTTCCTGACGTATTTGGTAAAATAATTGAGCACAGTTGCTTATGCTGATTTAAAAAGTTGTAAAAACTGGATAATTGGAGTGGACATGTTTGATAAATGGATAATACCTGAGATATAGTATTCCAATTGAAAATGTAATTAGATATTGAGAATGTATTACTTGCTACTTTTGATTGTATAATTGTATTATCTAAAACTGACATTTTTCTAAATATCTTGCAATTAAAGGGTGTTTAATAATAATAATAATAATAATAATAATAATAATTGCAAGTATATTTAAAATGTTTACACAATAATGCACTTTACACAATATAAAATATACATAAAAGAAAGGTTTTGTTACTGAAGGTCAGTGGTTTCGATATCTGTACAATAGCTAACGGATATATTTCTATATTATTAGGAATATAGAATATTTCTTGGTATTTTAACATAATCCATTGTTCAAGATAATACCATTTTTAGACCTCTATTCTTTTGAGCATGTAGCTTTTTCTTTTTAGACCTTGAGCCTATTATTATTTTGAAGATTTTAGATATTTTTCGATAAGGTCTATATTAAGATTTAGAAACTAGTCGAGCTCAACGGGAGCTTGGTATTTGGGAAGCTTAGCATTTGATAATGTATTTTGAAATCTGAAAATCTGAAACTATCTGTAGTAGTAAAATTATTTTGTTCTTTCAGAATCTGGCATGATACAACCTTTCAGTTCTTGATTATAGATTTAGCATTATTTTTTTTGCTTTTCATATTCTATAATAATGTTGTTTTTTTTTAATTCAGGCTTCAAGCTTAGATTAGGAAAACTGTGAATTTTCTTTAAAGGTCTCTGTTACTAAATTTTTTACTGGCTTTAAATCCACACACCTTAATCTCCTTTTTTGTTTATTTTCTTTTAGCTAGAAGACATTTATGTTTTTGATCTCCTCCATGCCCTTTGCATACACTTTATACATACCCTTATAATTTGCCCATGGTCTTACACCTTGTTTCATCTTCAATAACATTTTTATTCTAGTTTACAGATATTTCCAAATGGTGTGCCCTTTTCTTCTCTTTAGCCTATCCTCTAAATTTTTAGCTTTAAATAGTCTATGAAAATACAATATTTTCAAAAAACATATCATATGCTCTTGAGCCATACCTTGGATCACAATTACTTCCTTTATCTCTGTACTTAAGCACAGAATAAAAAGGTTTCCCTTCCGCTGTGTCTTAATGTAAGCATATGCTATAAACTGTCACATTATGTGGTTATTCTGTATATTCTACTATAAATACATAAAAAGCACCACATATTTATAAACCTAACATCTGTAATGGCTAATATTGGCTAAATATAGAGATGAAGATGTAGCTGTTCTACTTGTCTATTTCTGTATGTAAAGGGTTTGAAAAGAGAATATGAAAGTCCAAAATCCTGAATCATTTGGCCAGGCTAAGGCAATTTAATAAAGTATCCAAAAATGCCAGTTTTGTAGATTCAATTGTTTTTAGCATTCTTTGATCTATGTGCCCTATTAACTTCTGTTAGAGTGCAAAGAGAAATTCCCACTTAATACTACATGTATTAACAAACTTTGGATAAAGGTACTACAGGAGTTAGATAAAGTTATACAATTCAATTTGAGGCTATTAATTAACATTAAAGAAAGTGTTTCAGAAAAAAGGTTGTTGATATTTTTTCAGATGTCTCCCAGTCATTACATTGCTTGGATAGGGAATATTTTTAGATATATTTTTTTGATCTTCAAAAAAAAATCTTAAAATAGGAGGCTGTATGTGTGTTATAATGCAACAATAACTATGAACATTGCGACTTGATAAGAAAAGTCTAAATAGTCAAAATTAGTCTAATTGACTAAACTTGGTAGCTCATAATATTGAATGCACTTATTATGGCTTCCACAAATGTATGCATGAAATTATGTAAACATTTAATTATAATAAATGCCTGTTTGCAACACAAGCATAAAACTATAAATAAATGGATTTTTTCCCAGATTATTTAACATTTAATCAAGCTACAAACTACAAATGTAAAAATTCATATTATAAATATATACCTTATAGTTCGGATTCATTCAAGGTTAGAATATTTACATCAAATTAGAGATGGTACAAATTTGTATTCTTTGGCTAACAAACAGAGAATATGGTTTGTCAACATCTAATGATTATAGCAATGATATCTTATGTACTTAATAAATTAGAAACTATATATAGTAATTAAATAAAAAATCCACATGTTATATCACAATGGTATAAATTAATTAATATTTGTTTGAGAAGAAAGGTGGGTGTTTTAAAATGGATAAACTTTTGGGAGTTTCCTATTCAAAGGTTAAATGACCAAGAGTTTTGGATACCAGTACAATATTCTCTCATGATATTATGTATTAATAAAATATATGGAGATTTAATATATCACTGGTGATCTTGTCCATTTTATATCTCCTCTGTGGAGGAGGTTTATATTCTATTAGGCTGATCACAAACTGTCACAATAAAGCATCTTGACAAAAAGCTCTTTTTACTTTAATTGAATTTATATTAAAAGTATGGATTATACATATTTTTTTTAGCAATAACAATATTAATAGCACCCTGTTGGAAGATGCAATACATGATTGACCAGGCACAATGCAAAGACCCCTGGAGAGGTGTTTTATTTCAATTTACTTTCCACCATAACTCCCGGACGTCCTGGCTGTTTTTTGATTTCGCGGTTCGGCCGTTAATGATGATCACCATCCTGCTGATTATGCCTGATTATCTTTGACATTTCCAGAGGAATACTTTCATATTTTTGATGTATCATATACACTGTTTTCCTTTCCAAAAAGTGTAAAAGTTTACATAGTTTCTCTGTCCCATACCAGGTTGTATTGCACTGTGTACTGCTTTCTTTCTTTCTTTCTTTCTTTCTCTCTTTCTTTCCATACTAGTAATTTTCTTTGAATACCTCAACAACATTTACCTATTCCTGAAACAAGCTAATTCATTCTACTGTGATTAGCAATTAGCACATAACACATTAACATACAATGGTATGTTGGTCCATACTCTGTTGCTTATCTGTATTCCATAGCCTCTGCTTAAATGGACACTGAAGGCATATATGTTTTTAATGCAATACTAAACACTTATAGGCAGCATCACATATTGTAATTGTCAAACGGTGATTTGTCATCACGCTTTTCGAGCTTGAGAAGCGAGCTTGCAGTTTGTGCCCCAAATGTAGACCTCGCAAAGCGAGGGGCCGCATTTGCGGAGGTGGACTTAAACTGCAATGAGCCAAAACCTCATTGTAGGCCGTATATGCGGACCTTGCAAAGCACGTGTCCGCATTTGCAGAGGTGAAGGCTCTACGGCGCCTCAATCTCAATAAAAAACAACCCAGAAAAGCAAAAAAACAACGCAGGATTAGGAAATCTAGCGGCACTTAGAAAAAAAAAATAATTACGAGGTCGCAAAGATATTAAGTTAAACCCGTACAACCAAAAACAACAAAAACACTGAAAAATAAAAGCAAAACATAAAAAAAACATCACACACAGCACGGAGGACAGCCAGGACATCTGGGAGTGAGGTTGCATGCGACTTAGGACAAAAACCTGCACATAGACTGTGCACCTCGCAAATATCCGACTTTAAAGGCCGAATCTCGGAACTGGAAAGACCTAAAAAACTAAAACAAATATGGCTCAAATTAACGTACACACTCACATACAGCACAGGGGGAGAGCTATGAAGCCTGTGAGTGAGGTTGCAAGTTAGTTTGAGCCATATTTGTTGTTTTTTCACGATCGAAATTCGCAAGGAAAAAAATGGCTGATCAAAAAAAATAAACAGGATGAAAACAAGGCCAAAGGGCGTAAAAAATAAGCCAACAACAGTAACAGTTAGCACAACACAGTAAAGACGATCACAAAGCAAGTAAGACTTAAACGAACAAAACACGTATCCGAAGATCGCAAGGCTCATAATATCGTCCATTTTGTAGTAAACAAGTGCACAAATCCATAAAAATGCGATGTACACCATGAAATGTCTGAAAATCTGTAAACTGTGCATGAGCACACCTTCCAGAATTTTCTCCCTTTGTCCTCAGATATTCAACTGTGTGGCTGCACGTTATCAGAGGACACATTCGATTTAGAGATGGTTACCTCTTAATGATTTTGAACCAAAACATTGAAATATAATACGTAAAGTATTAATATTTAAAAATGTATTAATTGATAAATTGAAAATAATAAAAAAAAAAAAAATCAAGACGTAAAGTGATTTATATGATTTATAAGAAATACATAGAAAGAGAACTAACACCTTATTAGTCATTAATTTAATAAATGATTTATTAACTGCAAAAGAAAAAAGCTAAATAGTATGTTTTTGCCTAACGTTATTTAACACATTGTATTCTGCATATGTTCGTATTGTCAAAACAACAAAGTCAGAGGTGCTCATCAGAGAACGAACCAACCTTAATAGGTTAGTTCTATAGCCATGATAAGCCACTCTGAGAGCAACCTCTTTTAGCTCACTTGTGCCCTTCACAGGGAGAAATATCCTGTAGTATATCAGTCTGGTGTCACTCAAAAGAGTGACCCAGCCATGAAATACCAGGCAATTTTACCCTGAACAGGAGAAACAGCAAACACAGACGCGTTTCGGCCTTTATGGGCCTCGTCAGTGAGGTGCAGCTGAACTCCCTAAGGCACATTGAGCAAGGGGTCCACGTCTGGAGTCCCCTATTACCCTTAAGGAGACGAAACCCTAAAGGTAATTTGCATATACAAAACAACAAAGTCAGAGGTGCTCATCAGAGAACGAACCAACCTTAATAGGTTAGTTCTATAGCCATGATAAGCCACTCTGAGAGCAACCTCTTTTAATTTGCATATACAAAACAACAAAGTCAGAGGTGCTCATCAGAGAACGAAGCAACCTTAATAGGTTAGTTCTATAGCCATGATAAGCCACTCTGAGAACAACCTCTTTTAGCTTAGAGGTTGCTCTCAGAGTGGCTTATCATGGCTATAGAACTAACCTATTAAGGTTGGTTCGTTCTCTGATGAGCACCTCTGACTTTGTTGTTTTGTATATGCAAATTACCTTTAGGGTTTAGTCTCCTTAAGGGTAATAGGGGACTCCAGACGTGGACCCCTTGCTCACTGGGCCTTAGGGAGTTCAGCTGCACCTCACTGACGAGGCCCATAATGGCCGAAACGCGTCTGGGGTTTGCTGTTTCTCCTGTTCAGGCTAGAATTGCCTGGTATTTCGGGGCTGGGTCATTCTTTTGAGTGGCACCAGACTGATATACTACAGGATATTTCTCCCTGTGAAGGGCACAAGTGAGCTAAAAAAGGTTGCTCTCAGAGTGGCTTATCATGGCCATAGAACTAACCTATTAAGGTTGGTTCGTTCTCTGATGAGCACCTCTGACTTTGTTGTTATGTTTGTATTGTACCATATATAGTTATTAATGAAATATGAATTTAACATTTGAAGCTGTCTGACAATTTCACTATGACACAGAATTTGAATGCACTGGCTGTTCATTTCCAGACTGACATGTGCATGAAGTGAAAACACAGCAACTTAGAAGGATAATTTACTATTTCATTACATTTATTGATTTAATATTGCCTACATATTCTAACGCGTTATTACTCATTAATTTAATAATTAATTTAATAACTTAATAAAAAAAGACTAAATAATATGTTTTTGCTTAATGTTACTTAACACATTTTATGCTGCTTATCTTTGGATTGTATCACATATAATCATTAATGAAGTATGAATTTAAACTTTGCAGCTGTCTCACAATTTCACACTGACACAGAATTTGACTGCACTGCCTGTTCATGACATGTGCATGAAGTAAAAACACAGCAACTTAAAAGGACAATTTACTGTATATTGAATTACATTTCTTCATTTAATTTAAATTGACGTAATTTAACACATTGTAAGCTGTATAACTTTGGACAATATAACCTATAGTAATGACTGAAATATTATCTCACACTTTGCAGGTGTCTGTGAATTTCACAGTGAAACACATTTTGCCAGCAAGTGGTTTCAAGACAGAATTCTCTAAGGACCAGCTGCAGTATATTTCATTACATTAATTTACATTATATTTAGGATATATTATATTACTTTATAGGCTATTTCAGTTTAGAAGCTTCAGACATTTCTAATGACGGTGCAGTAGATTGTATTCTTAAATATTAAAATATGTTACAGTAAAATAGATTTTATGTGACTAAGAATTTATTAGGACGTCTTTTGCAATTTAATTTAATAAAATATCAAATAAGAGCTCCACAAAAAATAGTCATTAATTACTTAATTACAATTGTATACTATATACTGACAATGTTCTTGCATACTTTGCAGGTGCCTGTCAATTTCACTGGGACATAGAAGATTGCTGCTGTGAGGGTTTCCGGACAGAGACGAACCTTACAACTAGCAGGTACAGTATTTTTCTATTGTGTACAACATAAATTCATAACTGCACATATTATTTTTTTTAACAGCACTAATGCATAAATTGTGCAGATCACTGCCCTCTTTCAACCCTCGCCTGTGTCTCTTGGCCCACCCTCCCCTGGGTTTCTCCCACCCCCTACCCTCTCACTACTCTCTTTTTCTCCCCCCCTCCCTCCAATGTGTCTCTCCCCCCCTCTCCAACCAACACCCCCTCCCTCCCCTATATCTTTTCCCTACCCCTCTCGCTCCCCTATGTCTGTTCAACCCCCCTCTCCGTTCTCTGTGTCTCTCCTCATCTACCTTCCCTGTGTATCTTACCACCCCCTATCCCTCCACTGTGCCTCTTTGCCCCCTCTCTCCCTCCCTTCTATTTCTTCACCATCCCCTCCCCTGTATTTCTTCACCCTCCTATGCCCCTTCTCCCTCTTTTGTGTCTCTTCCACCTGCTTTCCCCACCTATGTCTATTTACCCTCCTGTCCTCCCCACCTGTGTCTCTTTATCCTCCTCTCCCGCACCCCTCTCCCTCCCCTGTGTTGTAACCCCCCAGCCAGAAGGTCCTGTAGAAAGCACTCCTTACATTACATTGCACTCTCTATGTTACACAGACCTCCCTCTCTATCACACACTGAAATCTCACTCTTTCAGACACATGCATTACACTCTCACACACACGCAGTACACTCTCTCTATCATGCACTCTCTCTAACACACACTCTGCAGTATCCGTCTCTATCACACACTGCCCTCTCTCTATCACCCCTTGCACACTCTGTGCTCATCCCAGTCACTCAGCCTGAATGTCTTAACCCATTACAACTTCACCAAACTTAATATAAATGATTCCAGAAAATTAAAATGGTTCATTAGCATAATCTGTCATTTACAAACATTGATTTACATGTTACATTACAGATTAAAATGTCTGAAAAGACTGAAACCAAGAAGGAATCCAAACAACGTATGGCCAGACAATGAAAACAAAGATGCAGAGAGAATCAGTCGGAGGATACCAAGAAAAGAGTTCAAGAAGAAGAGCGCAAGAGAATTTATAAGAATAGACACACTACATTGACAAAAGCCTGTTGAAGAGGTAAGCTACATTAAAATATTACTTCAGATATAAATGGCTCATTGACATCATTGCTATGTTGCTAATAAACATTAATATTTATAATTACAGACTACTATGGATGACGAGCCAGAAACCAGCAACCAATATAAACAACAACTGGCCAACAAAGAAAAGAAAATACTAAGGCAGAAACAATCAAAGGACAATAAGGAAAAAATATGAGAAGAATCCCGTCAACGAATGTCCAATAAACGACACATGTTGGCTTCTAAAAGTCAGGGTAAGAGAGCTAGAAAACGAAAACATATTGATCAACAAAGATGTGAAGAATATGGTTATGTTACTAATGTAGATATGGATTCTAATGTTGAGCTTGCTTCACAGGAAAGTCCATTATTTACAGATTTAAACGTGGAACCTCACAATTGTGGTATGTTGAATGGGGCTTATTATTTTGTCAATGAAAGACCGAGAGATGGTAAGTTCATTAGTTGTTGTCAAAAGGGAAAAGTAAAACTTCCAGAAAAAGCTTAATTACCAACAAATTTACAAAACATAATGACTGACCCAACTTTTCCAAATTACAAAAATGTTAAACAAATTATAAGATCATATAATAGTGCCATTTATTTTGCATCTATTGGTGCCACATTAGCAGAAAATGTTGCTGGACATGGCCTTACTACTTTAAAGTTCAAAGGACAAATTTACTACCTTACTTCACATTTACACCCTGCGGAAGGACAGCAAAGAAAATTTGCTCAACTCTATGTCCTAGATACGAACGAAGCTGTGGAACAACATATGCAACTTGCTGAAAATCAACCAAGTCAAAATGCTTACCCACTGTTTTTCATGATATTGATAAGATTATGGAAAATAATCCATACACTCAAGTTTTTAAAAAAACTATCAGCAGTTGATCAACAACAAGGTATTCATGCAAAACAAAATCAGTTTCCAATGCCAAGAGTCAATATGGTTCTTAGAAGGGATCAGCATTCTGATAAAAGACATTATAACTTACCAACTGCTAATGAGGTTGCAATGGTCTTTCAAAATGATGAGGGGGAGCCACCTTTTTAAAGAGATATTAGAATATATTCAATAAATGAGGAGCAACCTTTCATTAACATCAATATATTAAGTACAAATTTAGTAATTAATACTTCCAAGTTATCCAAACACTAAACAATGTGTCAGAAATACTATTTCCATGCTTGAATGTAAAGTGGCTCAAAATGCAATTAGGGATAAATTTAATCCCATCTCAAGTGCTGGAAAACTGACACAACAATGGATCATTGATTCCTACCTGCATGTAAAAGCCAATAATTTACATTTCAGCAAATACCAAAAACATAAACTCTGTGTTCAACAGTATTGTGGCCTCATGGATTATGTTGCTCAAGCGGCTACAAACCAAAATCTAGCAGCTAGCCGAGCCCTCATTTTACCATGTTCATTGCAAGGATCTCTTCGCAATATGTGAGAAAGATACAATGATGTCATGGCTATTGAAACAAAATTTGGTAAACCAGACGTATTTATTACATTTAAATGTAATCCTCAATGGACAGAAATTGTGGATAATTTAAACATGGTCAAAATGCCTCTGATAGACCAGACTTAGTGGCTCGAGCCTTTAAAATTAAATTAACAGCCTTATTACATAACATAACCATCACTAACTTATTTGGTAAGTGTTTGGCTTATGTTTATACCATTGAATTCCAAAAAAAGAGGCCTTCCACATGCACATATTCTGATAATACTTGCCGAACAGCATAAATTGAATACTGCATAGAAAATGTATTGAGTAATTACTGCTGAACTACCACATCCACAAAAACGTGCCTCACTATATGAGATTGTAACACATCGTATGATTCATGGCCCATGTGGAGAGCTAAATCCACAATCACCGTGTATGGAAAATAAGAAATGCACCAAAGATATTCCAAAAGATTTCAGAGAATAAACTTTTGCAAATTGTGATGGATATCAATTGTACAGACAAAGACAAGGCCCAACGGCAGTAATTTGCGGCAAAAATGTAGATAACACATATGGGTTGCCATATAATCCACATCTCTTAATGAAGTATAATGCACACATAAATGTGGAAGCTTGCTCTTCATTTAAATCAATTAAATATGTCTACAAATATTTTTATAAAGGATATGATGCCACAACTGTTGTGGTAAAAAGTGGACCAATTGAACAAGACAATGAGTTACTGCATGATGAACTAGCATCGCATGTAGATGCTTGCTATGTCAATGCACCAGAATCAATGCGGTGGCTTCTAAAACTTGAAATGCATGATCGATCACATGCAGTATATCGATTAGCTGTACATTTACCACAAAGACAATTAGTTTACTTTCATACTGGCAATGAAGAAAAATTCTGGCACAAAATGAACATCGACAAACTATACTTACTGCTTGGTTTATCCTAAATTCAAAACATATTGATGCAAGGGAATAATTATACAATGAGATTCCATGTCATGTTTTTGTCAGTGGCAAATCAAAACTGAGACAAAAGGGTGGTAATAAAATTATTACCAGAATGTATACAGTAAGTCCCAAAGTTTTGAAGACTTGAGAACTGTCAATGACACAGTTTATGACACCTTTCAATTAGCTGCACGTCATAGAAACTTCCTTGCTGATGACACAGAATGGGAGAGATGTCTACAAGAAGCAGCTCTATCTAAAATCCATGCCAGATGAGGGAACAGTTTGCATACATCTGCATATTTTGCAATGTTCCAAATGCATTGGCTTTGTGGGAAACATTTAAAATACATATGTATGAAGATTTTTTGCGAAGATACAACAACACCATAACTGAATTAAAGGCATTCATGGAAATTCAACAACTGTTTCTATGTCATGGATTAAGTTGTGCAACTTTTAATCTCCCAGATCCAGGAATTATAGATGATATCAACTTGGACGACTATGATGCTGATTTTGAGAAAAAAAAAACTGAAGAAAAATTGCCACTTTAAATGATTTGCAAAAGCACACTTTCAATGCCAAACAACAAGCACTATATGATGACTTGCTCAAAGAGTGTTATTTTTATCTAGATGGACCAGATAGATCTGGAAAATGTATCTATATCATTTGTTGATGAGTTCAATTAGAGGTAAAGGTGACATTGCACTTCCCTTTGCAACAATTGGAATTGCTGCACTATTGTTAGAAGGTGGAAAAACAGTACATAGTGGATTTAAGCTTCCAGTTCCCATTTTAGAAACATCAGTGTCCGATATTAGAATCAAATCAGCTCAAGCAAATACATATAAAAATGCTAAATTGATTATCATAGATGAGGCCACTATGATGTGGTGCTATGCTCTGCAATGTATTGATCGTTTATTGCGTGAAGTCATGGGTAATGATTAACCTTTTGGTGGAAAAGTTACGTTAGTAGGTGGAGATTTCAAATATTACCTGTTGTTGAACGTGGAAATCACAGTGACATTGTAGAAACATGTATAAAGTCAAGTCCACTATAGAAATAATTTACACACCTTCGATAAGAAAAAATATGAGATTTGAAGGCCAAAATGAATTCAATGATTAGCTAATTCAAACTGGAGAAGGAAAAACCAACTTAATAAATAATTTACCTGATGATACTGTTGAAATCCCAGCAGACATGATTTGTAAATATTCACTCATATCAGCTGTATTCCCAAATGGAAAAACGACAAAACATTCTTCGGATCATGCACAAAAAGTAATATTAACATCCAAAAATAAAGATGCTTTGGATCTCAATAACAAAATATTGAAATTAATTGGCGCACCACAAAAAAATTATTGCAGTGCAGATTCTGTTCTAGCTGATGACAAAGAGAGTGAATCAAATTTTACATAATTTCTGAATACATTAACTCCCTCTGGAATGCCACCACATGTTTTGCAACTCAAAAAAGGAGCAATTGTCATGTTACTGTGAAACATGAATCCCAAAAAAGGACTTTGTAATGGGACCAGATTAATTGTTCACGATTTACAACACCATTTCATACATGCAGAAATTCTGAATGGCACCCATAATGGTGAAGCAGTGTTCATACCAAGAACAGATTTGGCTCCGAGTGAGACTAGCTTGCCTTTTGTACTTCAAAGGAGACAAATTCCCAGGATCATGGCATTTGCTATGACCATTAATAAATTGCAAGGACAAATGTTTAACTCGGATGGCCTGTTTTTAGAAGAACCAGTATTTGCCCATGGACAACTCTATGTGGCATTTTCAAGATGCAAAAATCAACAAGAAATTAAAGTTTTCATAAAAATAAAAAAAAACGAAAGTCAGGGCAAATTATTTACTAAAAATATTGTCTGCTATGAGAGGTTGTAAATTATATCACAAAAAGGACAACAACAAAACAACAGAAAAGATAAAAAACAAAAGAATAGTGGTCATATCTCAAAGACTAACTTTTATGTCTCTTGCACTCTTTTCAGAGGGCCACTATGTGAAAAACAAATAAAACAGTGGTTACATCTCAAGGACTCACTTTGAGGTTTCTTGGGCTCTTTTTAGAGGACCACTATTTAAACAAAATAAATAAATAACGGACAGTACAGTGGTTACATCCCAATGACAACATTATTCATCTGCTGGGCTCCTATTCATGGACCACTCTTTAAAAACAGCACAGTGGTTACAGTGGTCTAAGGGCAGCAATACAGAGTGTAGACTGGGACAAATAACTGAAAGGTAAAAATGCTGAACATAAATGGAAAACATTCAACTCAATGGATAACATTCAATGAATAAATGGATAACATTAAGATTACTAAAAATATACTTATCACCATATACCATGTGGAAATAAAAGTAAAAGGAGTAAATCACATCAGATGTGACTTAACGATTATTTAAAGATCATGATACTTAGTAAAAAATAGGCATTTCAATTATACAAAAAAAGCAGAGACTGCTTTCATGAGTACAAAGAAATCATCAAGGCTTGCATAAGTGCTATTAGATTGGCAAAAATAGTAAATGAAAAGTTAGATGCAAAGGAGAGTAAGACTAAACTTATTTTTTAAATATATATATATTTTTTTCTTTATTTCAATATATTAAAAAAACATACAAAACATATACATACAAAACTTCCCTTGTTATAACCAACTTATAAATACACTTTTAATGATCAATATTGAAAGGACAAAGAAAAGGAATAACATCTTTTAAAAAATAGAGGAATCCTCCCAAAACATTTATGCCCCTATATATTTATCCTTAAATGTATCCCAAAATTTCCAATCAATAGAAATCTTTCCTCTAAGGCAACATATATAGTCAGCATTCATCAACTCTCTATTTATAATTAATTATATTTACAACTTCTCTCCATGATGGAATTATAGGTTTATTCCATCGTTTCACTAATAAATATTTATTAATGAATACTACATGAGATATCAATAATTTATCTTAAGGGAATATTTTATCTAACTGTAAATGGAATAAGATTAATGCAGTAATACAAGGGCATTCTATTCCTATCATTTCAGTTAGTTGGGCACAGCATTATTTCCAGAATTTCTCAATTCTTGTACATTCCCACCACATATGGAAGGCTGAGACTACTTTTCCACAGCCTTTTCAACATAATGGAGAAATCTGGTAGTCAAATGTATTTATATTACCAGGGACTATATACCACTTTTGAATTAATTTAAAGTATAACTCCCAGTATGAATTATTTATAGAGGATTTTTTTTATTAATCTTAAAGCTCTTCCCCAATCTTGATCTTCATATTCCAAATTAAATTTATTTTCCCATTCTTTTACACTCGTTGATTTTGTATATTTCAAGGCATTTATTCAGATTTTACTAATCTTTGAGATAAGATGTGATAAAAAACCTTTGATCAAAATAACTTCTAATTTATACATTTTATCCATATTTAGGGGTAAAAAACCTTTTGATATTAATTTTTCAATCAGTGTTCTATAATTTAGCCAAGATATTTTTTTCAGGCCATAAACCTTCTGGAAATCCATATAATTTATTAAAGAACCTAAGCGATATAGATCAGATTTATATTCTCTACCTACTTTCTTCATAAGGTCTAATTCTTCCTCCAAAATATCTATAGGGGCTGATAAAGAGGGAAAATTAAATAACTCCAGTTTATCCCTTTTGGTAATCTACACCATATTCCATCTTCCTCATTACATCTTCCTAATAATGATCTAATTGAGAGAGAAGCAATAAGATCATCCTCAATAATTCTCCAACATGTATTCCTATATTGTATATTCATACTAATTACATGGGTTATTGCAATATTTTCACAAATTTATTTTATATCTGGTATTCCAATACCTCCTAATTCAAATTTTTTATTAGCAATTGTTTTTTTTTACTCTCACTTTTTTATCCAAATAAATAAATCTGTCTATTGATTTCTGAAAAGGTATGGGTACTTTTTCTGGAACACATCTAAATAAATAAGTTAGCTTAGGGATAATACTCATTTTAACAAAGGATATCCGAGCTGACCAAGAGAATCTTATATTTCGCCATTTGTAAAGCAGCAGTCTAACTTCTTTTAAGATTTCTGAAATATTATCTACTATCATTTTCTCACTGAAAAAATGTAATCTTATGCCCAAATGGTAAATATTTTTATTAAACCAATTAAATGTATAAGAGTTCTTTAATACATTTAAAGTTTCGAGAATTATACCTCTGTAGATTGTGTCCGGCTTACTTTAAAATAAGAAACTTTACTAAATTCAGCCAAAAGATTTAACAGTTTTTTACAAGATTTTACTGGATCTGTTAAAGTTACTATAATATTGATGGCGAATAACATAATCTTATAATCGACATTACCAACTTTTATACCTTTAATCGTTTAAAGAGCTTCTTATTATTGAAGCTAATGGCTCCATAAAAAGTAGGAACAACAATGGGGAAAGGGGACATCCTTGGCGGGTCCCGTTGGTAATTCTAAATTTCTCTGATTCAAAATTTGGGCCTGCTATGTGCCTTAATTGTTTTAGACGCAAATTTGGCAAATCCAAATTTTTGCATCACTACTTCTAGGAAGTAGTCAAATGCCTTCTCTGCATCTAAGGATAGGATCAGTGTGGGAGCTCCTACTTTTTTTGCCTGAAACATCAAATTGTCTGGTGTTGTCCGAGGCTTGACGGCCTGGGACAAACCCAGACTGGTCCAAATGTATTAATTTAGGTATTATTCTGTTGAGCCTATTAGCCTATTAGCTAGAATTTTTGCATATGTTTTTAGGTCAATATTAATGAGGGAAATAGGTGGATAACTTGTAACTTCCACTGGATTTTTGCCAGGATTTAAGATATTTATAATTTAAGCCTCAACTAATACTGGTATCAGTTCCCTTGAATTTTTGATTTCATTGAACAGATACCAAAGGCATTCTATAATTTCTTTCAGAAAAAAGTTACAGAATAGATGATCAAACCCGTCAACCCAATCAAACCCAGGACCAGGGGCTTTATTAAATTTTGCTTTATTTATTACCTCATCTATTTACAGTGGCAAGCACTTCACAACGGCTGAGCCATAGCAACATAAAGTGTATGCTTGCTATTGCAAGAAGTTTGCCTGGGAAAATGCGCGAGCTAGAATTATTAGCAGTACAAAAAAAATGGGGCTTAATAGGCATTACTGAGACATGGTGGGATGAATCTCATGACTGGACTGTTAATCTGGATGGTTATAACCTATTTAGGAAAGATAGGGGAAAAAGAGGAGGAGGGATCTGTATGTATGTTAAGCTTGAATTTAAGCCTATAGTCAGATAAGATATTTATGCTGGAACTAATGGCAACATTGAATCGTTGTGGGTTGAACTAAATAGTGGAGGAGCTAATTCTACACGCATAATGGTGGGAGTTTGCTATAAACCCCCAAATATAATTGAAAGTGAGGAAATACAATTATTGTTACAGATTGGAAATGCAGCTAAGCATGGCAAGTTCTAATAATGGGAGACTTTAATCACCCTGAAATAAACTGGATAAATGAGACCAGCATCTCAGCTAAGGTGAGCAGGTTCTTGAGTACACTCAGGGATCATTATCTGGCCCAGGTAATACAAGAACCTACTAGAAATGGGGCCATCTTGGATTTAGTCATCACAAGTAATATATTATCAAATGTTAAAATAGGGGAACCCTTGGGGAACAGTGATCACAACACAGTCTCATTTGAGATTAAATACAAAAAACAGAGTTGTAAGGGGCCAACAAAAACTCTAAATTTTAAAAGGGCTAACTTTAATGGGCTAAGGGCAGCAATACTACATATAGACTGGGACAAAGAACTTACAGGGAAAAATACTGAAAATAAATAAATATTCAAATCCTTACTAAATAAACATACTCATCGGCATGTACCATGTGGAAATAAAATGAATAGGAGTAAATCACATCCCATGTGGCTTAATAACGACTTAAAGATCATGATAAGGAAAAAAAAACATGCATTTAAATTATACAAGAAGGAGGGAACAGAGGCAGCTTTATGTGACTATAAGGGAATCAACAAGGCTTGCAAAAGGGCTATTAGACTGGCTAAAATAGAAAATGAGAAGTCAGTTGCAATGGAAAGTAAGACTAACCCTAAAATATTTTTTAAATCTATTAATGGGAAGAAGGCGAGGAAGGAAGCTATAGGAACATTACAATGTGACACAGGCCATCTGATAATTTGTGACCGGGAAAAGGCAGATGAGCTAAATAGATTATTTTTGTCGGTATACACAAGGGACGTACTAGTGGTTGGGCGACTGCAACATAATGGGGCTAAACTACCATCACTAAATAATTGGTTAACGCAGGAAGAAATCCAAAAGAGATTGGAGGAAATAAATGTTAATAAAGCTCCGGGTCCTGATGGAATACATCCAAGGGTACTGAGGGAGCTGGGTTCTGTAGTAGCCAAACCATTATATCTAATCTTTCAAGACTCACTCACCACAGGGTCTCTACCAGATGACTGGAGAAAAGCAGAGGTGATGTCTATATTTAAGAAGGGAGCCACAGCAAATCTGGGGAATTATAGACCAGTGAGTCTCACATCTGTAGTTGGGAAGCTTTTAGAAGGGTTAATAAGGGACAGAATACAAGAATATGTCTATTTGAACAAGATCAGTAGGTAGCAGTCAACACGGATTTATTAAGGATAGGTCATGTCAGACCAATCTAATTAGTTTCTATGAGGAGGTTTGTAGGAACTTGGATCAGGGCAACTCAGTGGATGTAGTATTTTTGGATTTTGCAAAGGCTTTTGATACAGTGCCTCATGGGAGACTTTTGAGCAAACTAAGGGACACAGGAATTGCAGTAAATATCTGCTCATGGATCGAGAGCTGGCTAAAAGACAGGAAGCAAAGGGTTGTTGTAAATAGAACATACTCCGATTGGACTAATATGGTAAGTGGGGTTCCTCAAGATTCAGTATTAGGTCCTCTCCTTTGTAACATATTTATTAATGACCTAGAAGTAGGACTCTAAAGTAGTGTCTCCATTTTTGCTGATGACACTAAGTTGTGCAAAGTAATTAAATCAGATAATGATGTACTTTCCCAACAGAGGGACTTGAATAAATTAGAGAAATGGGTGGCTAAATGGCAAATGAGATTTAATGCAAATAAATGTAAGGTTATGCCTTTGGGAAGGAAAAATAGCCATGCAATTTATAATCTTAATGGAGCAAATCTAGGGGTATAAGATATTGAAAGGGATTTGGGAGTACTAGTGGACAACCACCTAGGTAGCAGTGCTCAATGCCAAGCAGCAGCTGTAAAATATAATGGTATAGAAGCAAGGGAAGCAAATATAATTCTGACACTATACAAATCTCTAGTACGCCCTCATTTGAAATATGGAGTAACATTTTTGGCATCACTTCATAAAAAGGACATTTTAGAGCTGGAAAAAGTACAGAGAAGGGCCACAAAACTAATAAGAGGAATGGAGGGGCTATGAAGGAAGTTATGAAGGAAGACTAACCAAATTAAACTTATGTTCACTAGAAAAAAGGCGTCTACGAGGGGATTTGATTACCTTATTTAAATACAGCCAGGGTCAATATAAGTCTTTGTCAAGTGAACTTTTTGAAGAGATTTTCAATTTAGAAGAGGACATCCTTTGAAGTTAGAGGAAAAAAGATTTCACCTTAAACAAAGAAAAGGGTTCTTCACAGTAAGGGTGGTTAAACTGTGGAATTCTCTACCAAAGGACGTGGTGACAGCGAATTCGATAGATAACTTCAAAAAGGGGTTAGATATTGTTTTGAATAAAGAGGGCATTCAAGGTTATCCTAGATAACTAGCGAAGGAATATTGATCCAGTTTCTAAGGTCAGTAAGAAATTTTGCTTTTTTCCCCCCTTATGAGACAATTGCCCAAGTTTCAATGTTTTTTTTTCTGCTTACCTTCTTCTGAACCAAATAACAATTAATAACAAATAGTCCACATATTAAAAAGATCAAGAGAGATCTAAAAAGGTTGAACTTGATGGACTAACTCTTTATACATCCTCAAATACTATACTATTAATAATTATTTAATCAACAAATTAATTAATAACTAATCTGCATATTGCAAGTTGAAGTTAGAGATCATAAGTGACCCCTCCCTGCTGGGAGACATTTTATTACTTATCTGCTGTTTCTCCAGTTGTATAGAAAGAAGTCTTAGGGGTTTCCCCCTTTCTTTATGAATTTTGGCCATTTGGGAAATCATTTGTCCTCTTATTACAGATTTATATGCGCACCATAAAGTGATATTAGAATTAACCAATTTCTTATTTATTTTAAATATATCTCTAGTTTCACTCCTTAAAAGCTCCAAAGTCTCGTCATTTTTGAATAATATTGGGTTTAATTTCCATTTCTTTATATGACTATAATCTTTCCAATCTTCCATTGTGGTACATATAATAGAATGGTCCGACCAGGAAGTTACATTTATATCTATGTTCTTAACTAGTCTCAAAGTATGTATATCCATAAAAAAATAATCCTATTTTTTTAAGTATAATAATGGGAAGAAGGCCAGAAAGGAAGCTACAGGAACATTACAAAATGAAACAGGCTGTCTGATAAATATTTACTATGGAAAGGCAGGTGAGCTAAATAAGTTATTTTCTTCTGTGTACACAAGGGAGGTACCAGTGGTTGGTTAACGCAGGAGAAAATCCAAATGAGGTTAGAAAAAATAAACAACAACAACATTATTTGGCTGCCATTAGAAGTTTAATTAAATGTATTTCAAGTTTTTTTACACAATTGTTATGAGTTTCATTCATTCCGATTATCACTTGCTTTTTAGAGGGTTATGACTTTCATTGTATGTATTTACCTTATAATTACTGAGAGAGTATTGATACAGGGAGAAATCCAATCACCAGTATCTGGGGTCAGAAAGGAATTCATTTTTTTACACATTTGAAACAATTGGCTACGTTTCACTGGGGGGTTTTCTGTTTGTCTTCCTCTAGATTCAATATAAACATTTACACATGTGTTAAAGAACATGTACTGCTTTTTAAGTTAAAATATTCTTAGAATATTGATGTATAGGTTACAATAAAACACTTTTATCAAACTATGGTTTCTGAGTTGTTTACAGATAAAAATATATATTTAAGTTGCATGTTATAACAATAAACAAATTAACTAATAATTGAATTTATTTCTCAACTTTTACATACAGTACATATGGAATATGACACTGAAAAATAAAAAATATAAAAAAAAAATCAAGGGGGAAGAGACTCGCATTGGGTGGCAAAAAGCATTTCTAGACTTACAATTTAAAACCCATTATTTTTGACAGGCAAGTGGCTAGTACATATATAAAAAGAATAACAATAAACAGAATTATTAAAAAAACATTAAACGGTTTTCAAATTGTTATGATATGAATGTTTCAATCCCCCAACTGTTGTAAATATTGATCAAACTAGTATACTGTATAGGGACTGTGAATAATTGTAAACATTGCTTTTGAAGTCAAAAGCCACTCTAGAATGATCTAGAACACGTTTTCCATCCATGAAATATTTTAGGGAAAGAAACGGTTCAATATTATTTTAAATATATATATTTTTAATCAGTCTATTAATTCTTTTATTCATATTTACATATTTACTATATGAAATCCACATTATCCAGATTGTTTATATGAGGACCAAGTTAGAGTAAATTGCAATATGAATGTGTGAATTGTGTGTGTGGTCTGTTTGCATCTCTTCTGTGAATTACTTCTGAAAAGTAAAGGGTGTTTTACTATACTGCATGCACTGATTAGTGTGCAGGTGAAAGGGGGATGGTTTTGCCTGTGTAAACTTATATCAGTATGTGACTTGTGTGTGGTCTTCTTGCATCTGTTTAGTTATTTACTTCTAAAAAGTAAATTATGTTTGGGTACTGCTTGCACTGATTAGTGTTCAGGTGAATATTCAGAATCTTATATAAACAGTAAAGGATCAAACTTGGGAGCTTGTGAACAGTTTTAGTGTAAGTGCAGTTATAGTATGTGTGAGAGTTGAAATAAAAAAAAGGGAGTGTATAAGTGTGGTAGTTTAAATAAAAGGATGGAGTTCAAAGAAAAGGGTTTAAATTGTAGTGCAAAAAGAGAAGATAGAAACAGAAGAAAGGGTAAAGGAAAATTATTTTTTTAAGGTACAGAAAAACAAGCTTTATACAAATACACTTCTGTGATAGGTGTGAGCATGCTGCATTTCTTGAAGCTCAAATTGGAAAACTGCCGAGGACATTTGCAGCATGTGGTAATGGAGTGTGGAGTTGATGATGGTAAGGATGTGCAGGGAGGTAGCTGGATTACAGTTACAAGGGTAATCAGGGGAAAAGGAGGAGGAGGCAGGCCAGTTCTGAGTTGACAAGCACCAACAGATTTGTTAGATTGAGTGAAATTGGAGTATTTCCATTGTTGTGGATGTTCATTCAAGAATGGAAATGCCAGATAGAGCTGTTCACTCTAACAGCCGGGAGAACAGTTCTACTGGAGGAGAGGGAGAGCAGAATAGGCAGAGCAACAGAGAGGTTTTATTTGTAGGGGACTCTATTATTAGGAAGGTTGACAGGGTGATTTGTCACCCAGATCCTTGGGTTCGGCATGTTCTCAATCTGGTAGATAAATTATTGGGAGCAGATGGAAATTAACCGGCTGTCTTGGTACATATTGGTATTAATGACCAAGAAAGTGTAAGATATGTGTGCTAAAGAATTATTTTATAGAAATAGGAAATACGTTTAAGGCAATGACCTCCAAGGTAGTATTTTCTGATAATTTCAGTGCCACATGCTAGCACAAGGAGACAGAAGAAGCTTATGGAGATTAACGTATGGCTAAAAAAGTGGTGCACTAAGGAGGGTTTGGGGTTTTTAGATTACTGGGCTGACTTCTCACTTGGGTACAATCTATAGCAATGATGGATTGCATGTTAATGAAGAGGAAGCTTGTGTGCTAGGGGAGAGGATGGTAGAAAGGATTGGGCAGTTTTTAATGCTGCAGTATATGGAAGTAATGGGGTAGAAAGTGTACAGGGGGTAAGGATGGATTATCTACTCTTGGGGAGGGGAAGGAGGTGGGTTAGTATAGTCAACCGCATTGGCAAGCACTTCAAAACTGCAGATTCACAGCAACATAAAGTATATGCTTGCTAGCACTTAATAGGCATTACTGAAACATGGTGGGATGACTCTCGTGACTGGACTGTTCATTTGGATCAATATAACCTATTTAGGAAAGATAGGGGCAATGGTAGAAGAGGAGGAGTTTGTCGGTATTTTAAGTCTGAATTTAAACCTATAGTCAGAGAAGATATTTATGCTGGAACTATTGATTATGTTTAATGGTTGTGGGTTGAATTAAATAGCAAATGAACAACTTCTAAAAGAATATTGGTAGTAATATGCTATAAAACCACAATATAAATGAAAGTAAGAAATTGCAATTATAGTTACATATTGGAAATGCAGCTAAGCATAATCAAGTTTTAATAATGGAATTTTACTAACCTGGAAAGAACTAGATGAAAAAGACCAGCAGTTCAGCTAATGGGAACAGGCTCTTGAATATACACAAAAATCATTAACTTTCCCTGGTTATACAAGGACCTACTGGAGATGAGGCTCTTTTGGATTTATTCATCATGAATAATATTGATATAATATAAACATTTGAAATAGGGGAACCTTTGGGAATCAGTGATCACAACACAGTCTCATTTGGAATTGACTCAAAAATAAAACGTAGCCCGTAACTTGAGATTTACGTATTCTGGCTATTAAATTAGCCCTGTTACGTTGCTCGCATTGGACTTTGTGCGTTAACAAGTAGT
The DNA here is from genome assembly GCA_027410445.1 of Discoglossus pictus. Lineage (NCBI taxonomy): Eukaryota > Metazoa > Chordata > Amphibia > Anura > Alytidae > Discoglossus > Discoglossus pictus. The sequence continues at coordinate 413,444,049 of CM050165.1, read as the reverse complement.
ACGGTCGAGAATAGGCTACGTGCTGAACAAAGTGGAATCCTTTGATCTGTCCTGCCCGTAACCGCTACTTGTTCATTTCAGATATAAAATTTCAACATGGTCACCCGCGAGCAAGCACGTATAACCCGCAAGGGGGTAAAGTACACTATGTAGCACTTCTTAAGTAAATAAAAACACACTACTGTACATTTACTAACATGGAAAGTAATGTTAGGTCTTAGAATTAATAGCACAACATTCTCAAGCCGCAAATCGGCCCCCGAAAAATATTTTATTTCATGTTTATTTTTTGTGTTATATAAATCCCTGCAATCAATGTGTTAAGACATATACTGTAACTCGCATGTAATAGAATATAATATTTACTGCTTTATTAATATTGCATTATATCTGGACTGTGGATCAGATCGCAAACTGACATGAAGCATGTTGGACTTCTGAATCTATTCTCCCCTTTTTCAGTGACGTAATAAGCTCTTTTTCCATTGGCTCCATCTGAACCCTTAACTATGTAATTGCTTAATTGTTTGCGTTCAACGCCTTAGAATTGGTTTATGAAATAGCGCCTCTCGCTCTTAGCTTGCAGCTCTTTCTAATTTAATAGCAAAGTAAAACAGCCAAATTTGAAGCATGCAGCCCTTACATGCTACACATTGGACTTACGAGACTGGAATTTAATATGGCTAAAAGTTATGAGGGGCCAACAAAAACTCTTGATTTTTTAAAGGACAGATTTCAATGGTCTAAGGGTAGCAATACAGAGTATAGACTGGGACAAAGAACTGAAAGGTAAAAATGCTGGACATAAATGGAAAACATTCAAATCAATGGATAAATGCTCGTCCATTTAATGAATAAATGGATAACATTCAGATTACTAAAAATAGACTTATCACCATATACCATGTAGAAATAAAAGTAAAAGGAGTTAATCACATCATATGTGACTTAACAATTATTTAAAGATCATGATACTGAGTAAAATACAGGCATTTCAATTATACCCCAAATAAGTGAACATAGACTGCTTTACGTGAGTACAAAGAAATCATCAAGGCTTGCATAAGAGCTATTGGCTAAACTAGTAAATGAAAAGTAAGATGCAAAGGAGAGTAAGACTAAACCTATTTTTTATTTTTTTAATTATATTAATGGGAAGAAGGCCAGAAAAGAAGCAACAGGAACATTACAATGTGAAACAGGCTGTCTGATAAATAGTTACTAAGGAAAGGCAGATGAGCTAAATACGTTATTTTCTTCAGTGTACGCAAGGGAGGTACAAGTGGTTGTTTAACACAGGAGAAAATCCTAAATATAGATGATGGAATACATCCAAGGGTAGTGAATGATCTGGGTTCTGTAATAGCCAAACAATTAAATCTAATGGTTTGGTTAAATGGAGGAAGAACAAATCCAGGGAAGTATAAACCGGTAAGTCTCTCTTTTAGAAGTGTTAATAAGCGATAGTATACAAGAATATAGATAGGAGTCAACATGACATTTTGAGTGATGGGTCATGTCAAAAAAATCTAAATAGTCTCTATAAGGAGGGGAGGAACTTTGATCAAGGTAACTCAATGGATGTAATCTTTTTGGACTTTGCAAATGTTTTGGATACAGTGCCACATGGAAAACTACTGTGCAAACTAAAGGATGCAGGAATTGCAGTAAATATCTGCTTATGGATTGAGAACTGTCTAAATGACAAAAAGCAAAGGGTTGTTGTAAATCGAACATACTCCGATTGGACTAATGTAGTAAGTGGAGTTCCTCAGGGTTCATTATTACATATATATATATATATATATATATATATATATATATATATATATATATATATATTTCCTTCTGGATCGCTATCTTGGAGCTTGTGAGTTGTAGGGGCACCCAAGATGAGCACATCATTGCAGAGAGGTCAGGTAAATTGAGGTCCACTGGAGAAGGAACTGGCAAACCCACTCCAGTATCTTTGCCAAGATAACCCTATAGATAAGCACGACCAGAGACATAGCAATAGTTATGCATGGCGTGCTGCAGTTCACGACTATATACACACATACATTATATATATATATATATATATATATATATACATACAAATCTATATCTGTACATCTATATATATTTACTCATAAAGTCCACAACACAAGCTGAGATCCTGCTCCATGCTGATGATAGCCAGTAAGCTTGAAACAGCTATACATGGATTGGATACTCAGCTTATTTTTAATCCAACCTTGGCTTTGCATTAAAGTGGTGTAATACAGCATGCATAAGCTTAAAGGAAGGACTGTTTGATAATGGCTACGGATTGAAGAGAGAGGCATTTGTGGGCACATTTGCATGTCCCAGCTCAGCTTCCCAGAATGCAGTGTAATAACTGTTTTTGTCGGAACTCTGAGCTGGAAGCAGGTTTTTTAACTTGTTTTAGACATTCAAATGTGACCACAGATGTACTAATTATTTACTATATATATTTATATATATATCCCTGAATATTCCACTTCTTAACAAGTGATTGAACAGAACTGACTGGCATTTTCAAGGCTTTGGCTATCTTTTTATATCCTTTTCCATCTTTATGAATTTCCATTACCTTGTTACGCAAGTCTTTTGACAGATCTTTTCTGCTCCCCATGACTCAGTATCTAGCCTGCGCAGTGCATCCATGTGAAAGCTAGCAAACTCATTGATTATTTATACACAGGCACTAATTGCAATTAAAAAAAACACAGTTGTGGTAAATTAACCGTTACTTGCCTTTTTGTTTATACATTTTTTATTTATTCATTTTTCAAATAAAAAGTACAAAAATATACAAACAGACACACACATACATCCCATTTTCGGTCTTTAATTCTTTGATTTTACCACATTTAAATTCATAATAGTGCCATGAGTTAGTTAGTTAATTCTATATAATCGTCCCACATCTTCCAGTTGTTATTATTCAATTGTATCTGTCTATTAAATTCAATAAATTCAATAAAGTCCTTTTCAATATATCTGTTTCTAGATATACCGTATATACTCGAGTATAAGCCGAGTTTTTTAGCCCTTTTTTTAAGGCTAAAAAGGGACCCCTCGGCTTATACTCGAGTCACTCACCCCCCGTGTCTCTCTACCACCCCCGTGTCGCTCTAACCCCCCCTTGCATCTCTCTACCCCTGTGTCTCTCTACCCTCCGTGTATCTCTCTACCCCCGTGTCTCTCTACCCTGTGTCTCTCTACCCCCCGTGTCTCTCTAACCCCCTGTGTCTCTTTCCCTCCCCCCTTCTCATCCTCACCCCCCCTCATTCTAACCCCCCCTTCTCTCTCCCCTCACTTACCTGCTCCGGCCTCAGCTCCTTCCGGGTCTTGATGTGGCAAGCGTGTGACGTCACCCGGTCACCCGGTATATGCTAATGCCGTGACGTCCAACGCGAGCCACATCATTAGCATATACCAGGTGCTGGTATATGCTAATGCCCCATCCTCAACCTTCCTCCTCAACCTCAACCCCCACCATCCTCAACCCCCCCTCCTCATCCTCCCTCCTCAACCTCAACCTCCCTCCTCAACCCCCCTTCTCAACCTCCCTCCTCATCCTCAGCCCCCCTCCTCATCCTCAGGCCCCTCCTCATCCTCAACCCCCTCCTCATCCTCAACCCCCTCCTTAACCTCCCTCCTTAACCTCCCTCCTCATCCTCAACCCCCCCTCATTCTAAACTCCCCCCTCCTCATTCTACCCCCCCTCCCCTCACTTGCCTGCTCCGGCCTCCGCTCCTTCCTGGTCTTGATGTGGCGCGCATGTGACGTCACATGTGCTCCACGTCATTAGCATATACCGGGTGCCGGCACCTGGTATATGCTAATGACGTGTCACATGCGCGCCACATTAAGACCAGAAAGGAGCGGAGGCCGGAGCAGGTAAGTGAGGGGAGAGGGGGGTTAGAATGAGGATGGGGGTTTAGAATGAGGGGGGGTTGAGGATGAGGAGGGAGGTTGAGGAGGGAGGTTGAGGAGGGGGTTGAGGATGGGGGGTTGAGGTTGAGGAGGGGGTTGAGGATGAGGAGGGGGGCTGAGAATGAGGAGGGGGGCTGAGGATGAGGAGGGGGGCTGAGGATGAGGTGGGAGGTTGAGGATAAGGAGGGGGGTTGAGGAGGGAGGTTGAGGTTGAGGAGGGAGGATGATTTTTAGGAGGGAGGATGAGGAGGGAGGATGAGGAGGGGGGTTGAGGTTGAGGATGGCACCCGGTATATGCTAATGACGTGGCACACATGTGACGTCACATGCGCGCCACATCAAGACCAGGAAGGAGTGGAGGCTGGAGCAGGTAAGTGAGTGGAGGGGGGGGGGGGGGTTTAGAATGAGGAGGGGGGATATTAGAATGAGGAGGGGGGGTTTAGAATAAGGGGGGGTTGAGGATGAGGAGAAACGTTGATGAGGGAGGTTTAGGAGGGGGTTGAGGATGGGGGGGTTGAGGTTGGGAAGGGGGTTGAGGATGGGGGGTTGAGGTTGAGAAGGGGGTTGAGGATGGGGGGGTTGAGGTTGAGGAGGGGGCCTGAGGATGAGGAGGGGGGCTAAGGATGAGGAGGGAGGTTGAGGATGATGGTTGAGGAGTGAGGATGAGGTGGGGGGTTGAGGATGGGGGGTTGAGGATGGGGGGGTTGAGGTTGAGGATGGGGGTTGAGGAGGGAGGTTGAGGATGGGGAGGTTGAGGATGGGGGCGTTGAGGTTGAGGAGGGAGGATGAGGATGGGGGGGTTGAGGATGAGAAGGGGGTTGAGGATGAGGAGGGAGGTTGATGAGGGGGTTGAGGATGAGGAGGGGTTGAGGATGAGGAGGGGGGTTGAGGTTGAGGAGGGAGGTTGAGGAGGGGGTTGAGGATGAGGAGGGGGTTGAGGATGGGGGTTGAGGAGGAGGGGGTTGAGGAGGGAGGTTGAGGATGGGATGGGAGGTTGAGGATGAGGAGTGGGGTTAAGGAGGGAGGTTGAGAATGAGGAGGGGGTAAGAGACACAGGGAAGGGAGAGGGGGCAAGAGACACAGGGAAGGGAGAGGGGGAAGAGACACAGGGAAGGGAGAGGGGGGAAGAGACACGGGAGAGAGAGGGGGACACAGAAGGCACAAAAGGGACACAGGGGCAGCACATTTCACACCCTCGGCTTATACTCGAGTCACTCATTTTACCCAGTATTTTGTGGTAAAATAGGTGCCTCGGCTTATACTCGGGTCGGCTTATACTCAAGTATATATGGTAACCTTTTTTTTCTCCCCAAATAGGAAGATATTTTTTTTCCAATTTAATGCTATCCAAACATCTGTAACTTAAAAAAAAAAAGTATGAGAACCCCAGACTTAGGATCTCTGGTGCTTAACACCGATTTAGATAAGTATTACAATAAGGAGTTAACATTTAATAAAATGTAATGGTATACATTAAAATAGCATCAATAAATATATTGTATAGAGACTTACAGCCATATTAAATTGCGATTCAGCAAATTTAAAAGGGCTCTATTTGAGCACACAGTATTTTTTTTTTTACAGAAGTTTTTAGTTAGGGAACTTCTATCCAAATGCAAGGTCTTTATTAAATAAAAACTTCTGTAAAAAAATATGCTATGTGCTTAAATAGAGCTCTTTTAAATTTGCTGAATCGCAATTTAATAAGGTTGTTAAATAATAAGCATTGATAAATATGAGGATGATAAAAACAGTGAAGAAGAGGGGTGAACTGAAATAAGTTGGTAAGTAACAATCCTAACAATTCTCACGGAGTAACTCAAAACTCACTAGGTACAAGGTAGGATGTGACCACAATTGTGATGGTTGGTGTAGAATATAGTCCTCAAAATGAGGTGTGGGAATCAAAAGTGCCAGTGCATGTCATAAGTAGAATGAGTATATACAAAAGTATGCTACAAGAATAAATAACCTAATGTAAGGCATAAAAAAGTGCAGGTGCCAACAGTGCAGATTAAAGAAAGTGCAAACATATAATAAAGCGCAAATATGCTATTAAGGAATAGTCTGCAGCATATGCAGCAAAAGACAGTGCTGAATAAATGCACTGATATTGTTGTGTAAAAAACAAATTCTGTTAAAGTGTATAGGCACTCAACCCCACTAAACATACAAATCCAGTATTGAATAACGTAGGAATTAAAATATAAATCCCAGCACTATGTCAATACTATATAGCCATATACATTAAATCATCCTCATAATTGAAATGAAAAATCATTGGGTGTTATATATGTGTATTAAAACATGAAAAGAAAATTAATAGCATAGATAGTCATTCATATCAACACAGCTGACTGTTATATGCACTGAATAAAAAGCAAATCCAGTATCTTAATTAATGTCCCATGGGGGGGATTACCATATATTAGTGTAGGCCTTCAATCCTCCTCTGTGTCCAGCTGAACTCTTAGAACTTCAGGCAGGAACCCTACCCACCGGCGCCTCACACTGTTGTGGCTAAAGATGGCAGATTCATTTTGTAAGTTCTACCTTGAAGAAGCGTACAGCGAAACCAGGCCTGATTGGTACAGTACTTATTAAGCCTGACTGAGTCGTTTTCATACAAGTCCAGGACAAGGATGCACTTTATAGATTTTCGTATCCAGATTATGCTGGGTGGATGAGGATAGCCACCACAGTGTGAGGCCCCTGTGGGTAAAGTTCCTCCCTGAAGTTCTGAGTGTTCCTAATTAAAATAGTTAAAAAGGTCACATGCCAGAACCGGGGCCTCCATATAAAACAAAGCCTTGCTGGAAACAAGAGGGGAATTGCAACCTCGACCATAGAAACAGACTGTTCTAATGAAGCTGGATAAATTCATAAACCAAAAAGGCTGAAACATGAAGCCTAGGTGTCCCAGGGAGAAGTTCTATATAAGGTAGGGACTTTCAAAACACAATAAGAGAAGGGTGAAAGACCCCCAAATGACACAGGCTACCTACCTACAATATTTTGTACTGAACAAGTACAGGGAAGGAAGGGTGGACAGAACTGAACAATTTATACTCCCTCCATCTCTTAACCTCACTTAACTCAGAAAACTGACATAAATTGAATATACCTCATATGTGACTAATAACAAGAGTGAAATGGTTACTTTATAAAGTGAAGCAGCCTAATTAGAAATTGACCAGCAAGCATAAGCCAGCAAAACCTGTGTTTATTTGTACCACAAAAGATACTCAGAAAATAAGAAATGATTTCTACTATTTAAAAGACTGTTATAAAATATCACATATAATATCAATACAATCACCCTCCCTTTCCAGCCTGAACAAATACACAATTGAAATGAACATCCTACCCAACGATGATCCTATTTTTCATACTACAATCTAGTGGCCAAACGATATTTTACACTTCAACTGCTAAGTTAACATAGAAAACACCGCTCCATAGCACCATCATATGAAGGCAACTGGGAACTGCTTATACGCTTTCTAAATTTTTATCAACCGAACACACAAGGTGGCTCAGGATATCTTCTAATCTATGAGAACCAAATTGGACCATAACAAATGTATATCCTTCTCGTTATCCCCTACTCAGACCTACACATAATATATACACCTCACAAACTTGTGATACAACGATGACTGCTGACAACAGCTCTGAGGCATCTCCTCTCGAAATCACCTAAATTAATAAGTGTTGACGGAGTAAATCTCTGATGAAACTAATTGAGATTGAATGATCCTCTGATGAAACTGAATGAGACTGAATGAGACTATTATTATCTACAACTTCACACTAACAAAAGAGTTGGATCTATACTTTATAATTACAGACTAATTATTTTCAAAAAGGTATTCAACTCCTTCATTGGAACAGCAATAATGGACCAATGATTTACATCCAAAAAGGCCCTCTACATTCATAAAGGGGAAAATCCAGGAAAAATCACTCCTATTCAGAATCTCTAAAATGTATGACTATGTAACAAGGAGCAACCCGAATACTCCAAACTTTCATCTAAATGAGAAATCTTCCAAGTAGAGACAGTTCTTCTCTCCTTCAGACAATGGGTAAATAAAAAAAAAAGCATAACAACAAAAAGCATTCCAGAACACCAGTTTGCCACAACTGACCTATCTTATTCTCAAGGCGCAGCTTCAGGGCTTTCTGAAGGCTATGGCACAGAAGGTGATATTCGAGATACAAATCAAAATGGATAGTCAATGGCCAGATTTGAAAACCTCCTGAAATTGTAACTATCTCTTGCTTACAGCCTAAGAGGAACAATTAGAAGATCTTGACACCAGATCTCAAAGGCACAATATGCGAATCAAAGTGATAACCAAATCTATTATGGATCTCATCCCTTACTTAATTACCTGAACTCACTGAGGGATACTGGGAAATTGAGAGAACACTACGAGTGTCTGCTGCTCCTTACCTTCCGAAGGATGTCATTGTTCACTTTCTCAGGCAGAAAAGAGAATAGAGATCTAGTCCTCTCAGCTTCTAGACGATTAACTCTAACTATTGGCCCTGATGGCTCCTCCTTACAAATCTTCGCAGACCTATCCCCAACTATCTACAATATAGATGGGGCTTACCATTTCTACTTCTCTTCCAACAAATGGAACTTATTTTTCTGTACGTAATTTCGAAGAATGTTGTATCCATCTGTGCCATTTAAATATTGTCTCTGAGGGGGAGCTAGGTACGCAACAAGAGCCAAAACAATCCCAGAAAACAGTTAGACAATGGATGGAAGCTCCAAAAAATTAGCATCAAAGGAGAATGACGACAACCAGAGGAGGAACCTCACCAACACCAGAGGATAATGCCTCCACCTTACGAGACTTAGACAAACCTTCTTAACCTACTTAAAGAGTTGACGTTATTTGTTGGTTTAAAGAATATATTGATTATAAAAATAATTTGTCTTGAATGTTATTATTTTGTTACATAGTTACATAATTACATAGTATTTAAGGTTGAAAAAAGACTTTCAGTCCATCAAGTTCAACCTTTTAAGATCTCCTCTGATCTGCAATATGCGGATTAACTATTCACTCCCGATCCAAGACACCAGCGACCGGACCTCTCCCTGGATCAATACTGCCCCTCCAATTATCCATAATAACCCTGTATTCCCTTTTTAATTAGAAATAAATCCAGTCCCCTTTTAAAGTTATCTATCAACTCCGCTGTGACCACCTCCTCTGGTAGAGCATTCCACAGATTAACCACCCTTACTGTGAAGAACCCTTTTCTTTCATTAAGGTGGAATCTTTTTACTTCTAACCTCAAGGGATGTCAGTTGAAAACCTCTTGGCACAAAAAGCTCCCTTGACATTCTTTTATTCTGACACTGCATGTATTTATAAAAGGTAATCATATCTCCTCTTAGATGCCTTTTTTCTAGAGAAAATACGTTTAATTTGGTTAGTGTTTCTTCATAACTTAGCCCCTCCATTCCCCTTATTCGTTTTGTTGCCCTCCTATGTACCTTTTCCAGCTCTAAAATGTCCTTTTTATGAAGTGGTGCCCAAAATTGTACTTTATATTCCAAATGAGGGCGTACTAGAGATTTGTATAGTGGTAGAATTATATTTGCTTCCCTCACTTCTATACCCTTCTTAATACATGCTAATATTTTATTTGCCTTTGCAGCTGCTGCTTGGCTTTGAGCACTGTTACCTAGGTGGTTGTCCACAAGCACTCCCAAATCCCTTTCAATATCTGATACACCTAGATCTGCTCCATTAAGATTATAAATTGCATGGCTATTTTTCCTTCCCAGATGCATAACTTTACATTTATTCGAAATAAGTTTCATCTGCCATTTAGATGCCCATTCCTCAATTTTATGTAAATCCCTTTGGAGGGAAAGCACTTTACTATCTGATTTAATTACCATGCACAACTTTGTGTCATCAGCGAAAATGGAGACCCCACACTGCAATCCTACCTCTAAGTCATTAATATATATGTTAAAAAGGAGAGGACCTAATACTGAACCCTGAGGAACCCCACTTACCACATTAGTCCAATCGGAGTATGTTCCATTTACAACAACCCTTTGCTTCCTGTCTTTAAGCCAGCTCTCGATCCATGAGCAGATATTTACTGCAATTCCTGTATCTCTTAGTTTGCACAATAGTCTCCCATGTGGTACTGTATCAAAAGGCTTTGCAAAATCTAAAACGACTACATCCACTGAGTTGCCTTGATCCAGGTTCCTACTAACCTCCTCATAGAAACTAATAAGATTTGTTTGACATGACCTATTCCTCATAAATCCATGTAGACTCTTACTTATAATCCTTTTCAAATGGACATATTCTTGTATATTACCCTTATTAACCCTTCTAAAAGCTTCCCCACTACAGAAGTGAGGCTCACTGGTCTATAATTCCCTGGATTTCTTCTTGCTCCCTTTTTAAATATAGGTATCACATCAGCTATTCTCCAGTCATCTGGTAGAGATCCTGTGATGAGTGAATCTTGAAAAATGTAATTTAATGGTTTGGCTATTACAGAACCCAGTTCCCTTAGTACCCTTGGATGTATTCCATCAGGACCCGGGGCTTTATTAACATTTATTTTTTCCAACCTCTTTTGGATTACTTCCTGTGTTAATCAATTATTTGGCAAAGGTAGTGTAGCCCCATTATGTTGCCGTGTCCCAACCTCTGGTATCTCCCTTGTGTATACCGAAGAAAAGAACCTATTTAGCTCATCTGCCTTTTCTTGGTCACTAATTATCAGACGGCCTGTGTTACATTGTAATGTTCCTATAGCTTCCTTCCTGGCCTTCTTCCCATTATTATACTTAAAAAATATTTTAGGGTTAGTTTTACTCTCTTTTGCAATTAATTGTTCATTTTCTATTTTAGCCAGTCTAATCGCCATTTTGCAAGCCTTGTTGATTTCCTTGTATTCATGTAAAGCAGTCTCTGTCCCCTCTTGTTTGTATAATTTAAATGCCTGTTTTTTACTCCGTATCTTGATCTTTAAATCATTGTTAAGCCACATTGGATGAGATTTACTCCATTTACTTTTATTCCCACACAGTATATGTCGATGTGTATGTATATTTAGAAAGGATTTAAATGTTGTCCACTTGTGGTCAGTGTTTTTACCTGCCAGTTCTCTGTCCCAGTCTATACTTTGTATTGCTGCCCTTAGACCGTTAAAATCTGCCCTTTTAAAATTAAGAGTTTTTGTTGCCCCCTAAAATTTAGTTTTTTTAATTCAATCTCAAACGAGACTATGTTGTGATCACTGTTTCCCAAAGGTTGCCCTATTCCAACATTAGATACTATATCAATATTATTTGTGATGAGTAAATCTAAGATAGCTTCATTTCTAGTAGGCTCTTGTACAACCTGGGCCAGATAATGATCCCTGAGTGTACTCAAGAACCTGCTCCCCTTAGATGAACTGCTGGTCTCATTTATCCAGTTTATTTTAGGGTAATTAAAATCTCCCATTATTAGAACTTGACCATGCCTAGCTGCATTTTCCATCTGTAACAATAATTGTATTTCCTCACTTCCCCTCGCTATATTTGGGGGTTTATAGCATACTCCTACTAATATTCTTTTGGAATTTGCTGCTCCGCTATTTAACTCTACCCACAAACATTCAGCTTTATCACTAGGTCCACCATAAATATCTTCTCTGACTATAGGCTTAAATTCAGGCTTAACATACAGACAAATCCCTCCTCCTTTTTTACCATTGCTTCTATCTTTCCTAAATAGGTTATAACCATCCAGATTAACAGTCCAGTCATGACATTCATCCCACCGCGTTTCAGTAATGCCTATTAAATCCCATTTTTCATTAATTGCTAATAATTTTAACTCTCCCATTTTTCCTGGCAAGCTTCTGGCATTAGCAAGCATACACCTTATGTTATGATTCTGTAGTTCTGAAGTGCCTGCCACTGTACTTGAATTACTTAGTACTACCTCCCTATTGACTATACTACCCCTCCCCACATCTCCTCCCCTATGAGTTGTTACTTCATCCCTTATACCCTCTACACTTTCTTCCCCATTACTTATATCTAGTCCCCCCCCCACCTACTAGTTTAAAAACTCCTCCAGCCTTTCTACCATCCTATCCCCTAGTACAAAAGCTCCCTCATCATTAAGGTGCAATCATACCTACTGTAGAGATTGTACCGAAGTGAGAAGTCAGCCCAGTGGTCTAAAAAACACAAACCCCTCGTTAGTGCACCACATTTTTAGCCACACATTAACCTCCTTAAGCTCCTTCTGCCTCCCTGGGCTAGCACGTGGCACTGGTAGTATCTCAGAAAATACTACCTTGGAGGTCCTTGCCTTCAGCTTATTACCTAGTTCTCTAAAAAAATTCTTTAGGATACTCCATCTTACACTAACTTTGTCATTGGTATCAATATGTACCAAGACCGCCGGTTCATTTCCAGGCCCTCCCAATAATTTGTCTACCCGATCCACAACATGACGTACCCGAGCACCCGGGAGACAGCAAACTGTTCGATTGCTGGGATCTGGGTGACAAATCACCCTGTCTACCTTGTTAATAATAGAGTACCCTACAACCAAAACCTGTCTGTTGCTCTGCCTATGTTATGTGGATTTCAATGATTTTACTTTCTCTATACCCTAACAGCAGCCTTTTTATGACTTGGCAACTCTCTTCATAATAAGATGGTTCTAACCAACCAATCTCTCTCATAAATTAAGAAATAAAGACTGGGTGGGTATGGGCCTCCCATAAGTCCTACATTAGGGACACTTGCATAAAGCTAGTCACATCTTACAAAAAGGCAACAGCTATGAGAAGAAAAACTGAACAAGGAACTTAACAAATTAGAAAAAATAAACCAAAGACAACCTTTCCGAATAACTCACCAAAAAATTAGACAGGAACTGGATCTTGTTTTATCTGACCAAAATGAAAAGTCTTTAAAACGAACCAATCACAAGTTCTTTACCAAAGCCAACAAGCTAGACACTCCAAATTTACACAATCCACAATCTATCCCTCCTGAAATTGCCTGGACAGAGTACACCCTTTATAGACAGTCAAAAAACAGAACCAGACAAGGATGCCCTCTGTCTCCCTTTATTTTTGCTTTGGTGGTGGAACCCCTAGCCCAGTCCATTAGATACAACTCAGATATCAAACTCAGAAACTACCTAATGCAATCTTATTATTCGGACAAAATTGTCTGGATACCGAAACCTCTTCCTAAGATACAAAACCACTTATACCCATTCATCAAACTTTCTTTATCATGCTATAAATGGCCCAAAGTTTCAATTATTTCCTAAATTCTCCTCCCTGACACCAATATTTCTCCATGAACAATTCCCCTAGGGTATAATGAACATTCTCTACTCTGGTGGAGATCTGAAGGCCTGGATAAATTTGGATCTTGAATATCGATTAACTAATATTTACATATGAACAATTACAAGACAATTATGATCTTCCCCTATGAGAATATTTTAACTACTGTCACTTGAAACACTTTGTTACTACTATAACAAGGACCTAAGGAAGCCCAAAGGCAAAATCTGCAAAGAGGCTGCCATAACCCGAGGCATCGTAGGCTGATTATACAATACTTTTAATTCACCTTCGGAAACCCACAAAGATAAATACATAACTGAATGAGAGACAGATTTAGCCTAACACTGGGAAAAGGATAAATGTAAAGGATCCTGCACAAGTGTTTGTCAATTAAAGTATTTTAGAGACCTCTATTAAAGTTCTACACAGAGTTTATATCACCCAAGAACGACTTTCGAAATGGAAGACTTCTGATAACCCAAATTGTTTTTGGGGTTGCTCTTTTGTAGGTTCCCTTATTCATACCGTGTGAGAGTGCCCAAAAGTCCAATACATTTGTCAAAATATTATGCACCCTGCTTCAGAAATATTTGAAGTTCAAATTAAGCCGAATATTGATACCTGCTTCTTAGGAATATCTCCTCTAGCTTTGTCTGCCTCACAAAATAAATTGCTACAATTTCTAATACAAGCTGCTAAAAGCCATAGAGCCGGAAATGAAAGTCTGAAAGACTTAATTTACAATCAATTAAAAATAAATTAATTAATTAATGAATAAAATAAAAATAAATTAAATTCTAAGAAACGCAAGACTCACCCATCTCTTAGCAGATTCTATTTCCATCTTTATGAGAATGACGTTGTAATCAAACTATATATACAGTGCCTTGCAAAAGTATTCACCCGCCTTGACTTTGTACCTTTTTTGTTACATTACAGCCTTAAGTTTAATGTTTTGTTAATCTGAATTTTATGTGATGGATCAGAACACAATAGTGTAAGTTGGTGAAGTGAAATTAGAAAAATATATACATAAAACTATTTTTTAGAAATAAAAACAAAAAATTGGCATGTGCGTATGTATTCAACCCTTTGTTATCAAGCCCATAAAAAGATTTGGTGCAACCAATTACCTTCAGAAGTCACATCATTAGTGACATGATGTCCACCTGTGTGCAATCTAAGTGTCACATGATCTGTCATTACATATACACACCTTATTTGAAATGCCCCAGAGGCTGCAACACTTAAGCAAGAGGCACCACTAACCAAACACTGCCATGAAGACCAAGGAACTCTCCAAACAAGTAAGAGACAATGTTTTTGAGAAGTACAAGTCAGTGTTAGGTTATTAAAAAATATCCAAATCTTTGATGATCTCCAGGAGCACCATCAAATATATCATAACCAAATGGAAAGAACATGGCAGAACAGTAAACCTGCCAAGAGACGGACGCCAACCAAAACTCACGAACTGAGCAAGGAGGGCATTAATCAGAGAGGCAGCACAGAGACCTAAGGTAACCCTGGAGGAGCTGCAGAGTTCCACAGCAGAGACTGGAGTGTCTGTACATAGGATGACAATAAGCAGTACACTCCACAGAAATGGGTTTTATGGCAGAGTGGCCAGAAGAAAGCCCTTACTTGAAGCAAAAATCAAAGTGGCACATTTTGAGTTTTCGAAAAGGCATGTGGAGACTCCCAAAATGTATGGAGGAAGGTGCTCTGGTCTGATGAGACTAAAATTGAACTTTTCAGCTTTTAAAGAAAACAGTATGTCTGGCGCAAACCCAACACATCACATCACCCAAAGAACACCATCCCCACACTGAAACATGGTGGTGGCAGCATCATGCTGTGGGGATGTTGTTCAGCAGCCGGGACTGGGAAAATAGTCAGAGTTGAGGGAAAGATGGATAGTGCTAAATACAGGGATATTCTTGAGCAAAACCTGTACCACTGTATCACTGTGCGTGATTTGAGGCTAGGACGGAGGTTCACCTTCCAGCAGGACAATGACCCCAAACACACTGCTAAAGCAACACTTGAGTGGTTTAAGGGGAAAAATGTAAATGTGTTGGAATAGCCTAGTCAAAGCCCAGACCTCAATCCAATAGAAAATCTGTGGTCAGACTTAGATTGGTGTTCACAAGAGAAAACCATCCAAGCTGTTGCAAGGAGGAATGGGCAAAAATTCCAGTGTTAAGATGTAACAAGCTCATAGAGACTTATCCAAAGCGACTTGGAGCTGTAATTGCTGCAAAAGGTGGCTCTACAAAGTATTGACTTTAGGGGGGTGAATAGTTATGCACATTAACTTTTTCTGTTATTTTGTACTATTTGTTGTTTGCTTCGCAATAAAAAGAAAAAAACATCTTCAAAGTTGTGGGCAGGTTCTGTAAATTAAATGATGCAAATCCTCAAACAATCCATGTTAATTCCAGGTCGTGAGGCAGCAAAACAGGAAAAATGCCAAGGGGGTGAATACTTTTGCAAGGCACTGTATATAAGATGCGGGATTGGGCCCTTTAATAAGGCTTCTTCTAGCTCATACATTTTTTCCATTTTTGAGTTAAGATATCCAATATGTATTAAATTTCTACAACTGATCTGTAATTTAACCAAGATATTTTTTCTAGCCCATATCGCTTATTAAGCTATTTTTGATGCAACAAGGATCCTTGAACATATAAGTCTGCCTATCAATATTAAACTTAAGTTTACTCCTATCATGTCTTCAACGATTTTCCAGCTAGTTGTTCCATATTGGTTAATCATATTCATTATATGTGAAATTAAGATGTTTTCGTAAATCTCTTTAATAGAGGGTGACCCAATACCACCAAATTCAAATTTTTTTCATACGCTACATATTGATTATACAATGCTTTAATTGACTTTAATGCAATGTCGGCTAAACTAAACCTCTGCACAACTGTGCATAATGTGCATTATATCTATCACCCTGTCTACCTTGTTAATAATAGAGTACCCTACAACCAAAACCTGTCTGTTGCTCTGCCTATGTTATGTGGATTTCAATGATTTTACTTTCTCTATACCCTAACAGCAGCCTTTTTATGACTTGGCAACTCTCTTCATAATAAGATGGTTCTAACCAACCAATCTCTCTCATAAATTAAGAAATAAAGACTGGGTGGGTATGGGCCTCCCATAAGTCCTACATTAGGGACACTTGCATAAAGCTAGTCACATCTTACAAAAAGGCAACAGCTATGAGAAGAAAAACTGAACAAGGAACTTAACAAATTAGAAAAAATAAACCAAAGACAACCTTTCCGAATAACTCACCAAAAAATTAGACAGGAACTGGATCTTGTTTTATCTGACCAAAATGAAAAGTCTTTAAAACGAACCAATCACAAGTTCTTTACCAAAGCCAACAAGCTAGACACTCCAAATTTACACAATCCACAATCTATCCCTCCTGAAATTGCCTGGACAGAGTACACCCTTTATAGACAGTCAAAAAACAGAACCAGACAAGGATGCCCTCTGTCTCCCTTTATTTTTGCTTTGGTGGTGGAACCCCTAGCCCAGTCCATTAGATACAACTCAGATATCAAACTCAGAAACTACCTAATGCAATCTTATTATTCGGACAAAATTGTCTGGATACCGAAACCTCTTCCTAAGATACAAAACCACTTATACCCATTCATCAAACTTTCTTTATCATGCTATAAATGGCCCAAAGTTTCAATTATTTCCTAAATTCTCCTCCCTGACACCAATATTTCTCCATGAACAATTCCCCTAGGGTATAATGAACATTCTCTACTCTGGTGGAGATCTGAAGGCCTGGATAAATTTGGATCTTGAATATCGATTAACTAATATTTACATATGAACAATTACAAGACAATTATGATCTTCCCCTATGAGAATATTTTAACTACTGTCACTTGAAACACTTTGTTACTACTATAACAAGGACCTAAGGAAGCCCAAAGGCAAAATCTGCAAAGAGGCTGCCATAACCCGAGGCATCGTAGGCTGATTATACAATACTTTTAATTCACCTTCGGAAACCCACAAAGATAAATACATAACTGAATGAGAGACAGATTTAGCCTAACACTGGGAAAAGGATAAATGTAAAGGATCCTGCACAAGTGTTTGTCAATTAAAGTATTTTAGAGACCTCTATTAAAGTTCTACACAGAGTTTATATCACCCAAGAACGACTTTCGAAATGGAAGACTTCTGATAACCCAAATTGTTTTTGGGGTTGCTCTTTTGTAGGTTCCCTTATTCATACCGTGTGAGAGTGCCCAAAAGTCCAATACATTTGTCAAAATATTATGCACCCTGCTTCAGAAATATTTGAAGTTCAAATTAAGCCGAATATTGATACCTGCTTCTTAGGAATATCTCCTCTAGCTTTGTCTGCCTCACAAAATAAATTGCTACAATTTCTAATACAAGCTGCTAAAAGCCATAGAGCCGGAAATGAAAGTCTGAAAGACTTAATTTACAATCAATTAAAAATAAATTAATTAATTAATGAATAAAATAAAAATAAATTAAATTCTAAGAAACGCAAGACTCACCCATCTCTTAGCAGATTCTATTTCCATCTTTATGAGAATGACGTTGTAATCAAACTATATATACAGTGCCTTGCAAAAGTATTCACCCGCCTTGACTTTGTACCTTTTTTGTTACATTACAGCCTTAAGTTTAATGTTTTGTTAATCTGAATTTTATGTGATGGATCAGAACACAATAGTGTAAGTTGGTGAAGTGAAATTAGAAAAATATATACATAAAACTATTTTTTAGAAATAAAAACAAAAAATTGGCATGTGCGTATGTATTCAACCCTTTGTTATCAAGCCCATAAAAAGATTTGGTGCAACCAATTACCTTCAGAAGTCACATCATTAGTGACATGATGTCCACCTGTGTGCAATCTAAGTGTCACATGATCTGTCATTACATATACACACCTTATTTGAAATGCCCCAGAGGCTGCAACACTTAAGCAAGAGGCACCACTAACCAAACACTGCCATGAAGACCAAGGAACTCTCCAAACAAGTAAGAGACAATGTTTTTGAGAAGTACAAGTCAGTGTTAGGTTATTAAAAAATATCCAAATCTTTGATGATCTCCAGGAGCACCATCAAATATATCATAACCAAATGGAAAGAACATGGCAGAACAGTAAACCTGCCAAGAGACGGACGCCAACCAAAACTCACGAACTGAGCAAGGAGGGCATTAATCAGAGAGGCAGCACAGAGACCTAAGGTAACCCTGGAGGAGCTGCAGAGTTCCACAGCAGAGACTGGAGTGTCTGTACATAGGATGACAATAAGCAGTACACTCCACAGAAATGGGTTTTATGGCAGAGTGGCCAGAAGAAAGCCCTTACTTGAAGCAAAAATCAAAGTGGCACATTTTGAGTTTTCGAAAAGGCATGTGGAGACTCCCAAAATGTATGGAGGAAGGTGCTCTGGTCTGATGAGACTAAAATTGAACTTTTCAGCTTTTAAAGAAAACAGTATGTCTGGCGCAAACCCAACACATCACATCACCCAAAGAACACCATCCCCACACTGAAACATGGTGGTGGCAGCATCATGCTGTGGGGATGTTGTTCAGCAGCCGGGACTGGGAAAATAGTCAGAGTTGAGGGAAAGATGGATAGTGCTAAATACAGGGATATTCTTGAGCAAAACCTGTACCACTGTATCACTGTGCGTGATTTGAGGCTAGGACGGAGGTTCACCTTCCAGCAGGACAATGACCCCAAACACACTGCTAAAGCAACACTTGAGTGGTTTAAGGGGAAAAATGTAAATGTGTTGGAATAGCCTAGTCAAAGCCCAGACCTCAATCCAATAGAAAATCTGTGGTCAGACTTAGATTGGTGTTCACAAGAGAAAACCATCCAAGCTGTTGCAAGGAGGAATGGGCAAAAATTCCAGTGTTAAGATGTAACAAGCTCATAGAGACTTATCCAAAGCGACTTGGAGCTGTAATTGCTGCAAAAGGTGGCTCTACAAAGTATTGACTTTAGGGGGGTGAATAGTTATGCACATTAACTTTTTCTGTTATTTTGTACTATTTGTTGTTTGCTTCGCAATAAAAAGAAAAAAACATCTTCAAAGTTGTGGGCAGGTTCTGTAAATTAAATGATGCAAATCCTCAAACAATCCATGTTAATTCCAGGTCGTGAGGCAGCAAAACAGGAAAAATGCCAAGGGGGTGAATACTTTTGCAAGGCACTGTATATAAGATGCGGGATTGGGCCCTTTAATAAGGCTTCTTCTAGCTCATACATTTTTTCCATTTTTGAGTTAAGATATCCAATATGTATTAAATTTCTACAACTGATCTGTAATTTAACCAAGATATTTTTTCTAGCCCATATCGCTTATTAAGCTATTTTTGATGCAACAAGGATCCTTGAACATATAAGTCTGCCTATCAATATTAAACTTAAGTTTACTCCTATCATGTCTTCAACGATTTTCCAGCTAGTTGTTCCATATTGGTTAATCATATTCATTATATGTGAAATTAAGATGTTTTCGTAAATCTCTTTAATAGAGGGTGACCCAATACCACCAAATTCAAATTTTTTTCATACGCTACATATTGATTATACAATGCTTTAATTGACTTTAATGCAATGTCGGCTAAACTAAACCTCTGCACAACTGTGCATAATGTGCATTATATCTATTACATAGTAGTTACATAGTTACATAGTAATTATTAAACATCTTGTATTGCCTGATGGCCTTTGACAAAATCAGACTGATCCATATGAATTAACTTAGGACAAATATTTTCTAATCTATTAGCTAAGATCTTTGCATAGGTTTTTATGTCTGTGTTTATAAGGGAAATGGGGTGATAGCTGGTATATTATTCTGAATTGTTTCCTGGTTTTAGAATATTAATTATTTTAGTCTCCATTAGTTCCAATGCTGTTTTCCCTGAGTTTTCTCAACTCATATATTGCACATATGGTCTTCGATTTCTGTAAAAAAGAGTTTATAATATAAATGGTCGAAACCATCTAGTCCGGAGGATTTGCTGGATTTACCTTTTTAATAACCTCCTCTATTTCTTCCAGGATGATATTTATATTCAGCAGTAGAGATGTCGCGAATAGTTTGCAGGCGGACTGTTCCCGGCGAACATATGCGATATTCGACCCGCCCCCAATACTTTATCATTGAGCAAACTTTGACCCTGCATGTCACAGTCAGCAGACACATTCCAGCCAATCAGCAGCATACACTCCCTTCTAGACCCTTTAACCTCATGGACAGCAGCCATTTTGGAATCATAACTAACTTGCAGTCTTACTGAGAGGAGGGAGAGTGTAGGTGATACTGCATCAATAGGGAAAACATAGCTAGGCAAGTTTATTCAGTGTCCAGTGCAGTGCTGAAGGACTCTTGTGCATTATTATTATTATTAATATTACTACTATATAATGTGTAGATGTAACAGCTGGGCATGCTCTTGTGCATTATTATTATTATTATTATTATTATTATTATATAATGTGTAGATGTACCGGCTGGGCATGCTCTTGTGCATTATTATTATTAGTAGTAGTAAAATACTAATAATAATAATAATGCACAAGAGCATGCCCAGCCAGTACATCTACACATTATATAGTAATAATAATAATAATACACAAGAGCATGCCCAGCCGGTACATCTACACATTTTATAGTAATAATAATAATAATAATAATGTAGAAGAGCATGCCCAGCCGGTACATCTACACATTATATAGTATTAATAATAATAATAATAATAATAATGCACAAGAGCTTGCCCAGCCGGTATATCTACACATTATATACTAATAATAATAATAATAATAATAATGCACAAGAGCATGCCCAGCCTGTACATCTACACATTATATAGTAATAATAATAAGAATAATAATAAAGCACAAAACCTCCCCTGTGTCTCCCCCCCCACTCCCTCCCATGTGTGTCTCTCCCCCCTCTCCCCTGTGTCTCCCCCCCCACTCCCTCCCATGTGTCTATCTCCCCCCTCTCTCCCCTGTGTCTCTCCCACCCTTCCCTGTGTCTCTACCCCCTCTCCCTTCCCCAGTGTTTCTTTCCCCCCTCTCCTGTGTCTTTTCCCCCTTCCCTCTTCCCTGTGTCACTCCCCCCTCCCCTGTGTCTCTACCCCCCTCTCCCTTCCCGTGTTTCTTTCCCCCCTCCCCTGTGTCTTTCCCCCCTTCCCTCTCCCCTGTGTCTCTTCCCCCTCCTCTGTGTCACTTCCCCCTTCTCCCCTGTGTCTCTACCCCCTCTCCCCTGTGTCTTTACCCCCTCTCCCTTCCCCTGTGTTTCTTCCCCCCTCCTCTGTGTCTTTACCCCCTTTCCTCTCCCTGGTGTCTCCTCACCACTCCCTCCCATTAGTCTCTTCCCCCCTCTCCCCTGTGTCTCTACCCCCCACTCTCTCCTGTGTCTCTCCCCCCTTCCATGTGTCTCTTCCCCTCACCTCTGCCCTACCCTGTTTCTCTTCCCCCCTCTGCCCTGTGTCTTCCTGCCCCTCTCCACTGTGTCTTCCTCCCCCTCTCCCCTCTCCTGTGTCTTCCTCTCCCTCTCCCCTGTGTTTCCTCCCCCTCTCCCCTCCCCTGTTAGCTTCTATACGCATACATACATACAATAAGAAATCTGGGGGGGGGGGGGGTTACCCCGTACCCCCCCCCCCCCCCAGTTCCAACACCCATGTGTACTGTATAATATTGTATTGCATTATGTTATATTATATCACTAGCGACTTGCCTGGCACAAATGACGGGGCAATAAAGTTTGAAGCCATGGCAATGCTGTTTGCCACACAATGTGATGCTTTTTGTACTTTGAGGACCTTCGGCGCCCATTGTGAGCCTCTTCCCTCGTGTCCTTCATGTTTCGTGCTTTGCAACGATCAATCTTCGGCGCTCATCGTAAAGACAGAAATATAAGTACAGTGTTAAATATATAAAAAATTTTGTGCAGTGCAAATTAAGAAATGTATTCAGGTCTCAGAGCATAATAAAGTGATTTAGATTTGTAACTGCTTTGAGAATGCTATCGCTGGCAGCCAATGAGCAGTAATCCAGATATATAACTACAGAGTAAAATGTTAAACATTTTAGTGTAGTGTAAAGTCTACATTTTTATTTTCCATTACTAATTAATACTTATTAAATGAATGCACGATAATAACTATTGTGAATGAACAAATGTATTAGGAAGTGCGAAGCGTTAATGTATGTAAAGTAACGGCAGTGTAAAATATGCTATTAAGCGTATTTTTTTTATAGATATTTTTTTTAATAATAATGAATTAATTAATTACTAAAATACTTTTTGATTTTCCTGCAGCTTACAGTGTACATTTGGACTGTTGGTGACCTGAGGTGTAAGTGTCAGCAATGTGCGCAGTGCACGAGGGGAAACCGCTTGTATAGTCGTGTAACGCGCCATTTTAGATTTGTAATGTTATTAGTTGCAAGTTAGTGTTGTAAAATGGCGGCGATTGTGTATGTGTTACGCGGCTCGCCAGCAGTTTCCATTATTTCTAATAGTGTATTTTGTACCTCGTCTGTTCCTAGGTAAAATTCGTACATGGCTGGCGATGTTTTGCGCGGTTTGGGGTCGTGTAGCCTCGTTTTCATTTTTTCCGGACGCCATTTTTTTTGTCGCTTAGCCGATTTACAAGTGCCAACTGGGGAAGACGTTTCAGATATCACATATATAGTTGTGAGCAGGCGTGTTGTTGCTAACGCTGCGGGCTTGCGAAGCGAGGGCCAGAGTTGCTGGCAAGGAGCGCCGAAGGCTCCCACGTCGGCTGCAATGAGCCGCAGGCGGGACTTACACCATCAAATTTACGGACTTACCATCCAAAAATACGGGACTTAGAAAAAAAACATTACGAGCTCATAAAAATACGACCTTAACGCCCGAACCGCGCGCACTTAAAAACATTAAAAACACAATAGATACACACAACAAACACAGAAAAAGCTTACCCACAGCAAGGTGGGCACCGAGGACCTCTGCAAGTGAAGTTACACCTCCATTTAAGTCCAAATTCATGAGTTTAGACACCCGAAAATCACCTAAGTGAGAGAAAAAATGTCAGTTGAAAAAAAGAAAACGAGGCTACAGGACCCTAAACACGCGAAACACATACGGATTTTCCTAAAAAGCAGTACGAGGTAAAGATACACTATTAACAAGGACGCTAAATCATCCACACCCGCGTACCACATACACATTCCCCGCCATTTTACAACACTAACTTACACAATGCGGAAGTACCCAGCTACCCTAAAGGCTTCCCCTCGCGCACGCAGCCTATTTACACTACACACTGCACACATTGCTGACACTTACACAGCAGCTCCACAGCACTGAAAACCTACATTGTATGCTGCAGGAACATGAAAACAGATTGTCAGCTCTTCAGCACAATGCTTTCTGCATATATTACTTACAAATAGGTAAAGTATATTCATTTAGTAATTATTTCATTACCATACAAAAATACATATACACAAAAAAAACATTATCACATTAAACATAAAAGCCATTCAATGCGCGCCTCAAAACGAGTGCCAACGCTGCTCATAGCACACAAAGCCTTGCAATAAGCGCAAAAAACACATCACCGCCGACCGAAGAATAACAGCAAAAGCGCCTATCAGAAAAAAAATACAACCAACAGCCTCCCAATGAGAGCCGAAGGATCTCCGACCGCCAACAAAATGAATGTCTCGTCCAAACACCATTACCTGCCTTACAATCTTATTGCCGCCATTTTTTGACGGGCAAGTCGCTAGTAAATATATAAAGATCAAGATAATAAAAGTATCAGGAAAGGTAACACAAAGATGCACACGCGTCTGAATAATACGACAAATACGGATTTTTGTCATAAATGACATGATCGCAGCATTGGGTCATAAACCCTAAACACTGGAATCTGTTACATACAATTTACTGATGATGTCATTAATGGGCTTCAAGGGGGGGGGGTCTCTTTTCATACTTTTTGAGCGGTGCAAATCCAACATACGCAGAGCGGAAACGCCACATCTATGGGACACACATAAAAGGGTTCACTTTGGGAGAAAAAACAAACAAATATGAAATATTTAATAATCATATTTTGATGTTACCAACAGATAAGGAAACAAAACTGAGGTTATTATATCTAATATTAGCAAACCTGGGAGTACTGGGAGTAATAATACTGCAGCAGGAGGTTCCGGACTAATGTCACCTATAGACCCCCAGACAGATAAAGGTCAGTACTAATGTCCCTCTATAGACCCCCAGTCAGATAAAGGTCAGTACTAATGTCCCTCTAGAGACCCCCAGTCAGATAAAGGTCATTACTAATGTCCCTCTATAGACACCCAGTCAGATAAAGGTCAGTACTAATGTCACTCTATAGACCCCCAGTCACATAAAGGTCAGTACTAATGTCCCTCTATAGACCCCCAGTCAGATAAAGGTCAGTACTAATGTCCCTCTATAGACACCCAGTCAGATAAAGGTCATTATTAATGTCCCTCTATAGACACCCAGTCAGATAAAGGTCAGTACTAATGTCCCTCTATAGACCCCCAGTCATATAAAGGTCAGTACTAATGTCACTCTATAGACCCCCAGTCAGATAAAGTTTTGAAATGCTTCTTGGATAGCATTGGGGCTAAAGGAGGTTTGGCCATCAGGTAGTCTAAAGATACCGTATATTATGTCCTCTCTTGGGGGGTAAAGACACTAATAATTCCTCCAATAAAATTCTGCTTTTTTTATGTGGGCAAGGTCCCTGGTTAGCCCATTGGGCTATCTGTTAAAAAGAGTGGTGCAGAGACTGTGGGGGCTGTTAGCCTCCTTGTCCCTGTGTGGCCGTTTAGAATCCCTGCTGCTGCATGTTTCAGCTTTATTAAGGTGTACTTGTACAGCATTTGACTCAAGTAGCTGCCTGTGCTGGGTCACTTTGGCTTAATTGCTGGGCCCTTTTCCTGCCAAGATGGCGACCGTCAGTCCATGGGCCTCTATGTCCCCTTCACTACCTTTGTCCCCGCTTGTGTGCTTATTTGGTATGGCCCCCCTTTATATCTCCGGCCTGTGGCCTTCTCAGGTCCCCCCCTCAATCTCTCAGTGTGGGTATGCCGGCTGGGGCATTGAATCAGGCCTACCTTCTTCTCTGCTCGCTGCAAGATCAACAATACCTTATTTTTCAGGCATGTGTACATGCCTAATTTTTCTGGCCTCTGGTGCTGCACTGTGCCTTCAACAACCAAACCCCCAAAAAAGTCACATAACAGGGATTAAACTGATAGGAGTGGTACTACTTAACACACCACTCATATCTGGTGTAACAGTAGTGTACATTTAAAACAAAAAACATTTTTTCTACTGTAATAGATTGCATAGCAGTTAGTTGTCTGCATGCGTGTTTCAGACCTACAGCGTCTACTCTGCCAACTTCTGCAAGTGCACAGTGCCACTCATATCTGTTGTCACAGTAGCTTGGACGCATAGTACCAATCTGTCAAAACCGGTAATGATGAATGAGGTCTAGAGTAGCCTGGTTCGCTTAGCCTATACAGGTTGAGACCTAATGTTTGGGTGACTCCAGACCAACACATGAGTACAAGCAGCACACAAACTCAAAGCCGCCAGCCTCCTCCTGGTCCAGCATCATCAGCCACATCAACCACTGCTGTCCTCCTTGCCCCCTCTCAACCATCCGCCACTGCGTCTCTCGCCTTGAGCAGTTCCTGCTCATCTGCCCATAGTCAGGTGCCTGTAAAGGACATGTTTGAGCGTAAGAAGCTAATGTCTCAAAGTGCCCCAAAATTGAAGTGATACGACCAACAAAGCATCTTTTTCCATCTCCCGGTTCTAAAAATCCAGGCCTTATACACGCCCCCTGATATGTGCTGTAACAGGTTTTAAACTGATAAGAGTAGTACTACTTAAAACACCTTATAATAATGCAGAGAGAGGCAACGCAGTGAGAGGAGTCTGAAGAAGAGGAGTCAGACCAAACACAGCAGGCGTCCCAGGGGGCTTGTTGTCACCTTTCGGGGACCCTTGGTGTTGTATGTGGCTGGGTGGAGGAAGAGACCTTCAATGACATCAGTGAGGACAAGGAACGGGACATGGCTAGCTTGGTATCCAACCTTGTGCAAATGGGGAGTTTGTGGTTGTGCAAATGGACTGTTTGTGGTTGTTTGCGGTGCGTTAAACGGGGAGTTTGGTCTGTCACTGTGAAGCAGGCCTAACCCTTACACTACCTGATCGATACAACATCATACCTGATGTTTTAAAGCATGTTATTCCAAACAATTTAGGAATGTTAGGTAATTTATGCCCTTTATGGCTTAAAACCAGACTCTGCATCAACTATGTAATTTTCCGTGGGAGTTTTGCCATGGATCCCCCTTCGGCATGCCACAGTCCAGGTGTTAGTCCCGTTGAAACAACTTTCCCATCACTATTGTGGCCAGAAAGAGTCCCTGTGGGTTTTGAAATTTGCCTGCCCATTGAAGTCTATGGCGGTTCGCCGGGTTCGCCGGTTCGCGAACATTTGCGGCGGTTCGCGTTCGCGGCTTCCGAACGGAAAATTTTATGTTTGCGACATCCCTATTCAGCAGTTTTTGATCTTCCTCATCTAGGCTAGGAAAGTTTTTTTTTGTTTAAGAAAGTGTTTATCTCATCCTTCCTAGGTTTGATAAATGTTGTATAATTTTCTAAATTATAAAGTGATCTATAGAAATTAGTAAAGATTTCTCCAATTTTATTGGGGTGTGTATAGATCTTATTATCCACACCTTCTTTAGCTTATTTGCTAGGTATTTACTAAATTTATTACCCAGCAATCAATGAGATTGCTGAAATCTCAACAACAAGGGGTCCGCCTGATATTGAAGTGTTTTATTTATTTGGGTGTTGATATTTGATATCAGATCTCCCTTATTAGGATGTAATCTATTCTGGCTCTGTTTTTTATTTAGTTCCATATCTTAAAATTTTTCCCCTTGATTTAATATAAGAAGAACTTTTCATCTTATGGACATAGCATCTTAATGCTCTTATCCCTGGATGCTGAAAAAGCTTTTGGATGGATAGATTGGGTTTATATGCATGAGGCATTATGCAAGTTTGTCCTTTGTTATAACTTCTTAAACAGCATAATGGTTCTCTTTTCTATGCGTAACGCATGCATATCTTACCAGGGTTTTCTACACAACTATTTAGAGTTACAAGAAGGTCTAGACAAGGATGTCCCCGCTCCCCTTTAATGTTTGCATTATATATTGAACTGCTTGCTATGTCAATAAGAAAATGTTCAAACATTACAGGGGTAAAAGTTACTAACAAAAATACAAATTGAGTCTCTTTGCAGTTGATATGTTATTAACAATTAAAAAAACATTAACCAGCCTCCCTAATCTTTTAGATTTATTGGAAAATGTTAGAAACATTTCCAATTTTAAAGTAAATGAAAATAAAAGTGAAGCATTAAATATCTCATTACCAAGAGAGATTAATAGAACTACATTTTCATTTTAAATTGACGCAGCATTACTTAGGCATTTATCTTCCTTAGGCATCTATATTCCTAAAGTAAAAAAAATGGCTTAAAATGTGCACTATTGAAATATCCTTTAAAATCCATTTAGTGGCTTAAATAATTGGACTTCATATAACATTTCTTGGTCAGGTAGAATGTACACAGTAAAGATGAATACTCTCCCCAAACTGATATATTTATTTTGCACAATTCCAACAGCAATTAAAACACATGACATTTTAAAACTGCAATCTTTTATTTTAAATCATAAAAAAAGCAAGAGTGCAACAATGATAGCTTTTTAAGAAAAGATGTGGGTTTAAAATCCCAGATCTCCTAACATTTTATAAAGCAATTAGATTAGCACAATCGACTAAATGGTTTGTCATAGAAATACCCCTTTGTTGAGTAGAAATTGAAAAAAAAAGAATTATTAACGAACAAAACATTCTACTACAACAAGTGTTGTTTAACAGTTTAAAACTTAGAATCAATATTAAAAATCATCCTTGGAGTATTTTAAACACCTTAATATTATGGAAACAAATTAACAAAATGACACATTTGTTAATGGAAGGATCTTGGCTTACTCCCTTACGGTCTATTTCATAAGGAATCCATTCATAAAAAAGATGGATTATTTTCTTTGATACAATTTACAAATATATCTGGGAATTAGTGAACTCTGAAAAAATAACTATTTTGGTTATATTTCAAGATGCATATATCTTGGAAAAAAATCCCAAATCTGCTATATATATTATAGTATAAAGCTGAGCAAGTTATATTAGTTGATCTAATTATAAATGTTATATTCAGAAAAGGATATGGTAAATGTACATAAATTTAAATATTGGGAAAAATATATATATATTTTAACATATTGGACATCATGTACATTCACTGCTTGAATTAACCTGAAATATGATCTTTAACATTTTTATAAAATTACTGAACGGTGAAAACATATATTTGGCAACATGTAAGAACCAAAATGCACTATCTGATCTGTCCATTCTATCTGACTTAATATTGTCCTTAATTAAACATAGCAGCATAGATTTTTTACTACGACCAAAAAAGGTACTTCTGGTCTGCCCATTACATCTACCTAAAAGTTAGGCTTTTTTAAGCTTCAAGATATCCTTATGTTTGTGGAAATTGGACTTCTTGAACCCTTACACCTCTGCACTTAATTTGTCTAAAAAAAACTTAAACTCTAAATGCAGCCCTCACTGCAACACTGTTATCAAATCCTTTCAACCTTCAAATCCCTCCTCAGCCCCTCACTTCCCACTCTTTTGCCCAGCTTCACAGAAAAAAACCTGGCCAATGACACCAAAAATACAATGAACACAATCATACATGACATTTCTACATATCAGTTTACAGACACATTCCATTCACTGCTCTCCTCTTGCAAAAACACACTCTGCTTCTTCAAACTGATTACAGAGGATGAGATATCCAAACTTCTGTGTTCCTCTCAGCTCATGACCTCCTCCCTTGATCCAAAGCCTCTACATCTATCCCCTCTATTTCAATCACCCTTACCCCGGTACTCACTCATTTTTTCTATATCTCTACAATGGCGGCTTCATCTGAATCTGTGAGTACATTCTCACCACACTTTACCTGTGAAGGTCCTCAAATAAATCTAAATACATAGTGATACGTAAAAGGACATACTATTCAATACATTTCACCTTATTATATTCAGCAAAAGTGGCTTTGTAGGATACAGACAGTAAGATATAGAGTAAGGTGAATCTGTGAGTTTGTAAGCAGGACACAGAAGTTGAAGCAGCAGAAGAATTTTGCCTCCTCCAATCAGTGTCTAGGGAATAAGAGGCTAGGACAACATCCAGCAGTAATATTACCACTTTTTTTGAACATGCTGGGTGGGTCTAACTGTGTGTAACTGAAATGTACCTTGTAGTATGCCGCCTATTGGCAACAGATGCTACACACCCCTGCTCATTACTAATGCTTGACATGAACGAATGGCTATAAGGAGCATCAGAAGTCCTTTTGTACTTTATTTTTACTGATCTATCTATTTCTGATGACCAGTTTGGATAACTTTCCTGGCCCTTTATTTTTATTATTATTGTTAGTATTCTTATTCTTATTAACTTTTATTTGTAACACGCCAACATATTCTGTAGCGTTGTACAGGGGATAAGAAAAGGGGAAATAAAATATTTAGAAATTCAGAAATTAAAGGGCCCTGTTTTGAGTTTACAATCTTTAGAGAAATTGCTTATTTTCCAAAGCACCCTGCAAGACTGGAAACTTGCTACTTACAATCTAAAGAGAATGAAAGGGCCATAGACCTGCGGAAGAGTAACCGATAAGGAATAGCAAGGGTCAGGAAGAGAATGAAATAAAGATTCGTATTTAGTTGGAGGAGATCTGAGATAAAAGGCTGTATGTAGTATGTTGTCTGACCCCTAGTGGTGAGATAATATAAACTGCAAGTAGAAAAGTCAGGTGATTTCCATGGCTCTATAAATTAAATCTGAATAGAGGGGGGGAAATGCGGGAAAGAGGTAGGAAAGGGGGGGGTATGACATTTTGTGGATGCATTCCATAATGCAGGTCAGGCTTTGAGTTTTATCGCTTTCTTTTTAAGTTCGAGACGTATTTTAGATGTCCCAGCACGATGCCGAGTTTAAAAAAATGTTCATCTAGTTCTGCTGAAATTGTACTCATCGTGTATATGTACTGAATTTAACTCTTAACTTCTTCAAAAGTGGGAATGTTTGTTTTTCAATTATTTGTTATGACACTTCTGGGAGCTACGAAAATCTGATTTGTTATGAATTATTATTCCTTTGGGACCTCGACAAACATATTAATTTTGTCATTGATATGGTTAATATACTTACCTGCACTGGGGACTATATAAACTTTGTTTACACTGTCATTGCTGGCCTCCTTAGAAGCAGTGGGTGGTGAGTGACAAGGTGTTAGAACCTCAGTCAGTTCTATGTGACCTATGAATTTTGTAGCATTAATTGAATTTTTGATTGGTCTTCGTTTGGTTAACTAATTAATTGATTAAGATTTAAAGCATTTGGAAGAACTGAAATATTTTGCATTGAATCTCCACAGTGTTTATCCATAACTCAGCTTGAGACCTATATGGAGGTTCGCTCCTATAAAATACTAGTAAGCTTAGTCTATAATCTTAGAATTTAATGTCAGATTTGTTAGCTTATCTAGGCTAAGCTTTGTTAAGGCGACATACCACATAAGGCTCATCTCAAGCCTTGTAATAAGATGATGAATAACTTCTACATTGAATTGTAAACTAAAGGCAAGCTTAACACACGTCAGTTATGCTACATAGTGTCAAATTATATTTTAACTCAATACCTGAGTATATCTAGCAACCTACAAAGAAAGAAAAATATTCTACTTAGGTCACTATATATAAAATGCATTACATTCATTACTATCATTGTGGATATACAAGCTTTTGACTGTTCAGATAAGAGTTAAGTAGAGATGTCGCAAACATAAAAAATTTTCCTCAAATGTTCGCGAACGGGCAAACTGGGCGAACCGCCATAGACTTCAATGGGCAGGCAAATTTCAAAACCCACAGGGACTCTTTCTGGCCACAATAGGGATGGGAAAGTTGTTTCAAGGGGACTAACACCTGGACTGTGGCATGTCGGAGGGGGATCCATGGCAAAACTCCCACGGAAAATTACATAGTTGATGCAGAGTCTGGTTTTAAGCCATAAAGGGCATAAATCACCTAACGTTCGTAAATTGTTTGGAATAACATGCTTTAAAACATCAGGTATGATGTTGTATTGATCAGGTAGTGTAAGGGTTACACCCGCTTCACAGTAACAGACCAATCTCCCCATTTAATGCAACGCAAAGAACCGCAAACAGTCCCTTTGCACAACGGCAAACTCCCCATTTGCACAAGGTTGGATACCAAGCTAGCCATGTCCCGTTCCTTGTCCTCACTGATGTCATTGAAGGTCTCTTCCTCCACCCATCCACCAAGGGTCCCCGAAAGGTGACAACAAGCCCCCTGGGACGCCTGCTGTGTTTGGTCTTCCACCTCCTCAACCACCTTCCTCCTCTGACTCCTCTTCTTCAGACTCCTCTCTCTGCGTTGCCTCTGTCTGCGTTATTATAAGGTGTGTACTGTTAAGTAGTACTATTCCTATCGGTTTAATTCCTGTTACGCCCACTATTAGGGGACGTGTATATGGCATTGATTTTTGGAAGAGGGAGATGGAAAAAGATGTTTGGTCGGTCCTCCCACTTCAAATTTGGGGCACTGCGCATGCAATCTAAGGTGCCACCAGATAGGAGTGGTGTGTTCAGTTGTACTATTTATTGGATTCAATAAAGCCAATAAACCTGGCCCGTTACTAGCCAGGAAACTACAAACCAAAACAACACAAAATAGGATACTTCAAATTAAGACCTCAAAGGGAGAAAAAACAACGAACCCAAATAAGATCCAGAAGATTTTTACAAGATCTTACAATACCCTTTATACGGCAACAAAACACATAGATTTACACAAAATGAGGGGATTTCTTAATTAAAACCTGGTAAGTCACCAGGCCCAGACGGGTACACCAATTTATATTATATTATAAAAAATGTATAGACATATTAGGCCCGCACTTGGTCACTCTAACAGAGTTCTAGAAGGCAAGCAAACACCAGCAGAGCTGAACAGGGAAGATATCGCTCTATTCCCTAAGGAGGGTCGAGATGCCCTAGAACCAAAAAACTGCAGGCCAATATCATTACTAAACTGTGATACAAAGATCCTGTCAAAAATAATAGTGGATAGAATGTCATCCTTCTTGCCTAAGTTAATACATAATGACCAAGTAGGCTTTGTCTCTCACATGCAAGCGGGAGACAACATTAGAAAAGTCATGAACCTACTGTACCACACCAAAGCCTCTAAAATTCAAGCCTGTCTTATGGCCTTTGACATTGAAAAGGCATTTGATTCCCTGGAGTGGACTTACCTATACGCCATGCTTGAAAAATTTGGTATTAAAGGCCATTTCATAAATCTCATACACTCATTATACAAATCATCCAGGGCAAGGTTACAGATTCCAGGAGATGAGAGATCCTTAAATAAAATAGAAAGAGGAACAAGACAGGGGTGCCCCTTCTATTCGCAATAGCAATAGAACCCCTGGCTCAGACAATTAGGGCCAACGCTGGGATCACAGGCATAAAAATAAGCCATCACCATTTCAAAACTTGTCTATTTGCAGACGACCTGCTGTGTATGCTCTCAAACCCTACCCAATCGGTCCCAGAGTTGATTCGAACTATGGAGGAGTTTGGTCAGTTTTCTGACTTAAACTGAACATAGAGAATACAGAAGCACTAGCGATTGACTTAACAGCAGTAGAGAAGCAGGGTCTCCAAGAGAAGTTTAATATTAAGAGGGATAAGAAACACATAAACTACCTGGGAATCCAACTAACCCCAAAGCTAGAGGACTTGTACAAAGCCAACCACCCCAAACTTTATAAAACAATAATTGATGACCTGAGTAAATGGACAAAGTATAGGTTATCATGGCTAGGGAGAATAAATACAATAAAAATGAATGTCCTTCCTAGGTTGCGCTACATATTTCTAGCACTCCCGATCCCGATTAAATAAAAAGAATTAGAAAATATTCAAAGAAAAATATTTCAGTTTATCTGGAACCACTCTCCCTCATGCATCACAAAGAAAATTATGTACCTTCATAAGTCAGAGGGGAGACTATCGTGTCCAAACTTAAAATATTACCACAAGGCAGCTCAGTTATCTTTCCTCCCAATAGCACATTCTATAGGACAACAACCGGCCTGGGTGTATTTAGAGAACCACACTTTAAGGCCCTTAACCTGGGACAAGGTGGCTTGGTTATCAGAATTGCCTCAGAGCCTTAAAAACGTGCCAAACCCCCTAATCAGACACTCACTATCATACTGGAAATGGGCCAAGAAACACACGGGTTTGTTCCCTGGATCCACCCAAATGACCCCAATTCTTGACCACCCTCAGGCCCCGAAACACATGAGCACAACATCGCAACACCGGTGGAGGTCAAGGAAACTAGATAGACTGGGAGACTGGTTAGTAAAGGGCCAGATGCTCACCTATGAGGAACTGAGGGACAAGCATGAGCTACCGCTGTCAGAACATTACAATTACTGTAGGCTGAGGCATTTCACACACTCCCTGACCCAGAAACAGGGGACACCGGTCTTAAATTGGTTCTCCAAAATTTGTAAAGATAAACCTCTATCAAGGGGGATCATCGGGTCGCTTTACAAATATAAAACATTTGTTACTGGTTGAAGCGACACTGGGTGAAGGACCATAGTGGGGGAGCCCTGGAGACCCTTCAGGAGCAACCGGCGGCAAAATCATCCCAGGAAAGGACAGGTCGCTTACTGAAGCCTGCCCTAGGGTAACCCAAGGGTGATTGCCCAGGTTAGATATTGTAAATAATAAGCTAATACTGCTGGAGGGATGATAGCTAATAGGACTTTGGTGTTTCCTGCAGATATACTCTTTACTATTGTCTGTTTTACCATGTTTTAGGTATCTCTTAAATTGCAATCACAGTAAAAAATAAGAAAAATTATTAACCTAAAAAGTAAAAATAAGAAAGACTAGCCAGCTAAACTTCACAAAATGTCTTTATTGTAAATATGTATTTTTGCACAACTGTTATGCAAGACTGTTCAAAAATGCATTTTTTTTCATTACATGCTGTACGCCTTCTGACAATAAAAGAATTTAAATGCAAAAATTAGGTATTGTTGCAGCAACCAGAAAAATTTATGTTAGTTTGCCAGGCAGAAAGTGCCATAAAACATTGCGTCTTGAACCCTAGTTGGTGGCGGATAAGTCACGCAAGTCATCCGGCATTCAGGGATAAAATACAGCAGCATGTGGACCATTATTAGCTCAAGGCAGCTCATCTATCAGGCCTTTTTTAATCGAATGTATCGCCCACTGTCAGTCCCTTCGGGATCCATCCCTCATTCATCTTAATAAAGGTGAGGTAATCTAGACTTTTTTGACCTAGGCGACTTCTCTTCTCAGTGACAAAACCTCCTGCTGCACTGAAGGTCCTTTCTGACAGGACACTTGAAGCAGGGCAGGACAGAAGTTCTATGGCAAATTGGGATAGCTCAGGCCACAGGGCAAGCGTGCACACCCAGTAGTAAAGGGGTTCATAGCTCCTCATAGTGTCGATATCTGCAGTTAAGGCGAGGTAGTCTGTTACCTGACGGTCAAGTCGTTCTCTGAGGGTGGCGATGCATAGGACTTAAAAAGCTCTGCATGTCCTCCATCAAGAACACAGCGTCCTCTCCTTGCCGGCGTGGTCGTGGGAGGAGGAGGAGGATTATGTTCACCCATTCCGCTGATAGATTGCCTTTGTGCTGTGACATCACCATTAAATGCTGTGTAAAGCATACTTTTTAATTTATTTTGGAAGTGCTGCATCCTTTCTGACTTGTGGTAATTCGGTAACATTTCAGGCACTTTCTGCTTATACTGGGGGTCTAGTAGCGTGGACACACAGTACAGGTCGTTCTCCTTTATCCTTTTTATACGAGGGTCCCTCAACAGGCCTAACAGCATGAAAGACCCCATTTGCACAAGGTTGGATGCCGAGCTAGTCATGTCCCGTTCCTCGTCCTCAGTGATCTCACTGAAGGTATGTTCTTCCCCCAGCCACGTACAACACCACGGGTACCAGATAGGTGACAACGAGCACCCTGGTATGCCTGTTGTGGTTGGTCTTCGTCCTCCTCCTCAAAGACACATTCCTCCTCTGACTCCTCTTCCTCACAATCCTCTTCCAGAGTTGCCGCAGATCCAGCAAGCGATGCTGATAAGGCTGTTTCGAGTGTTGATGGTGACCACAACTCTTCCTCTTCACGCTCATCTCTGGCCTGATCCAGCACTCTTCTCAGGGCACGCTCCAGGAAGAAAACAAATGGTGTGATGTCGCTGATGGTGCCCTCGGTGAGACTGACCAGGTTTGTCACCTCCTCAAAAGGACGCATAAGCCTACAGGCATTGCTCATGAGCGTCCAGTAACGTGGCAAAAAAATCCCCAGCTCCGCAGAGGCTGTCCTAGCACCCCGGTCATACAAATACTCGTTAATGGCCTTTTCTTGTTGGAGCAGGCGGTCGAACATTAGGAGTGTTGAATTCCAACGTGTCGGGCTGTTGAAAATCAAGCGCCTCACTGGCATGTTGTTTCGCCGCTGGATATCTGTAAAATGCGCCATGGCCATGTAGGAACGCCTGAAATGGGCACACACCTTCCTGGCCTGCTTCAGGACGTCCTGTAAGCCTGGGTGCTTATGCACAAAGCGTTGTACAATCAGATTACAAACATGTGCCATGCACGGCACATGTGTCAACTTGCCCAAATTCAATGCCGCCAACAAATTTCTTCCGTTGTCACAAACCACTTTGCTGATCTCCAGTTGGTGCGGAGTCAGCCACTGATCCACCTGTGCGTTCAGGGCGGACAGGAGTGCTGGTCCGGTGTGACTCTCTGCTTTCAGGGAAGTCAACCCCAAGACGGCGTGACACTGCCGTATCCGGGATGTGGAATAGTACCTGTGGAGCTTGGGGGGTGCCGTTGATGTGGAGCAAGACATAGCAGCAGCATAAGAGGACTCAGCGGAGGAGGTTATGGAAGAGAATTGAGTAGGAGTAGTAGAGGAGGTGGCAGCAGGCCTGCCTGCAAGTCGTGGCGGTGTCACCAACTCCTTTGCAGAGCCACGTATTCCATGCTTGGCAGCCGTCACCAGGTTTACCCAATGCGCAGTGTCGGTGATATACCTGCCCTGACCATGCTTTGCAGACCAGGTATCAGTGGTCAGATGGATCCTTGCCCCAACACTGTGTGCCAGAGTGGCGGATGGTTGAGAGGGAACAAGCAGGGCAGCAGTGGTTGACGTGGCTGAAGATGCTGGAAGAGGAGGAGGATGGCAGCTTTGACTTTGTGTGCTGCTTGTACTCATGTGTTGATCCCATAGGCGTTTGTGATGTGACATCATGTGCCTTCGCAAAGAAGTTGTACCTAGGTGGGTGTTGGACTTCCCACGACTCAGTTTCTTTTCGCACAGGTTGCAAATGGCATCGCTGTTGTCACAGGCAGACACACACAAAAATTGCCACAATGCTGAGCTCTGCAATGACGGCATTCTGGTGGTGGCAACAGCATGCGTTGATTGGCGTGCTTTCTGGCTGACCCCGGGTGCCGATGCATGCTGTCTGACTGTGCTACTAGCTACGTGCGACGACCTACCCCTGCTTCCAACTCGTCTCCTCCTCCTCTCTGTCTCCCCATCTGAACTTTCCTTCTGTTCTTCTTCTCTTATAGCGGGCACCCATGTGACATCCACGGACGCATCGTCATCATCAACCGCTTCACTTGTATCTGACAACTCAACAAAGGAAGCAGCACCGGGTACAACATCATCATCATCATCAGACCTTATGTCCATGTGTGTAATGCTGCCTGACTGGGACATATCCCTGTTATCTACATCCTCTGGCACTAATGTTTGCGCATCACTCATTTCTTCCAACTGATGTGTAAATAACTCTGCTGACGGATCAAGTGAAGCGGCTTTGGTGCTAGTGTTGGTGGTGGCGGCAGGCGGGCGAGTGGTAACTGGAGAGGTGCCCGAAGCTAAGCTGGAGGATGATGGTGCGTCTAGGTTCCGAGCGGAAGCTGTAGAAGATTGGGTGTCCTGTGTTAGCCAGTCAACCATGTCCTCAGAACTTTTCCAGTTCTCGGTACGTGGCCTCTGAAAACTGGGCATTATTCTAGGGCCAAAGGGAATCACAGCACCACAACCACGACGGCCCCTGCGGGGTGGCCTGCCTCTGCCTGTCATTTTTTTTTCGATTAGTGGTACTATGCGTGCAAGGTACTGTGACAGCAGATATGAGTGGCACTGTGCACAGGCAAAAGTTGGCACAGTAGACGCAATAGGCCTCACACACACGCCTGTAGGCAGGCAACTGATATTCAATCGATTACAGTAAAAAAAGGGTTCTTTTATTTCACTGTACACTAGGTTGCACCAGATATGAGTGTCACTGTGCACTGGCAAAAGTTGGCAGAGTAGGCGCTGTAGGCTTCACACACACGCCTGTAGGCAGGCAACTGATATTCAATCGATTACAGTCAAAAAAGTGTTGTTTTATGTCACTGTACACTACGGTTGCATCAGATATGACGTATCACTGTGCACTGGCAAAAGTTGGCAGAGTAGATGCAATAGGCTTCACACACATGCCTGTAGGCAGGCAATTGCTATTCAATCTATTACAGTCCAAAAAGTGTTGTTTTATTTCACTGAGCACAATATAAGCTGTGAGCCTGACACAGGCAGGCAACTGAAATTAGATTAAAGGAAAAAGTTTTTTTTTTTTCAATGTATGGTACACCAACTATGACTGGTGAAACTGAGCAGAATATTAGCTGTGAGGCTGACACAGGCAGGCAACTGAAATTAGATTACAGAAAAAAAAATTGTTGTTTTCAATGTATGGTACACCACCAGGTATGAGTAGTGAAAATAAGCACAATACACGCTGGCAGGCAGGCATATGTAATTAGATTACACAGAAAAAAATAATAAAATAAAATAAATGATGTTCTAGCCCTAAAAAGGGCTTTTTGGGTTGCTGTCCTTGCAGCAGATATCAGATGAGTCCTTCAGGTCTGTAGTGGAAGCTAAATACACAGCCTGGCTATCTATTTCCCTATTAAATCTCCAGCAGCTACACTATCTGTCCTCTCACAACGAATGCAGCTTCAGAATGATTCTAAAATGGATGCTGTCCTTCAGATGGAAGGCTCTGGAAGGGAGTGTATGCTGCTGATTGGCTGGAATGTGTCTGCTGACTGTGAGGTGCAGGGTCAAAGTTTCCTCAATGATAAAGAATAGGGGCGGACCAAAAAGCGCATATGTCCGCCGTCCGCTGCGAGCGTGAAAGAGCCAAAATCGCCGTGAATAGTCCGCAGGCGAACTGTCCGGGACATCTCTAGAGTTAAGCCATAGCACTTTAAGATAGTGGGATATATCAATTAGCTTTTTTTCTCACCTCTAAGTATATGTGCATTTGTTGATTCAAGAAGATGAAAACACAGGCCCCCATTTAATTCCAACCCCGTAATTACCTTCATACAGGCCAAAGCCCATAATTACCTTCATACAGGCTGCATGTCTTCGGGCTAGAAATTTGTTACAATTCCAGCTGTATTGAATTGACGCAATAACACGGCTAGTCTCTCTCTCTAATAAACCAGGATAACCCTGAATTCCGTTTTTAGTTAAAAAATATATCCAGTCCCCTTTTAAAGTTATCTTAAAATCCACTGTCACCACCTCCTTTGGTAGAGAATTCCACAGATTACCACTCTTGCTGTGAAGAACCCTTTTCTTACTTTAAGGTGGAATCTTGAGTTGAAAACCTCTTGGCACAAAAGCTCACTTGTCAAAACTTTATAATGACCCTGGTCGTAATTATATAATGTAATCATATCTCCTCTTATACGCCTTTTTTCTAGAGAAAATACGCTTAATTTGGTTAGTCTTTCTTTATAACTTAGCCCCTCCATTCCCCTTATTAGTTTGTAGCCCTTCTCTGTACCTTTTCCAACTCTAAAATGTCCTTTTCATGAAGTGGTGCCCAAAATTGTACTCTATATTCCAAATGAGGGCATCCTAGGGATTTGATAGTGGCAGAATTATATTTGCTTACCTTGCTTCTTTACCCTTCTTAATACATGCTAATATTTTATTTGTCTTTGCAGCTGCTGCTTGGCATTGAGCACTGTTACCTAGGTGGTTGTCCACAAGTACTCCCAAATCCCTTTCAATATCTGAAACCCTTATATTTGCTCCATTAAGATTATACATTGCATGGCTATTTTTCCTTCCCAGATACATAGCTTTACATTTATTCCATTTAAATCTCATCTGCCATTTAGGTGCCCATTCCTCTCATTTATGTAAATCCCTTTGGAGGGAAAGTATATAATGTTTTGATTCAATTACCTTGCACAACTTCTTGTCATCAGCAAAAATGGAGACACTACTTTACAGTCCCACCTCTAAGTCGTTAATACATATGTTAAAAGGGAGAGGACCTAATACTGAACACTGAGGAACCCCACTTACCACATTAGTCCAATTGGAGTATGTTTCATTTACCACAACCCTTTGCTTCCTGTCTTTTAGCCAGCTCTTAATCTATGAGCAGATATTTACTGCAATTCCTGTATCCCTTAGTTTGTACAATATTCTTCCATGTGGCACTCTATCAAAAGCCTTTTCCAAAATCAAAAAGTTCTACATCCACTGAGTTGCCTTGATCTAGGTTCCTACCAACCTCCTTATAGAAACTAATTAGATTTGTTTGACATTAGCTATCCCTCATAAATCCATGTTGACTCCTAAGTATAACTCTGTTCAAATAGACATATTCTTGTATATGATCTCTTATTAACCCTTCAAAAAGTCTCACTGGTCTATGATTCCTCGGATTTGCTCAATCCTGTAGCCCGTAAGTGAGGTTGCAAGTTAATTTGCTATTCACTTGGGGCCTCATTCTATTACCGGCCGTAAATCGACCGTAAGGCTGCGATTCCTTGCCGGGGTTCAGTTAACTCGCGATTCTATTATACGGCCCCGCAAGGATCTCCTCTTACGGCCGGCCGCATATCTTGGAACCGGCCGTAAGCTCAGAAATCTAAAAACGCAAAAATAAATTCAAGCCTGCACTGTACAGCTCTGTAAATGCCAGGGATCATATTGGGGGACATGAGGATTAAAAGAAACCCACTCTCAAGCTTGCACATCAGCCCAAACCAGAGTTCAAATTAACTGTTTATTTTCCGGCTGCGGCGTGGGCGGGTCTGAAGTGCTCCAAGCACTCTGGACTTTTTACATGGATATTTTACGGATATTAAAAATAAAATATTTTACGGATTTGAGTATAGGATAATTATGTGCTATTTTTTCTAACACCTAAAATCCCTTTATAGTCTTCTCAAAGTGCAGGATGGCTTTATTTGAGCTATTTTATGTGCTTAATTGGTGCTAGCGGGACCTCTTTCCTGCAAGTAAGCTGCGGTTAGTTTTTAGCCTTGCAGAGAGGGTTCCCGGAGCAATTGAATTGCAAATAGGAATTTCTTACGGCCGAAACTCTTGCGGCCGTTTTAGATCAAAGGCTTTCCTCTGGCGCGAGCGGCCGCAAGAGATAGCAAGGCACCGGCCGCAAGCCTGCCGGAGTCCCCGGCCGTAAGGGAATAGAATAGCCGAATAGCTTGCGGCCGGTCCTTGCGGCCCCGCAACGGCTGCGGCCGATAATAGAATGAGGCCCTTGGTGTCTTTTTGCGGGCTCCAAATAGGTCACGAGGTACGGCCTTGAAAAAATGGCGATGGTTAAACCCGTAACTTACAGCCTCCTCAAGCCTTTGATCTTTCACTTTTGCAAGAGTTAAGATGGCTAAAATCAAAAATTGCTATTCAATTGCTCAATTTCCCCAAGCCCGCAAATATCCCCCCGCCCTGTAAATGGCAAAAGAATGAAAAAATAGTACGAGTGCTGGAAAGGACCCGCAAGGGGGTTAAACACCTATTTGCAGCACTGTAAATCTTCTGGGACAACCTCTTTGGGTAGTGAGTTCTACTATCTGATCATCCTTATTGTGAAGAATCTTTATATTTCTGAATATATTTAAGTAGGGTAAACATATTACCTCATAGGAGCTTTTTTCTGGAGAAAATAATTCTTATTTGGTTAGCCACTCTTCATTGCTCAGTCTCT
This sequence comes from Discoglossus pictus, assembly GCA_027410445.1. Taxonomy (NCBI): domain Eukaryota; kingdom Metazoa; phylum Chordata; class Amphibia; order Anura; family Alytidae; genus Discoglossus; species Discoglossus pictus. The sequence continues at coordinate 413,402,252 of CM050165.1, read as the reverse complement.
CCTTTCTTTTTTTCCCTTATATGAACATTTTCTAGCTTTACAATGTATTTTTTTTAAGTTGTGCTGAAAATGGAACTTCATATTCAAAATTAGGACTTGCTAGGTAATTATATATAGACAGAATTGTATTTGTTTCTCCTGCTTCTGTAACTTCCTTTGCTTCTGCTGTCGAATATTGTGCACTGGTATGTAGGTGGTTGTCCAGAAAGACTTCTAAAGCATTTCCTTTCAAAATGCACAATTTAGCAATTCTCTATTTTAAAGCTCATTTACCATTTAGCTTCCTATTCTTCTGGTTTATGTAATTTTATTAGCAAATATGGAGACACTCTCAGTCTTACTTCTAATTCATTAGTAAATATATCACATATAATAGTTGTCAAACTACAAATCGTCGTCACGAAGTGAGGGACGAGGTTTGGTCCGCAAATACGGACCCTTGCGAAGGTGGAGGCTCCAACGTCGGCTGTAATGAGCCACAGGCTCATTGCAGGCCGCAAATGCGAACCCTCGCAAAGCGAGGGGCCGCATTTGCGGAGGTGGAGGCTCTACGGCGCCTCACACGCGGTTACAAACACCCACACAAGCGGCACTTTAACAAAATAGATCTAACACGCAATCACTAAATACGGACTTACACAAAAAAATACAAACCGCGGGATTAGAAATCAAAATTTACAGACTTAGCTTAAAAAAATACGAGACGAGGGACTTCGAGAAAAAAAAACATTACAACCTTGCAAAAATACGACCTTAACGGCCGAACCGTGCCAACCTGAAAACATTAAAAACACAATAAATACACACAAAAAATACATACAAAGCTTACCCACAGCAAGGGGGAGCACCCAGGACCTCTGCAAGTGAAGTTACACCTCATTTAAGTCCAAATTCCCGAGTTTAGACACACGAAAATCCCCTAAGCGAGAGAAAAAATGGCGGGCGAAAAAAATGAAAACGAGGCTACAGGACCCTATAGATGCAAAACACCACCAAGCACGTACGGCTTTTCATTAATTATTTGTTAATTATTTAATTAGCATACAAAAATACATATACACAAAAAAAAAACACTCTCGCAATAAACACAAAAGACATTTACAAGCCTTTGAGATTTCCCTTCCGCAAGAGTTTCAATGTCTAAAATCGCAAATCGCTATTCAATTGCTACAATTCCCTAAGCACACAAATATTTTCACACCCGGAAACTACAAATTTAGGAGAAAATCCAATGAGTTAATACATATCAGGCCACCCACATGGACTAGAACAGTATTGGCATTCATTTTTATTATTTTGTATTTTGAGGGTTTGGGAGTCCCATCGCATATCGGACCCCAGAACCTAATTGATTGACATGTAACCCACATGTTTTACTGCCATAATGATGGTGGTCTCATTTTCTATTGGCTGTTTCAAAATGGGTAGTTACGGCCTTGCTTAATTAATCATGTTCCCGCCCAGAAATGCTACGCACAAGTGCATGCTACGCACAAGTGCATTTGGCCGGTAACTTGCTGCCTTCTTCAAATGAATAGCACCAGAATCGGAGACGAACTGGACCCTGCAGCATGCATGCAGGCATTCGGCCTGGATCCCGTGAGATGCGGGTTTGCAATTGAATCGGGCTCTTAGTATGGACCTTTGAGGCTCACTACTTACCAAATTAGTCCAATCTGAGTATGCTACATTTACAACAACTCTTTGTTTTTTGTTTTTTTAACCACTTTTCTATCCATGTACAAATATTTACTGCAATTCCTTTACAAAGTCTATATTTTGTACAATATTCATGCGGCACTGTATCAAAAGCCTTTGCAAAGTCCAAATAGGCTTTATCAACTCCCCTGAACCAGTTTTCGGTGTATCTCCCCATATAAACTAATTAGATTAGTTCAGTATGACCTATCTCCTATAAATTGGTTTTGACTCATACTATTTATCTTGAATAACTTATACATCTAGCTTTTCTTCCTTATCTTGTATTTTAGAGCATTATTAAGCCACAAAGTGTCTGCTTTACATCTTTGACTTTTATTTGTAGGGGGTATGTACTGTTATGAAGGATTATTCAACAATGCCCTAAAGGTTCTTCATTTATTTTTTGCATTTTTACCTACAAGTGCTTTGTCACAGGCTATACTTTCTAATGATGCACTTAAACCATTAATATTTGCCCTTTTAAAATGATGAGTCTTTGTTGACCCTCTACAACTTTTGAAAGTTAATTTCAAACAAGACTGTGATATCATCACTATTCCCCAAGGTTTCCTTTACTTCAGCATTTTTCAGTGAAATCAATATTATTCTTGATCACAAGATCCAAATAGCCTAATTTCCAATAGGTTCTTATATAGCTTGGACCAAATAATGATCTCTGAATGAACTCAAAAACCTGCTCCCCTTTACTGTTCTGCTGGTCTCATTTATCAATTTTATTTCTTGTTAGTTAAAATCTCCCTACGCTTTGCTGCTTTTCCAGTCTGGTGTAGCAATTCAATTTCATCACTTTCAATTATATTTGGAGAGTTAAAGCACTTCCCAACAAATATTCTTTTAACTATATTTCATTATTTATTTCTATTCATAATGCTTCTACGTTTTCACAAACATCATCCTAATAAATTGCATTACACAGAAAGTTTTCCAAGTACCCTGTATCTGTCTCAAATTACCTTTCTAAATAATATTAAAGGACCACTGCCCAGTGAAAAAATGGTATATGTTTAAAAATATTAAGTCTGACTAAGAGCATAATTAGGCAGGAACAAATCATACACAGGGGTGGTACTACTGTCAGAGCACCCAGGGCAATGCACAGGGCCCGTGTTCTGGGGGGCCCATGCTGTAAAAATATAGATTTTGTTAATCATTCTTTTTTCCTAAATACCCTATGTCATCAGTAGAAAAAAATAATTTTTTACCTATTTCCGAAAAATCTTTTTCAATTTCTTTTTGACTTAATCTTCACATTATTTATTTGTTCAGAGAATAAGCATGAAGTTTTATTATACTATTTCTCTGAAATATGCATCTCTCTTCAACTTTAATACTTTAATGTTTTGGAAGGTATGAATTAAATCCGAAAAATTTATTGCGTTGACTCACTTGTAGCCATGTTATTAGCATTTGATATGTAGCAATCCAACAATAAAAGAAAACACTGTTATTTATCTTAGCTAACATCCAATGCAAATCACTTTAACTTTATTATTCTGTAGCTAATTGAGTATTACACAAAGTTATAATTGTGCTTATTACAAATCCTATTGACATTCATTGTGTCTCTTGCTGCACGCCTTCTGTTCTTTTTAATCCACACCATTGATTTACAAGATTGAAACATGGTACGTGAAGTTCTCAGAAAAAAAGAAGCACTTGATTGTATTAATTATGTTAAAATACTGTGATTGTGAAAGCCATTTAAACAGATTTTCTCTTTAACATCAGGATGGCTTTGGGAGACATAATTATATAATTTTGCCAAACATAAGAATAAGACTACATCTTAAATAAATTAGAGGTTTTTTAAGACAGGCATATAAAAGGCACTTTGCTAAAAGTTGTTGCAACTTCTTTTGTAAAAATCTTTTACACAGTGGATACAGAATATAATAATCTGAATTTATATTTTCATAATGAATACACAAAGTATTATACTGTATTCAAATACAAGTTATAAATTATTAAAAACACTTTGCCTTGAATGTATAAAGACTTATATCAGAGGTGCAGTTGTTTTAAAAAAAGAAAATTACACATATTAACAAATATCATTTAAATTTCTGTTATTGAATGTTTTGAGTAGGCGTTGGATTACAGAACCTGATAGTTGGGTATTTAAAGTATAAATTACTTTAATGCATAACCCCTCTCAGCCAATTAATTTATCTGAGTTGAGTATGTAACTACCAGAGTGTGAGGAGATAATTTGACACAAATACCCAGTTGGTGAAATAAGTCTGATGAAATATTGGTCCTGTACCCCAACATGACACAAAACCATTTCTCCCATTTTCCATCTTCCATAGTGTGTGTATATATATTGTACATAATGGGACTTTTTTTATCACCTCAAGTAAAATAATTTTCTGAGATGGATTATTCTATTTCTAGAAGCCATATTCTTTTTCTCCCCTCAACAACAATCATTGTTACATAGTAACTGAAGTTAAAAAATACTTTTAGTCTATCAAGTTAAGTTCAACCTTTTAGATCTGCTATAATACTTGGATTAATTATTAATCATCACAACAAATAATACAACTATCTACCAACAAGGGGCCCCCTTCCAAAGTGGGTCACTCTCAAAATAACCCACTTTCACCCCTATGTTGGCATTGTAAGTGAATTTTCAAAATGTTACGTTGTTATTATTCCTATTTCTACCAATAAGCCTGTGCGGGGGGGGGGGGGTAATCTACACAGGAAGACTGGGGAAGGTGCTGGCAGAGTTGCAGAAGTCTGAGGAGGTGCTGAGGAAGGTTAGAGAGATGGCGAAGCTTGGGGATAAAAATATATACCGAATGATATAGGTAAATAATAATTTTAATAATAGTACACATTTTCATAACATTAAATTGTACATGATGGAAATGCATTATTTAAAATCATAATTCATTATGTAATATATTATATATGTTTATTGTAATTATTTTCTGCTTTTTAATTTTGATTGGGCAATCTATAATTGAATTTTTGTGTGTTTTTTTACAATTAAGAGTCGGTGCAAACTAGTTATGGAATGACCGAATGAATGAATAAAAATCTGATTGGTTTCAATAAAACTATTTCTTTGAGACACATGGGTTGATATTTTGTACCAGGATTACTCATTTTTTTTCCATTTGTATACATAAACAGGGCCACCTTTTTAAGTCAACTAATACTAGCCTGTATTGTTATGGTTTCTCTATGTCAGATAAATAAAGTAAATGTGAGCCACTAACAAATCCACATTACTGCAATTGAAACAACAAAAGGTCAATATGACAATGTTTGACATAAGCAATGAACCACATAAAAAATCATTTACTAGTGGTTAAACGCCTTTTTGACACAGTAATTTTATTATTTTTCTACAGTTCAGATTTTGTTTTTCAATTTAATTTTGAGGTAAACAACATAAGGCATCTTTTTATTTTTGTTTACTAAAATTATATTAATGATGTTGTATTTATTAGAGGTAAAGAAAAACTAATAAAGGACATATATCCAAACAACATTGCTAGTTTAATTACAGTGGTTTGATTGACAGTGCTTGAGTGACCTGGCAATATGTTTAACATACAGCTATTGTTATAAAGAAAACATGCTGTTCAGAAAGCTACCACACAGAAGAGATTTCAATACACGCACCATCTGGTGTACTCAAAAGCTTTTTTAGACTCAGTAGCTAAATTAATTAGTAGTAAATGAATATTTCTTTATGCTGGTCTTCAAAATGTAAAAGCATGTTTTTTTTTTGGAGGGGGGTTGAGATCAATGAGAAGACAGAATTGTTTTATTTATCTAAATGACCTTGCAATGAAGTGCATAATATAATCTCTACATATGTAGCTTATCTTTTCATCATTACTTATGTCGAAATTATTCGTTTCTAAAAGCTTTACATATGCTTACCTTGGGCGATAATTTCTTTAAATTGTATCTTAAATGGCTTTGATGTTGTTGTTGTTTCGTCGTTCAGTCATGTTCAACTCTCCATGGCCTTATGAACTGAAACACACCAGGGACATCCATGGTCATGCTGATCCACTTGGCTTTCATGGCAGAGAAACTGGGATGGGTTGCCAGTTAAATAGTATTTTTTGCAAAAAAATGTTTTGCCAGGGAAAGGCATTGTACAAACGTGATATCATGGGTGCAACAATCACTTAGACATGTCTAGTAGCATATTTTAGACCACCCATACTCAACCTTTTTTTTCACTTCGGCTTCATACATATGTTTGCAACATTAGTCAGGCCCCAACATAGTACACCCACCCCATACCTATGTTTGCAACATTTTGCAGGCCGCAACAAAGTACACTATACAAAGTACACTATACAATTCGTAAATTTATACACACTTAAAATCACTCTTAATATTGATACATATTCGGCAAATATTACTTATTGGCACTAATGAATTTTTAAGTCATTAGAATGCAAATAAACATTTATAAAAAAAACACGAGAAGCCAAATATATGAGTTCAAGGCATATGCAAGTAGCTCATAGAATATGGCACACAGTCCAGTAAAATTATATTTTTCCTTTTTTTTTCTTAATTGCTGTTTGAAGATGATTTTATTTTATTGTGGTTTTGGAAAGTTAATAAACATTATATTTTAAATGATTCAATATGGTCACCTTTCTCCGTATGCTAAGCGCATTAGACAGTGTACGCATAATAGATGTTTTCTTTCCTCTTTGACTGGAAATTAGGTAATTGATGTGAAAAATAGATCATAGTGAGGTCCTGCCAATTAAAAGATTGTGATACTCTCCTATATAACTTTATGTGTCACTAGTCCAGACATATAAAGAACAGTGAATTTTGAAGAATACATTGGGATCCCAGGGCTAGATGTAGTAAAATCATGATTTGTAATGTGTTCATTTGGTTAACTACAGTTACTGTTAGATCTGTTCCCTGATGTGCATAGTTCACCCCAATCCAGATTATTTGGACTACATGAATGAGAAAAGGCTGATAAATAATAGATTATATTCTATGTCTGAGTGCACAGATTTTCAAGAATACAAACTGTTTCTGAAAATAGCTTTTTGTAAAAGCTCATATTACAGTTGAAATAAAGAGCACAGGGAATCAAATAAAAAAAGAATAACAAGGTCAGTTCTGTTTATAGGCACATCATATATTCATATTGTAGCATGAAAATACATGGTCATGTTGCCTGATATGAGTCCATTTTTGGTATTATGGTTTTAAATTAACTGTGTTATACAATTCTCTTATACACTATATATTCACACTCTGCTTTGTGGGTACATTCTGCTCTAGAACATGCCAGCATCAATAATAGTAAAGAAACCTAGAACTAGATATTCTTTATTATTATTATTGACATTTAATGAGTGTGCCTACAGAGATACATAAAAAAACACTATGGTTATCTCCATTAGTTACCTGCTGTTAAAGGATTTATTCCAGCATAAATGTTGTAAATGTCTTTATTTAATTTAATTTTTATCCTCAATATAATTATACAATGTGCACTTCACTTACTTTGAACAAATTAATAAACCAGCAGCTTTCGGAATGGCAGCTTTATGAAGCTCTTGCTTTCTCCTTGTATGCTCCCTTGCATGCTGCCACATTTCACATGTGTGACCTGACACACTGCATATGCTAATTATACAGAGAATGGCAAATAAATTAAATGTAAACAGAAGATTTAAAGTGAAAAAAGAAAAACTTTGTTAGAAGAGTCCATTTAAGTTATTTTTGTACTGTTCTATTATAGTTCTGGATTTTGAGAGGTCGTAACTAGAGATGTCACGTTCGCGGCGGACAGCAAACATATGCGAGATTCGACCCGCCCCCAATACTTTATCATTGAGCAAACTTTGACCCTGCATGTCACAGTCAGCAGACACATTCCAGCCAATCAGCAGCATACACTCCCTTCCAAAACCTTCTAACTCATAGACAGCAGCCATTTTGGAATCATAACTAACTTGCAGTCTTACTGAGAGGAGGGAGAATGTAGGTGATACTGATTGAAGTAGATGTACCGGCTGGGCATGCTCTTATGCATTATTATTATTATTATTATTATTATTATTATTATTATAACTATATAATGTGTAGATGTACCGGCTGGGCATGCTCTTGTGCATTATTATTATTATTATTATTATTATTGTTATTACTACTATATAATGTGTAGATGTACCAGCTGGGCATGCTCTTGTGCATTATTAATATTATTATTATTATTATTATTATTATTATTATTATTATTATTATTATTACTACGACTATATAATGTGTAGATGTACCAGCTGGGCATGCTCTTGTGCATTATTATTATTATTATTAGTATAATACTAATAATAATAATAATGCACAAGAGCATGCCCAGCCAGTACATCTACACATTATATAGTAATAATAATAAGAATAATGTAGAAGAGCATGCACAGCCGGTACATCTACACATTATATAGTAATAATAATAACAATAATAATGCACAAGAGCATGCCCAGCCGGTACATCTACACATTATATAGTAATAATAATAATAAGAATAATAATAAAGCACAAGAGCATTAAGGTCTTATTATGGAGAGATCTTACATCTCATGGGTTATCGACCCCAATTTTGAGATAATTAAGCACATGAAATAAACTCGTTAGGAGAACTGGGGACTCGTTAATCTGATTTTAGCTTCAAATGCACAACTTTTCCCAACTCATTGTGTTTATATTTATTTATATTTGTACTTTTGTGGGTACATTCTGCTCTAGAACATGCCAGCATCAATAATAGTAAAGAAACCTAGAACTAGATATTCTTTATTATTATTATTGATAAACTCGTTAGGAGAACTGGGGACTCGTTAATCTGATTTCGGCTTCAAATGCCCAACTTTTCCCAACTCATTGTGTTTATATTTATTTATATTTGTACTTTTGTGGGTACATTATGCTCTAGAACATGCCAGCATCAATAATAGTAAAGAAACCTAGAACTAGATATTCTTTATTATTATTATTGACATTTAATGAGTGTGCCTACAGAGATACATAAAAAAAACACTATGGTTATCTCCATTAGTTACCTTCTGTTAAAGGATTTATTCCAGCATAAATGTTGTAAATGTCTTTATTTAATTTAATTTTTATCCTCAATATAATTATACAATGTGCACTTCACTTACTTTGAACAAATTAATAAACCAGCAGCTTTCGGAATGGCAGCTTTATGAAGCTCTTGCTTTCTCCCTGTATGCTCCCTTGCATGCTGCCACATTTCACATGTGTGACCTGACACACTGCATATGCTAATTATACAGAGAATGGCAAATAAATTAAATGTAAACAGAAGATTTAAAGTGAAAAAAGAAAAACTTTGTTAGAAGAGTCCATTTAAGTTATTTTTGTACTGTTCTATTATAGTTCTGGATTTTGAGAGGTCGTAACTAGAGATGTCACGTTCGCGGCGGACAGCAAACATATGCGAGATTCGACCCGCCCCCAATACTTTATCATTGAGCAAACTTTGACCCTGCATGTCACAGTCAGCAGACACATTCCAGCCAATCAGCAGCATACACTCCCTTCCAAAACCTTCTAACTCATGGACAGCAGCCATTTTGGAATCATAACTAACTTGCAGACTTACTGAGAGGAGGGAGAATGTAGGTGATACTGATTGAAGTAGATGTACCGGCTGGGCATGCTCTTATGCATTATTATTATTATTATTATTATTATTATTATTATTATTATTACTACTATATAATGTGTAGATGTACCAGCTGGGCATGCTCTTGTGCATTATTATTATTATTATTATTATTATTATTATTATAACTATATAATGTGTAGATGTACCGGCTGGGCATGCTCTTGTGCATTATTATTATTATTATTATTATTATTATTATTATTGTTATTACTATTATATAATGTGTAGATGTACCAGCTGGGCATGCTCTTGTGCATTATTATTATTATTATTATTATTATTATTATTATTATTACTACTACTATATAATGTGTAGATGTACCAGCTGGGCATGCTCTTGTGCATTATTATTATTATTATTATTAGTATAATACTAATACTAATAATAATAATAATAATAATGCACAAGAGCATGCCCAGCCAGTACATCTACACATTATATAGTAATAATAATAAGAATAATGTAGAAGAGCATGCACAGCCGGTACATCTACACATGATATAGTAATAATAATAATAATAATAATAATGCACAAGAGCATGCCCAGCCGGTACATCTACACATTATATAGTAATAATAATAAGAATAATAATAAAGCACAAGAGCATTAAGGTCTTATTATGGAGAGATCTTACATCTCATGGGTTATCGACCCCAATTTTGAGATAATTAAGCACATGAGATAAACTCGTTAGGAGAACTGGGGACTCGTTAATCTGATTTCGGCTTCAAATGCCCAACTTTTCCCAACTCATTGTGTTTATATTTATTTATATTTGTACTTTTCGTTCTTCAAGTACTGGGACCTCCAGAGTTACTGAATACTGTTGTGTTTTTATTCCTCCTCCCTTTGACAGATATCCTTGGCGTGCTGAGGGCCATAGGGTCACGTATAGTTGGACATGACTGAACAACTAAACAGCAGCAATTATTGCTATGTTATATTATTATATTACTGTACTAGACCCTGGTCAGACAGCGCTGCGCAGACCCTGAGTCGACAGTGATTGGTGGGACCCGGTGCAGAAACATTTAGGGCCCACTTTGCAACTTCTCTATAGACATTGGGTGCCTTTTAGGTTTAATTAAAAGTTCTAATATATAAAAGTTTAATTAAAAGTTCTAATAATGGGAGATTTTATTTACCCTGAAATAAACCGGATAAATGAGACCAGCAGATCATCTAAGGGGAGCAGGTTCTTGAGAACACTCAGGGATCATTATCTGGCCCAGGTTATACAAGAACCTACTAGAAATGGGGCCATCTTGGATTTAGTCATCACAAATAATATTGATATAGTATCAAATGTTGGAATACGGGAACCTTTGGGAAACAATGATCACAACACAGTCTTATTTGAGATTGAATTAAAAAAAAAACATTTTAAGGGGCCAACAAAAACTCTTGATTTTAAAAGGGCAGATTTTAACGGTCTAAGGGCAGCAATACAAAGTATAGACTGGGACAGAGAAAAAATGTATTAAAGTGATTTAGATTTGTAACTGCTTTGAGAGTGCTATCGCTGGCAGCCAATGAGCAGTAATCCAGATATATAACTGCAGAGTAAAAAGTAAAATATTTTAGTGTAGTGTAAAGTCTACATTTTTATTTTCCATTACTAATTAATACTTATTAAATGAATGCACGATAATAACTATTGTGAATGAACAAATGTATTAGGAAGTGCAAAGCGTTAATGTATGTAAAGTAATGGCAGTGTAAAATATGCTATTAAGCGTATTTTTTTATATATATATTTTTTAATAATAATATATTAATTAATTACTAAAATACTTTATCTATTTGTAATTAATATATCCAGTGATCAATATCCTGAAGAGCTAACAATCAGTTTTGATTTTCCTGCAGTTTACAGTCTACATTTGGACTGTTGGTGACCTGAGGTGTAAGTGTCAGCAATGTGCGCAGTGCACGAGGGGAAACCGCTTGTATAGTCGTGTAACGCGCCATTTTAGATTTGTAATGTTATTAGTTGCAAGTTAGTGTTGTAAAATGGCGGTGATTGTATATGTGTTACGCGGCTCGCCAGCAGTTTCCATTATTTCTAATAGTGTATTTTGTACCTTGTCTGTTCCTAGGTAAAAGTCATACATGGCTGGCGATTTTTTGCGCGGTTTGGGGTCGTGTAGCCTCATTTTCATTTTTTCCGGACGCCATTTTTTTTGTCGCTTAGCCGATTAACAAGTGCCAACTGGGGAAGACGTTGCAGATATCACATATATAGTTGTTAGCAGGCGGGTTGTTGCTAACGCTGCGGGCTTGCGAAGCGAGGGCCAGAGTTGCTGGCAAGGAGCGCCGAAGGCTCCCACGTCGGCTGCAATGAGCCGCAGGCAGGACTTACACCATCAAATTTACGGACTTACCATCCAAAAATACGGGACTTAGAAAAAAAAACATTACGAGCTCACAAAAATACGACCTTAAGGCCCGAACCGCGCGCACTTAAAACATTAAAAACACAATAAATACACACAACAAACACAGAAAAAGCTTACCCACAGCAAGACGGGCACCGAGGACCTCTGCAAGTGAAGTTACACCTCCATTTAAGTCCAAATTCATGAGGTTAGACACCCTAAAATCACCTAAGTGATAGAAAAAATGGCCGTTGAAAAAAAGAAAACGAGGCTACAGGACCCTAAACACGCGAAACACATATGGATTTTCCTAAAAAGCCGTACGAGGTAAAGATACACTATTAACAAGGATGCTAAATCATCCACACCCGCTTACCACATACACATTCCCTGCCATTTTGCAACACTAACTTACACAATGCGGAAGTACCCGGCTACCCTAACGGCTTCCACTCGCGCACGCAGCCTATTTACACTACACACTGCGCACATTGCTGACACTTACACAGCAGCTCCACAGCACTGAAAACCTACATTGTATGCTGCAGGAACATGAAAACAGATTGTCAGCTCTTCAGCACAATGCTTCCTGCATATATAACTTACAAATAGGTAAAGTATATTCATTTAGTAATTATTTCATCAGCATACAAAAATACATATACACAAAAAAAAACATTATCACATTAAACATAAAAGCCATTCACTGCGCGCCTCACAACGAGCGCCAACGCTGCTCATAGCACACAAAGCCTTGCAATAAGTGCAAAAAACACATCACCGCCGAACAAAGAATAACAGCAAAAGCGCCTATCAGAAAAAAAATACAACCAACAGCCTCGCAATGAGCGCCAAAGGATCTCCGACCGCCAACAAAATGAATGTCTCGTCCAAACACCATTAACTGCCTTACAATCTTATTGCCGCCATTTTGTGACGGGCAAGTCGCTAGTAAATATATAAAGATCAAGATAATAAAAGTATCAGGAAATGTAACACAAAGTGTCAGATGCACGCGCGTCTGAATAATACGACAAATACGGATATTATTATTATTATTATTACTACTATATAATGTGTAGATGTACCAGCTGGGCATGCTCTTGTGCATTATTATTATTATTAATATTATTACTATATAATGTGTAGATGTCCCGGCTGGGCATGCTATAGTGCATTATTATTATTATTATTATTATTATTACTACTATATAATGTGTAGATGTACCAGCTGGGCATGCTCTTGTGCATTATTATTATTATTATTATTATTATTGTTATTACTACTATATAATGTGTAGATGTACCAGCTGGGCATGCTCTTGTGCATTATTATTATTATTATTATTATTATTATTTTTATTATTATTATTACTACTACTATATAATGTGTAGATGTACCAGCTGGGCATGCTCTTGTGCATTATTATTATTATTAGTAGTATAATACTAATACTAATACTAATAATAATAATAATGCACAAGAGCATGCCCAGCCAGTACATCTACACATTATATAGTAATAATAATAAGAATAATGTAGAAGAGCATGCACAGCCGGTACATCTACACATGATATAGTAATAATAATAATAATAATAATAATAATGCACAAGAGCATGCCCAGCCGGTACATCTACACATTATATAGTAATAATAATAAGAATAATAATAAAGCACAAGAGCATTAAGGTCTTATTATGGAGAGATCTTACATCTCATGGGTTATCGACCCCAATTTTGAGATAATTAAGCACATGAGATAAACTCGTTAGGAGAACTGGGGACTCGTTAATCTGATTTCGGCTTCAAATGCCCAACTTTTCCCAACTCATTGTGTTTATATTTATTTATATTTGTACTTTTCGTTCTTCAAGTACTGGGACCTCCAGAGTTACTGAATACTGTTGTGTTTTTATTCCTCCTCCCTTTGACAGATATCCTTGGCGTGCTGAGGGCCATAGGGTCACGTATAGTTGGACATGACTGAACAACTAAACAGCAGCAATTATTGCTATGTTATATTATTATATTACTGTACTAGACCCTGGTCAGACAGCGCTGCGCAGACCCTGAGTCGACAGTGATTGGTGGGACCCGGTGCAGAAACATTTAGGGCCCACTTTGCAACTTCTCTATAGACATTGGGTGCCTTTTAGGTTTAATTAAAAGTTCTAATATATAAAAGTTTAATTAAAAGTTCTAATAATGGGAGATTTTATTTACCCTGAAATAAACCGGATAAATGAGACCAGCAGATCATCTAAGGGGAGCAGGTTCTTGAGAACACTTAGGGATCATTATCTGGCCCAGGTTATACAAGAACCTACTAGAAATGGGGCCATCTTGGATTTAGTCATCACAAATAATATTGATATAGTATCAAATGTTGGAATACGGGAACCTTTGGGAAACAATGATCACAACACAGTCTTATTTGAGATTGAATTAAAAAAAAAACATTTTAAGGGGCCAACAAAAACTCTTGATTTTAAAAGGGCAGATTTTAACGGTCTAAGGGCAGCAATACAAAGTATAGACTGGGACAGAGAAAAAATGTATTAAAGTGATTTAGATTTGTAACTGCTTTGAGAGTGCTATCGCTGGCAGCCAATGAGCAGTAATCCAGATATATAACTGCAGAGTAAAAAGTAAAATATTTTAGTGTAGTGTAAAGTCTACATTTTTATTTTCCATTACTAATTAATACTTATTAAATGAATGCACGATAATAACTATTGTGAATGAACAAATGTATTAGGAAGTGCAAAGCGTTAATGTATGTAAAGTAATGGCAGTGTAAAATATGCTATTAAGCGTATTTTTTTATATATATATTTTTTAATAATAATATATTAATTAATTACTAAAATACTTTATCTATTTGTAATTAATATATCCAGTGATCAATATCCTGAAGAGCTAACAATCAGTTTTGATTTTCCTGCAGTTTACAGTCTACATTTGGACTGTTGGTGACCTGAGGTGTAAGTGTCAGCAATGTGCGCAGTGCACGAGGGGAAACCGCTTGTATAGTCGTGTAACGCGCCATTTTAGATTTGTAATGTTATTAGTTGCAAGTTAGTGTTGTAAAATGGCGGTGATTGTATATGTGTTACGCGGCTCGCCAGCAGTTTCCATTATTTCTAATAGTGTATTTTGTACCTTGTCTGTTCCTAGGTAAAAGTCGTACATGGCTGGCGATTTTTTGCGCGGTTTGGGGTCGTGTAGCCTCATTTTCATTTTTTCCGGAAGCCATTTTTTTTGTCGCTTAGCCGATTAACAAGTGCCAACTGGGGAAGACGTTGCAGATATCACATATATAGTTGTGAGCAGGCGGGTTGTTGCTAACGCTGCGGGCTTGCGAAGCGAGGGCCAGAGTTGCTGGCAAGGAGCGCCGAAGGCTCCCACGTCGGCTGCAATGAGCCGCAGGCAGGACTTACACCATCAAATTTACGGACTTACCATCCAAAAATACGGGACTTAGAAAAAAAAACATTACGAGCTCACAAAAATACGACCTTAAGGCCCGAACCGCGCGCACTTAAAACATTAAAAACACAATAAATACACACAACAAACACAGAAAAAGCTTACCCACAGCAAGACGGGCACCGAGGACCTCTGCAAGTGAAGTTACACCTCCATTTAAGTCCAAATTCATGAGGTTAGACACCCTAAAATCACCTAAGTGATAGAAAAAATGGCCGTTGAAAAAAAGAAAACGAGGCTACAGGACCCTAAACACGCGAAACACATATGGATTTTCCTAAAAAGCCGTACGAGGTAAAGATACACTATTAACAAGGACGCTAAATCATCCACACCCGCGTACCACATACACATTCCCTGCCATTTTGCAACACTAACTTACACAATGCGGAAGTACCCGGCTACCCTAACGGCTTCCACTCGCGCACGCAGCCTATTTACACTACACACTGCGCACATTGCTGACACTTACACAGCAGCTCCACAGCACTGAAAACCTACATTGTATGCTGCAGGAACATGAAAACAGATTGTCAGCTCTTCAGCACAATGCTTCCTGCATATATAACTTACAAATAGGTAAAGTATATTCATTTAGTAATTATTTCATCAGCATACAAAAATACATATACACAAAAAAAAACATTATCACATTAAACATAAAAGCCATTCACTGCGCGCCTCACAACGAGCGCCAACGCTGCTCATAGCACACAAAGCCTTGCAATAAGTGCAAAAAACACATCACCGCCGAACAAAGAATAACAGCAAAAGCGCCTATCAGAAAAAAAATACAACCAACAGCCTCGCAATGAGCGCCAAAGGATCTCCGACCGCCAACAAAATTAATGTCTCGTCCAAACACCATTAACTGCCTTACAATCTTATTGCCGCCATTTTGTGACGGGCAAGTCGCTAGTAAATATATAAAGATCAAGATAATAAAAGTATCAGGAAATGTAACACAAAGTGTCAGATGCACGCGCGTCTGAATAATACGACAAATACGGATATTATTATTATTATTATTACTACTATATAATGTGTAGATGTACCAGCTGGGCATGCTCTTGTGCATTATTATTATTATTAATATTATTACTATATAATGTGTAGATGTCCCGGCTGGGCATGCTATTGTGCATTATTATTATTATTATTATTATTATTATTACTACTATATAATGTGTAGATGTACCAGCTGGGCATGCTCTTGTGCATTATTATTATTATTATTATTATTATTGTTATTACTACTATATAATGTGTAGATGTACCAGCTGGGCATGCTCTTGTGCATTATTATTATTATTATTATTATTATTATTATTATTATTATTATTATTATTATTATTATTATTACTACTACTATATAATGTGTAGATGTACCAGCTGGGCATGCTCTTGTGCATTATTATTATTATTATTAGTATAATACTAATACTAATACTAATACTAATAATAATAATAATGCACAAGAGCATGCCCAGCCAGTACATCTACACATTATATAGTAATAATAATAAGAATAATGTAGAAGAGCATGCACAGCCGGTACATCTACACATGATATAGTAATAATAATAAGAATAATAATGCACAAGAGCATGCCCAGCCGGTACATCTACACATTATATAGTAATAATAATAAGAATAATAATAAAGCACAAGAGCATTAAGGTCTTATTATGGAGAGATCTTACATCTCATGGGTTATCGACCCCAATTTTGAGATAATTAAGCACATGAGATAAACTCGTTAGGAGAACTGGGGACTCGTTAATCTGATTTCGGCTTCAAATGCCCAACTTTTCCCAACTCATTGTGTTTATATTTATTTATATTTGTACTTTTCGTTCTTCAAGTACTGGGACCTCCAGAGTTACTGAATACTGTTGTGTTTTTATTCCTCCTCCCTTTGACAGATATCCTTGGCGTGCTGAGGGCCATAGGGTCACGTATAGTTGGACATGACTGAACAACTAAACAGCAGCAATTATTGCTATGTTATATTATTATATTACTGTACTAGACCCTGGTCAGACAGCGCTGCGCAGACCCTGAGTCGACAGTGATTGGTGGGACCCGGTGCAGAAACATTTAGGGCCCACTTTGCAACTTCTCTATAGACATTGGGTGCCTTTTAGGTTTAATTAAAAGTTCTAATATATAAAAGTTTAATTAAAAGTTCTAATAATGGGAGATTTTATTTACCCTGAAATAAACCGGATAAATGAGACCAGCAGATCATCTAAGGGGAGCAGGTTCTTGAGAACACTCAGGGATCATTATCTGGCCCAGGTTATACAAGAACCTACTAGAAATAGAACCTACTAGAAATGGGGCCATCTTGGATTTAGTCATCACAAATAATATTGATATAGTATCAAATGTTGGAATAGGGGAACCTTTGGGAAAGAGTGATCACAACACAGTCTTATTTGAGATTGAATTAAAAAAAAAAACATTTTAAGGGGCCAACAAAAACTCTTGATTTTAAAAGGGCAGATTTTAACGGTCTAAGGGCAGCAATACAAAGTATAGACTGGGACAGAGAAAAAATGTATTAAAGTGATTTAGATTTGTAACTGCTTTGAGAGTGCTATCGCTGGCAGCCAATGAGCAGTAATCCAGATATATAACTGCAGAGTAAAAAGTAAAACATTTTAGTGTAGTGTAAAGTCTACATTTTTATTTTCCATTACTAATTAATACTTATTAAATGAATGCACGATAATAACTATTGTGAATGAACAAATGTATTAGGAAGTGCGAAGCGTTAATGTATGTAAAGTGATGGCAGTGTAAAATATGCTATTAAGCGTATTTTTTTATATATATATTTTTTTTAATAATAATATATTAATTAATTACTAAAATACTTTATCTATTTGTAATTAATATATCCAGTGATCAATATCCTGAAGAGCTAACAATCAGTTTTGATTTTCCTGCAGCTTACAGTCTACATTTGGACTGTTGGTGACCTGAGGTGTAAGTGTCAGCAATGTGCGCAGTGCACGAGGGGAAACCGCTTGTATAGTCGTGTAACGCGCCATTTTAGATTTGTAATGTTATTAGTTGCAAGTTAGTGTTGTAAAATGGCGGTGATTGTATATGTGTTACGCGGCTCGCCAGCAGTTTCCATTATTTCTAATAGTGTATTTTGTACCTTGTCTGTTCCCAGGTAAAAGTCGTACATGGCTGGCGATGTTTTTTGCGCGGTTTGGGGTCGTGTAGCCTCATTTTCATTTTTTCCGGACGCCATTTTTTTTGTCGCTTAGCCGATTAACAAGTGCCAACTGGGGAAGACGTTGCAGATATCACATATATAGTTGTGAGCAGGCGGGTTGTTGCTAACGCTGCGGGCTTGCGAAGCGAGGGCCAGAGTTGCTGGCAAGGAGCGCCGAAGGCTCCCACGTCGGCTGCAATGAGCCGCAGGCAGGACTTACACCATCAAATTTACGGACTTACCATCCAAAAATACGGGACTTAGAAAAAAAAACATTACAAGCTCACAAAAATACGACCTTAAGGCCCGAACCGCGCGCACTTAAAACATTAAAAACACAATAAATACACACAACAAACACAGAAAAAGCTTACCCACAGCAAGACGGGCACCGAGGACCTCTGCAAGTGAAGTTACACCTCCATTTAAGTCCAAATTCATGAGTTTAGACACCCGAAAATCACCTAAGTGATAGAAAAAATGGCTGTTGAAAAAAAGAAAACGAGGCTACAGGACCCTAAACACGCGAAACACATACGGATTTTCCTAAAAAGCCGTACGAGGTAAAGATACACTATTAACAAGGACGCTAAATCATCCACACCCGCGTACCACATACACATTCCCCGCCATTTTGCAACACTAACTTACACAATGCGGAAGTACCCAGCTACCCTAACGGCTTCCCCTCGCGCACGCAGCCTATTTACACTACACACTGCGCACATTGCTGACACTTACACAGCAGCTCCACAGCACTGAAAACCTACATTGTATGCTGCAGGAACATGAAAACAGATTGTCAGCTCTTCAGCACAATGCTTCCTGCATATATTACTTACAAATAGGTAAAGTATATTCATTTAGTAATTATTTCATCAGCATACAAAAATACATATACACAAAAAAAAAACATCATATTAAACATAAAAGCCATTCACTGCGCGCCTCACAACGAGCGCCAACGCTGCTCATAGCACACAAAGCCTTGCAATAAGTGCAAAAAAACACATCACCGCCGACCAAAGAATAACAGCAAAAGCGCCTATCAGAAAAAAAATACAACCAACAGCCTCGCAATGAGCGCCGAAGGATCTCCGACCGCCAACAAAATGAATGTCTCGTCCAAACACCATTAACTGCCTTACAATCTTATTGCCGCCATTTTTTGACGGGCAATTCGCTAGTAAATATATAAAGATCAAGATAATAAAAGTATCAGGAAATGTAACACAAAGTGTCAGATGCACGCGCGTCTGAATAATACGACAAATACAGATTTTTGTCATAAATGATATGATCGCAGTATTTGGTCATAAACCCTAAACACTGGAATCTGTTACATACAATTTACTGATGATGTCATTAATGGGCTTCAAGGGGGGGGATCTCTTTTCATACTTTTTGAGCGGTGCAAATCCAACATACGCAGAGTGGAAACTCCACGTCTGTGGGACACACACAAAGGGGTTCACTTTGGGAGAAAAAACAAACAAATATGAAATATTTAATAATCATATTTTGATGTTACCAACAGATAAGGAAACAAAACTGAGGTTATTATATCTAATAGTAGCAAGCCTGGGAGTACTGGGAGTAATAATACTGCAGCAGTAGGTCAGGACTAATGTCACCTATAGACCCCCAGACAGATAAAGGTCAGTACTCATTTTCCTCTATAGACCCCAGTCAGATAAAGGTCAGTACTAATGTCACCTATAGACCCCCAGACAGATAAAGGTCAGTACTAATGTCCCTCTATAGACCCCCAAACAGATAAAGGTCAGAACTAATGTCCATCTATAGACCCCCAGTCAGATAAAGGTCAGTACTAATGTCCCTCTATAGACCCCCAAACAGATAAAGGTCAGTACTAATGTCACCTATAGACCCCCAGACAGATAAAGGTCAGTACTAATGTCCCTCTATAGACCCCCAAACAGATAAAGGTCAGTACTAATGTCCATCTATAGACCCCCAGTCAGATAAAGGTCAGTACTAATGTCCCTCTATAGACCCCAGACAGATAAAGGTCAGTACTAATGTCACCTATAGACCCCCAGACAGATAAAGGTCAGTACTAATGTCTCTCTATAGACCCCCAGTCATATAAAGGTCAGTACTAATGTCAGTATATAGATAAAGTTTTGAAATGTTTCTTGGATAGCATTGGGGATAAAGGAGGTTTGGCCATCAGGTAGTCTAAAGATACCGTATATTATGTCCTCTCTTGGGGGGTAAAGACACTAATAATTCCTCCAATAAAATTCAGTTTTTTTATGTGGGCAAGGTCCCTGGTTAGCCCCTGGGTTATCTGTTAAAAAGAGTGGTGCAGAGACTGTGGGGGCTGTTAGCCTCCTTGTCCCCGTGTGGCCGTTTAGAATCCCTGCTGCTGCATGTTTCAGCTTTATTAAGGTGTAATTGTACAGCGTTTGACTCAAGTAGCTGCCTGTGCTGGGTCAGTTTGGCTTAATTGCTGGGCCCTTTTCCTGCCAAGATGGCGACCGTCAGTCCATGGGCCTCTATGTCCCCTTCACTACCTTTGTCCCCGCTTTTGTGCTTATTTGGGATGGCCCCCCTTTATATCTCCGGCCCGTGGCCTTCTCAGGTCCCCCCCTCAATCTCTGAGTGTGGGTATGCAGGGCTGGGATGTTGAATCAGGCCTACCTTCTTCTCTGCTCGCTGCAAGATCAACAATACCTAATTTTTCAGGCAAGTGTACATGCCTAATTTTTCTGGCCTCTGGTGCTGCACTGTGCCTTCAACAACCAAACCCCCCCAAAAAGGCACATAACAGGGATTAAACTGATAGGAGTGGTACTACTTAACACACCACTCATATCTGGTGTAACAGTAGTGTACATTTAAAACAAAAAACATTTTTTCTACTGTAATAGATTGCATAGCAGTTAGTTGTCTGCAAGCGTGTGTGTCAGACCTACAGTGTCTACTCTGCCAACTTCTGCAAGTGCACAGTGCCACTCATATCTGTTGTCACAGTAGCTTGGAAGCATAGTACCAATCTGTCAAAACTGGTAATGATGAATGAGGTCTATAGTAGCCTGGTTCCCTTATCCTCTACAGGTTGAGACCTAATGTGTGGGTGACTCCAGACCAACACATGAGTACAAGCAGCACACAAACTCAAAGCTGACATCCTCCTCCTGGTCCAGCATCATCAGCCACATCAACCACTGCTGTCCTTCTTGCCCCCTCTCAACCATCCGCCACTGCATCTCTTGCCTTGAGCAGTTCCTGCTCATCTGCCCATAGTCAGGTGCCTGTAAAGGACATGTTTGAGTGTAAGAAGCTAATGTCTCAAAGTGCCCCAATATTGAAGTGATACGACCAACAAAGCATCTTTTTCCATCTCCCGGTTCTAAAAATCCAGGCCTTATACACGCCCCCTGATAGGTGACGTAACAAGTATTAAACTGATAAGAGTAGTACTTACAAACACGCCACTCCTATCTGGTGGCACCTTTGATTGCACGTGTCGTGCCCCAAAATTGAAGTGATACGACCAACAAAGCATCTTTTTCCATCTCCTGGTTCTAAAAATCCAGGCCTTATACACGCCCCCTGATAGGTGCTGTAACAGGTATTTACACTGATAAGAGTAGTACTTACAAACACTCCTATCTGGTGGCACCTTTGATTGCACGTGCCGTGCCCCAAAATTGAAGTGATACGACCAACAAGGCATCTTTTTCCATCTCCTGGTTCTAAAAATCCAGGCCGTATACACGCCCCCTGATAGGTGACGTAACAAGTATTAAACTGATAAGAGTAGTACTTACAAACACGCCACTCCTATCTGGTGGCAACTTTGATTGCACGTGTCGTGCCCCAAAATTGAAGTGATACGACCAACAAAGCATCTTTTTCCATCTCCTGGTTCTAAAAATCCAAGCCTTATACACGCCCACTGATATGTGCTGTAACAGGTATTGCTGTAACAGTGAGAGGAGTCTGAAGAAGAGGAATCAGAGGAGGAAGGTGGCTTTGAGGAGGTGGAAGACCAAACACAGCAGGCGTCCCAGGGGGCTTGTTGTCACCTTTCCGGGACCCTTGGTGTTGTACTTGCTGGGTGGAGGAAGAGACCTTCAATGACATCAGTGAGGACAAGGAACAAGACATGGCTAGCTTGGTATCCAACCTTGTGCAAATGGCGAGTTTGCGGTTGTGCAAATGGACTGTTTGCGGTTGTTTGCGGTGCGTTAAATGGGGAGTTTGGTCTGTCACTGTAAAGCGGGCCTAACCCTTACACTACTTGATCGATACAACATCATACCTGATGTTTTAAAGCAGGTTATTCCAAACAATTTTCAGACTCCTCTCTCTGCGTTGCCTCTGTCTGTGTTATTATAAGGTGTGTACTGTTAAGTAGTACTATTCCTATCGGTTTAATCCCTGTTACGTCCCCTATTAGGGGACGTGTATATGGCATGGATTTTTGGAAAAGGGAGATGGAAAAAGATGCTTGGTCGGACCTCCTACTTCGAATTTGGGGCACTGCGCGTACAATATAAGGTGACACCAGATAGGAGTGGAGTATTAAGTTGTACTACTCATTCCTATCAGTTTAATACCTGTTATGTCACCTATCAGGGGACGTGTATATGGCATGGATTTTTGGAACAGGGAGATGGAAAAAGATGCTTGGTCGGTGCTCCCACTTCGAATTTGGGGCACTGCACGTACAATCTAAGGTGCCACCAGATAGGAGTGGTGTATTAAGTTGTACTACTCATTCCTATCATACAAATACTCGTTAACGGCCTTTTCTTGGAGCAGGCGGTCGAACATTAGGAGTGTTGAATTCCAATGTGTCCGGCTGTCTAAAATCAAGCGCCTCGCTGGCATGTTGTTTCGCCGCTGGATATCTGTAAAGTGCGCCATGGCCGTGTAGGAACGCCTGAAATGGGCACACACCTTCATGGCCTTCTTCGGGACGTCCTGTAAGCCTGGGTGCTTATGCACAAAGCATTGTACAATCAGATTACACACATGTGCCATGCACGGCACATGTGTCAACTTGCCCAAATTCAATGCCACCAACAAATTTCTTCCGTTGTCACAAACCACTTTGCCGATCTCCAGTTGGTGCGGAGTCAGCCTCTGATCCACCTGTGCGTTCAGGGTGGACACGAGTGCTGGTCCGGTGTGACTCTCTGCTTTCAGGGAAGTCAACCCCAAGACGGCGTGACACTGCCGTATCCGGGATGTGGAATAGTACCTGTGGAGCTGGGGGGTGCTGTTGATGTGGAGCAAGACATAGCAGCAGCAGAAGAGGACTCAGCCGAGGAGGTGATGGAAGAGGATGGAGTAGGAGGAGTAGAGGAGGTAGCAGCAGGCCTGCCTGCAAGTCGTGGCGGTGTCACCAACTCCTCTGCAGAGCCACGTATTCCATGCTTGGCAGCCGTCACCAGGTTTACCCAATGCGCAGTGTAGGTGATATACCTGCCCTCACCATGCTTTGCAGACCAGGTATCAGTGGTCAGATGGACCCTTGCCCCAACACTGTGTGCCAGAGATGCCATTACTTCCTTTTGCACAATCGAGTACAGGTTGGGGATTGCCTTTTGTGCAAAGAAATTTTGGCCGGGTACCTTCCACTGCGGTATCCCAATAGCTACACATTTTTTTGAATGCCTCAGACTCCACCAGCTTCTATGGTAATAGCTGGTGGGCTAAGAGTTCAGACAAGCCAGCTGTCAGTTGCCGGGCAAGGGGGTGACTTTGTGACATTGGCTTCTTACGCTCAAACATGTCCTTGACAGACACCTGACTGTGGGCAGATGAGCAGGGACTGCTCAGGGCGAGACACGGAGTGGCGGATGGTTGAGAGGGGGCAAGCAGGGCAGCAGTGGTTGATGTGGCTGAAGATGCTGGACCAGGAGGAGGATGGCGGCTTTGACTTTGTGTGCTGCTTGTACTCATGTGTTGATCCCATAGGCGTTTGTGATGTGACATCATGTGCCTTCGCAAAGAAGTTGTACCTAGGTGGGTGTTGGACTTCCCACGACTCAGTTTCTTTTCGCGCAGGTTGCAAATGGCATCACTGTTGTCACAGGCAGACACACAAAAAAATTGCCACACTGCTGAGCAATGATGGCATTCTGGTGGTGGCAACAGCATGCGTTGACTGGCGTGCTGTCTGGCTGACCCCAGGTGCCGATGCATGCTGTCTGACTGTGCCACTAGCTACTTTCGACGACCTCCCGCTGCTTCCAACTCGTCTCCTCCTCCTCTCTGTCTCCCCATCTGAACTTTCCTCCTGTTCTTCTTCTCTTATAGCGGGCACCCACGTAACATCCACGGACGCATCGTCATCATCAACAGCTTCACTTGTATCTGACAACTCAACAAAGGAAGCAGCACCGGGTACAACATCATCATCAGACCGTACGTCCATGTGTGTAATGCTGCCTGACTGGGACATATCCCTGTTATCTACATCCTCTGGCACTAATGTTTACGCATCTCTCATTTCTTCCAACCGATGTGTAAATAACTCTGCTGACGGATCAAGTGAAGCGGCTGTGGTGCTAGTGGTAGTGGTGGCGGCAGGCGGGCGAGTGGTAACTGGAGAGGTGCCCGAAGCTAAGCTGGAGGAGGATGGTGCGTCTAGGTTCCGAGCGGAAGCTGTAGAAGATTGGGTGTCCTGTGTTAGCCAGTCAACCATGTCCTCAGAACTTTTCAAGTTCAGGGTACGTTGCCTGTGAAAACTGGGCATTATTCTAGGGCCAAAGGGAATCACAGCACCACGACCACGACGGCCCCTGCGGGGTGGCCTGCCTCTGCCTGTCATTTTTTTTATGATTAGTGGTACTATGCGTGCAAGCTACTGTGACACCAGATATGAGTGCCACTGGGCACTGGCAAAAGTAGCAGAGTAGATGCAATAGGCCTCACACACACGCCTGTAGGCAGGCAACTGATTTTCAATCGATTACAGTCAAAAAAGGGTTCTTTTATTTCACTGTACACTACGGTTGCACTAGATATGAGTGTCACTGTGCACTGGCAAAAGTTGGCAGAATAGATGCAATAGGCTTCACACACACGCCTGTAGGCAGGCAACTAATATTCAATCGATTACAGTCAAAAAAGGGTTCTTTTATTTCACTGTACAGTACGGTTGCACTAGATATGAGTGTCACTGTGCACTGGCAAAAGTTGACAGAGTAGATGCAATAGGCCTCACACACACGCCTGTAGGCAGGCAACTGATATTCAATCGATTACAGTCAAAAAAGTGTTCTTTTATTTCACTGTACACTACGGTTGCACTAGATATGAGTGTCACTGTGCACTGTCAAAAGTTGGCAGAGTAGATGCAATAGGCCTCACACACACGCCTGTAGGCAGGCAACTGATATTCAATCGATTACAGTCAAAAAAGTGTTCTTTTATTTCACTGTACACTACGGTTGCACTAGATATGAGTGTCACTGTGCACTGTCAAAAGTTGGCAGAGTAGATGCAATAGGCCTCACACACACGCTAGCAGGCAGGTATATGCAATTAGATTACACAGAAAAAAATAATGAAATAAAATAAATTATGTTCTAGCCCTAAAAAGGGCTTTTTGGGTTGCTGTCCTTGCAGCAGATATCAAATGAGTCCTTCAGGTGTGTAGTGAAATCTAAATACACAACCTGGCTATCTATTTCCCTATTAAATCAGCAGAAAAAAAAATAATAAAATAAAATAAATGATGTTCTAGCCCTAAAAATGGCTTTTTGGGTTGCTGTCCTTGCAGCAGATATCAAATGAGTCCTTCAGGTGTGTAGTGAAAGCTAAATACACAGCCTGGCTATCTATTTCCCTATTAAATCAGCAGCAGGTAGAATATATGTTCTCTCTCAACGAATGTAGCTTCAGAATGATTCTAAAATGGAGGCTGTCATTCAGATGGAAGGCTCTGGAAGGGAGTGTATACTGCTGATTGGCTCGAATGTGTCTGCTGACTGTAAGGTGCAGGGTCAAAGTTTCCTCAATGATAAAGAATAGGGGGCGGACCGAAAAGCGCATGTGTTCGCAGTTCGTTGCGAACGGGAACATGCGAAAATCGCCGCGAATAGTTTTCCGGCGAACTGTTCGGGACATCACTAGTGGTAACATCTTATTTACAGTATATGTGTAATAACATTTAACTGTGAATTTGCTTTGTCACTTGTATTGTAATCTCATAGTCACACAATGATATTGTTGTCATTATGCACCCCAGTTATGTAAAATCCAATCATTCTATTATTCTATTTATTGTTTCTAATTTTTTTAAATCTTTGAGTTGCTATGAAAAAAATACATTGGAAAAATGTGAGTACTACATATCCTTTTTGAATATAAAGGGTACAAAGACTTCCAGAATACACATTGGTATATGAATAAATTGTTTACAGACAAATATCTGATCAAACATCAGACACTTGAACACTGCTTAAAGTAAAGGGTATTTGCATATACCAGTTAATATTTGTATTTTGCCATTATGAATACCTTTCAAAATAGCATAATGTAACACTGGACATAAGCAGTGATTTTATAGTAATGCCTTGGACTGAACATTGAGAGTTCTCAAAAGACAAAAACGTATCTCATCCGCATTTGTGTCATGCAGCGCTTTAAATACAGTGCCTTGCAAAAGTATTCACCCCCCCCTTGACTTTTTACCTATTTTGTTACATTACAGCCTTAAGTTCAATGTTTTGTTAATCTGAATTCTATGTGATTGATCAGAACACGATAGTCTAAGTTGGTGAAGTGAAATGAGAAAATGTATACAAAAAACTTTTTTTTAGAAATAGAAAACAGAAAATCGGCATGTGTTTATGTATTCACCCCCTTTGTTATGAAGCCCATAAAAAGCTCTGGCGCAACCAATTACCTTCACAAATCACATAATTATTGAAATGATGTCCACCTGTGTGCAATCTAAGTGTCACATGATCTGTCATTACATATACCTGCCTTTTTTGAAAGCCCCCAGTGGCTGCAACACCTAAGCAAGAAGCACCATCAACCAAACACTACCATGAAGACCAAGGAACTCTCCAAAAAAGTAAGGGACAATGCTGTCGAGAAGTACAAGTCAGGGTTAGATTATATAAAAATATCCAAATCTTTGATGATCCCTAGGAGCACCATCAAATCTATCATAACCAAATGGAAATAAGAGGGGACAACAGCAACCCTGCCAAGAGATGGCTGCCCACCAAATCTCATGGACGGGCAAGGAGGGCATTAATCAGAGAGGCAACACAATGTAAGTTTTTTTTTTTTATTGTGAAGCAAACAACAAATAGGACAAAATAACAGAAAAAGTAAATGTGCATAACTATTCACCCCCCTAAAGTCAATACTTTGTAGAGACACCTTTTACAGCAATTACAGCTCCAAGTCGCTTTGGATAAGTCTCTATGAGCTTGCCACATATTACTACTGGGATTTTTGCCCATTGCTCCTTGCAAAACTACTCCAGCTCCTTCAAGTTGTATGGTTTGCACTTGTGAACAGGAATTTTTAAGTCTGACAATGTTCTATTGGATTGAGGTCTAGGCTTTGACTAGGCCATTCCAACACATTTACATGTTCCCTCTTAGACCACTCAATTGTTGCTTTAGCAGTGTGTTTGGCGTCATTGTCCTGCTGAAAGATGAACCTCCATCCTAGCCTCAAATCACGCACAGAGTGGTACAGGTTTTGCTCAAGAATATCCCTGTATTTAGCACCATCCATCTTTCCCTCAACTCTGACCAGTTTCCCAGTCCCAGCTGCTGAAAAACATCCCCACAGCATGATGCCGCCACCACCATGGGGATGTTGTTCTTTGGGTGATGTGATGTGTTGGGTTTGCGCCAGACATAGCATTTTCTTTGATGGCCGAAAAGTTCAATTTTAATCTCATCAGACCAGAGAACCTTCCTCCATACATTTTGTGAGTCTCCCACATGCCTTTTTACAAACTCAAGTTTTGGTGGGCAGCTGTATCTTGGAAGGGTTGCTGTTGTGCCATGTTCTTTCCATTTGGTTATTATATACTTGATGGTGCTCCTGGGGATCATTAAAGATTTGGGTATTTTTTTATAACCTAACTCTGACTTGTACTTCTCAACAACATTGTCCCTTTCTTGTTTGGAGAGTTCCTTGGTCTTCATGGCAGTGTTTGGTTAGTGGTGTCTCTTGCTTAAGTGTTGCAGCCTCTGGGGTCTTTCAAAAAAGTGTGTATATGTAATGACAGATCATGTGACACTTGCAAAAGCAAATAAACACACACTACTGTACTTAAAAATTAATGTGAAAACAATGAAATACATTATAATTAATTGAACAACAGGCTAGAGCTCACAAATCTGCAATAATACATTATTTTTTTATGTTTTATTTCTATCCCGGGAATCAAGGAGTTAATTGATATCATGGATCCTTTATGGACTAGAACAGTTGCTTTATTGATTTTTATTGATTTCTACATTTCTGGATTGCGAGTACGATTGCAAATCAGACTTCTAAACACTAATTGATTGTAGTTTAAACTCCATGTTTTACTGATGTTATGATGACGGTCTAATTTACTATTGGCTCTGTCTGGCCATGGTGGAGAGTTTGGAATCTGACTGATTGATTGCTTCTGTGGACAGGTGTCTTTTAAAAAGCTGAGATTAGGAGCACTCCCTTTAAGAAAGTGCTCCTAATCTCAGCTCATTACCTGTATAAAAGACACCTGGGAGTCAGAAATCTTGTTGATTGTTAAGGGATCAAATACTTATTTCCCTCACTGACCTGCAAATCAATTTATGACTTTTTTGAGATGCGTTTTTTTTTTATTCTGTCTAAAAACTGTTAGAAAAACACCTACCATTAAAATTATAGACTGATCATTTCTTTGTCAGTGGACAAATGTTCAAATACTCCCCCCCCCCCACTGTATATATGTTTTTATCTGAAATAAGAATTTACAGAGTCATATTTGTATGTAATGGAATCTTTCCTCAAAAGGGATAATCATGAGAAAACTCCATGTGATTTAATATAGTCATATATAATAAGATATGTTACCCTCAAAAACTTACCACACTCAATTAACGGAATATTTTAGAATTTTGAAATAGTAAGCAGCAGTTATTGTTTCAATCACTAAATTAATAGAGAATTTGTGGTAGCAGTAATTATGCTCGACCATTATATGTGGTATTGTGACCAACTTTCTAGAAGTTTGTTTAAATGGGAGTTCAGATTAGGATAGTTCTAAAGATTCATGCCTAGATATGTGATTTAGCATTCCTTCCAATGAAAATTATAATTCAGTTTGAAATGCTTTACATCTTGTGAGAGAAAATAGATATTTTAAGCTCCTGATTTTTTTAGTAGTGAGAGGGTGGAGAATATTATCACTAATATAGTTTACAAACAGTGTGTGTAACGC
Source organism: Discoglossus pictus (assembly GCA_027410445.1). NCBI lineage: Eukaryota > Metazoa > Chordata > Amphibia > Anura > Alytidae > Discoglossus > Discoglossus pictus. The sequence goes on along the minus strand of CM050165.1, from coordinate 413,372,289 downwards.
TCCATGGACGGAGCATGCACACTGTTGAAACTATAGGGAACGATACGTATTCGATCACATATAGAAAACCCTTCCATGTTTTACGTATGTGCGCAAATACCTAGCTTCGGCCCATACGTGGAAATGCCGTGCATGCACAGTCACATTGAAAACCCTTCAATGTTCTATGTATTCGCTCTCGTATGCGTGAGAATGCATAACTTATGCACATGCATGGCAAAGTCAAAATCTTGAATGCTTTAGCCACAGGGTGGAGGGGGAGGACAGGAGACACAGGGGAGGGAGGATAGACACAGGGGAGGGAAGGGGAAAGATACAGAGGAAGTAGGAGGAGGGGGCAAAAGAGACACGGGGAGGGGCAAAGAGACCCAGTGTAGGGTGCAGAGATACAGGGAGAGACACATGAGAGGGTGGGAGACACAGGGGTGGGAGAGGGGGGAAGAGACAGGGAGGGAAGGGGGAGGGAAGGGGGAGGAAATAAACAGAGGGGGTAGGAGTAGGGGAAAAAAATCTAAATGTTATCCCATATGACGGGCTAATGACTAGTTAGTAATAAAGCTATAGAGTAGTTTGTTTCTGGGAGACAGGCATAAGATGAAACAAAAAACATTTTAATTATGCTCTTTATCATTAATTAGTATCCCTAAATGTTGAAATTGCTGAGAATATACCTGGTTAAAGTCTGCTGGATGGTAGCCAACAAGGCCATGAAAAGGAGGCACCCCTGTATTGTTCCACATTTCTAAAGAGTCAGACAGTTGCTACAATATGATAGGTTCTCTTTTCACTGAAGACTCATGCAAACGGTATGCTCTTTTGAAATACTATACTTGATAAAAGGAACCATGTTTTCAAAAGTAAAGAAAATTGTATGTTCTTGAATTTACTAAAAGCTGTATGCAATAATAGTGTGTTGATTTGTTTGTTAAATGTTTTTGTCACCCGGGAGGAACATTTGATGCTGCTAAGGATTACATAGTTACATAGTAATTAAGGTAATTAAAAGACCTTTAGTCCATCAAATTCACCCTTTTTAGACCTCTCCTGATCTGCAATATGTGGATTAATTTTTAATTGATCCAGAGGAAGGCACACAGAAAAAAACAAAAAACCCAAGTGAATCCCCCCAAAAAAACAATTCCTTCCTGACCCCAGGTACTGGCGATTGGATTCCTACCTGGATCAATAGTCCCTCTATATTTAACCAGGATAACCCTGAATACCCTTTTTATTTAAAAATATATCCAATCCCTTTTATTTGGGTGCTATAATAGTATTAAACTTTAGTCCTAGAACTGTCAGTAGAACTAAATAGAAACATCATCTTCATTTAGTGTATTTAAGAAATACTCACATGCTCAAACTGATTGAGGGCAGTTGATACTTACAATGCTCTTTTGTGTCCTTAGCTTTAAATGAAACCACTTTCAGTGTATAAGCACAAGGAAAGTTTACCTGTATAAAGTTACAAACCTCAATAAAAGTAAAAATACAAATTAATAACAATCAATTCAGAGTACTTGTTACCACATAGATTTATAACATATTTAGAACATTTGATAAATAACAAACAACAACAACATAATAGAATGTAATTCACAGTATATTAAAAGTAATATTCTAAATACATTTTGCACATTATCAAGCTTATTTCATCAAAAGGGTGTATTTGAATGCAAGATTAAAGAGCTCCTTTCAGCGTCCGTCTAGTCCAAAACTTTCTACCATGTACAATTTTGAATTGTAAACTTTAAATCCACCTCAAAACAATTTACAGAATTTCCTCAATTCCCAACACAACATGGACATGTTTCTTCTGCTTATTCATATCTCCACCATGAAGTTGATACTAGTTCCTTTTCTTTTTTTTTACAAAATGTATGTTAAACAGAATATAGAGATGATCAAGTGAAGAAACAGAGAGCATAACAAGCGAAAGGAACATCAGAATGGTCGTATGTCTCTTCTGTTGTCACATATATTCTTCCAGAGATTGGTTTTCCATGATTGCTTTGGAGAAGGATTATATTTTCTTCAGTTCTGTGCTCATCATCCTTACATCCTATTTGCTGCTTTTCATCAATGATTTTAATTATAAGTCTGTGAGATGAAAACATAAACAAAACAAAGTAGTCTGTGATAAAAACAAAATCTGGAGAATGTGTTTAGACAGAAAGTCATCCAATTAATATTCTGCCAGAGCTGATTTACACAAGCTGCCTTCAGTATGATAGCATATTACATATATACTAGTAAATAACATTGCAAAAAAAATCATAAGCCACTGGTGAACTTTAAACAGAGCATACTAAATTTCTTGAAAAATTCAGAAAATTCCCATTTGTGCATACCATTATTTTAGTGATCACTGTCACTGGAGTGATTCACATGCATGTATCCGTGATAACTGGTTGATTAAAACAAGCCACCCAACAAGTTTATACAGTAGACTCTCAGTTATCTGGCACCCACTGGGATTGATAGATGCCAGATAAATGTAGTTTCTAGTTGCTTGAGAGTCACTATTAAATAGGCCTAGATTAGCTGCACATAGGATGCTCTGCTAAGTATATTTGTCAGTGAGTGCTGTTTTAGCAGCAGCAGCTTTCACTTCTCACTTACACACAGCTACGTTGGGCTGGAGGGTGCGGTGCTGACCCCGGGGAATGTAACGCCAACACTGACCTGGCTCAGTCCCTCATACCTGTCTGCTTCCAGGTGAAACTGAATTGCAGAGACATACAGTGGATGACATCTAGGGAGCTGTAAGCATTTTGTGGCATGACAACCTGGCTCCTGGTATTTGTTGAGCCATGTAACATTTAGTACAGTATTAAAAACATTTTCTAGTTGCTTGTGAGTTCTGGTTTCTTGAGTTCTGGTTAACTGAGAGTCTACTGTATATTTCAATCAGATAATTTATTCTACACCATGACCATAGAAAATAAACACACTATCAGATTTTTTTAATATACTCTTTGAAATGCAACAGGTACATTCTAGCTTTTCTTTTTTAGCCTTTCTTCTAAAATGTAAGACTCTGTTTTTACACTTTCAAAACATTTAGAAGAGTAAAATAGAGAAACCAGAAATTAATTGTTTTGCATTACTATGGTGGCAACATCTAGATTACTAAACTTTGATCTTTATTTAAAGATGGACAACTGTGGTCCCATGGATCAAGACATTCAGTTTCAATGTGCACAAATGAACAATATGGCATATCCTTTTAAGATGTAAAATGCTCCAGAAGAAGGGGACTGCAGAGGAGTAGACAGATAGATTAATTCATCAATATTAAAAACAAAATATTTGCCTTTTTTGAAAAGCACCTCAAAAGGTTTCATAAGAGCTGACTCAGTTTAGCTGGGTAATGGGAATATATGCCCCCTTTCTTTTACCCTCTTAGCTTAAATTAAACTCCGAATTTAGGTGTCAGCAACATTCCTTTTTTAAATTCCTGCCTAATGGGTGTCTGTCTTCCCATTTCACCCTATAATGGTTTTTCTCAAAGGCTCATTTGAAGTAAAAAATGTAGTCTGCACGCAGCACCTTTAAATACTTCTTTGCAATAGCCATCAGCTTCATGTAATTGCGCGTATGATAGCGTCAGATGCTCACGTTTGCGTCATGATGTCATTTCCGATTCTGCGCAGTGTTCCATTTGCATGACTTCGAATTTTTTGCTTCCAATACTTTTCCCCGTAGCTCTTAAAATCTAACTCCCCGCACATGCTCAGTAGCTTCCTTGAACTCTAATCCCCCGCCTGCCTGAATGGTATGAATCCTGTCTGGTCCTTATGAATAAGATCTGGGAGGAACTTAGAGATCCTAGAGGCCATAATCTTGGCCAAATCTTGATGTCCCCATTCATTATTATTATTAATTGGGCGGTAATTCTAATCCTCAAGGTTATTCCTACCCTCTTTCGGGAAGACCACTAAATCTGCCTGATTGAGTTAGGGAAGCATTCGTTCCCTGTTCAAGAATGCATTAAATAAAAGAATGAGATGTGGGGTGAGTACAGCCTCAAATTTTTTATAATATAAATTTGTGAAGCCATCTGGCCCCGGGGACTTACCCATTTTAAGACTCTGTATAGTTGCCTTCACCTCCTCCTGGGTAACATCCAAGTTTAAATTGACCAAATGTTGCTCCGTTACCAAAGGAAAATCATATGCATCTAAAAAGGAATCCAAATCCACATCCCTGCATTTAGATTGTGAAGAATAAATTTGTCGATAAAAGGTTTGAAACTCCTTTTGGATATAATTCGGGCTAAATGAGGTCAAGCATGTGGCATCCTAATGTGGGTAACCCTGAATTGGGAAAATTTGGAATTTAATCTCTTCGCTTGTAAAGTGTCAGGCTTATTAGCCTTCCAGTAATACAGATGCTTAGTCTTTCTCATCGCTTTTTCAGTGCAATGTGAAAGAATAGCATCTATCTCAACTCTTGTATTATCAATTTGCTTAAGTAGCTTTCTAGAGGGATTTTGTTGGTTTAACTATTTTAACTTCCCAAGGTTTGTATTAAGTTCGTCCTCTTTCTGTCTAAGTATCTTCTTATAGCTAGAGGACAATTTGATGCAGGTTCCCCATACATAACCATCCCACCCCTGTCTCAGAATATGAATTTGTCTCAAAAAACAATTTCATATCTTTGGTGATCTGTTCTACAGTGTTGGAGTTAGATAACAGAAACTCAGGCCAGAGGTCTGTGGGGGGATGCAGGCACCCACATGTCTGCAGGGGGCAACAGGGGTCCCACAAGAATCAAAGGGGCTGAAAGAGGCCACAGCGGGCCAAGGGGGCTGAGGGAGGCTGCAGAGGTTCCACAGGAAACTGAGGGGGAACATAGGTGGCTGTGAGAGACAGCAGAGGTCTGTGAGGGGCCACAGGAGGCCACAGTGGAACCACAGGAGGTCCACAGGGGCCATAAGGGGTCACAGGGGACACTGGGGACAATAGGAACCCCAGGGGTGCACAGGAGGCCTGCAGGGACCACATAGGATCCAAGGGGCCACAGTGTACCCAAGGGGGCCACAGGGTATCTGCTATCGCCACAGGAGATCACAGGGGCCAAAGGAGGCATGTGGGGGACCACAGAGGAGCTGTGGGGGCCACAGGGTATCTGTGGGGTCACATGTGGCCCAGAGGGCCACAGAAGACCCACTGGGACCCGCTGCGACCACAATTGATGCAGGGGCTGTGGGGTGCCAGGAGCCTGGGTGCACTGGCAGTAGCTATGCCTCTGGTTATATGTAATCAGCAATCGGAAGCTACAACCTAATGAGAACCAATAAGTAATATTTGCTGATTAGGCTTGCAATTAGGCAATGTAGCAATCTATAAAATGTGGATTCATGATATTTATTAACCCCTTGGGTCCTGGGATCAATATTACTCAGGAATAACAGTTGAAAATAATATTATTTGTCATGTAGCCCTGGACTGTGGACTATTTGCTGGACTCTTTTGGGCTTACCATGACTTACTCTGCACTCTTGCATTTCAGGCTAAGCAGGAAAGACTAAAACTTCTATTGTATCGTTATCTGTTTTTATCCTTTTAAGTTAATCCCATCTCCCATGTGCTCTATTCAGGGTTTAGACAGCATTATGTTTATGTGGGGTAAATTTCCTGTAATTATCTGTCACCCCCTCTCATTGTGGTATTGTATACACCCCTTGTGTTCTATCCCCTTTAAATATGTGAGTATTTTCAAAATAAATCAGTTGCTCCTGATAATGGTGTGGATCCTTTAGTTATTTTCTAACTGTATCCTGATTGTTACTCTGATCAACTCCAGCCCAGCTGTATTCCTGCTGCCAAAAAGGTCTTAGGTTACTGGGGAGTGTCTGGCAAAGGTCATGTTGACTTACAGAGGGGTTTCCAAAAGGTCCAAAAATGATACTGCGGGGTAGGGTCGGCTCTACTAAGCCTTCTCAAGCTCCATAAAAAGAGCAGATTGTCACATTCTTTATTTGTATATTTGTGGTTTTGAGACTTTTGTGCAATTGATTCTAATGTCATTCCATGCCTTTTAATGCTTTTAAAGTACAGTTTTGTGTGTTTAATTGCTGCTACGGCTCTAATAAGTGTTTGAAAAATGCCTTGTGAGTCCTCTTTAGTACTCATAATATTTTTGACAGAAAGTTTGTCTGTTTTCAGTTTAAGGTCAGACTTAATTTTTGAGCTAGAGCTACGGGTCTAATAAAATATTGATTTTGTGTAACTTTAATTATTTTGTGCTCATAATGTTTGAGCTGTGCTAAAACCAATGGAGTTCTAAGCCCTAAGTTGTATAAACTTACAATTTGGGCAATAGAATAGGGCCCTGTGTTACAATCTATATACTTACAATGAATAGTACATTAGTGATTCAATTTAAATGTCTGAAAAATAAGTTAATAAACATTCAAATGGAATAACTAATGTAAAATTCATTGTTTGTACTACTGTACTTCGTACACTGGAGAGCTTCTATCACTCTTAGCCCACCATATGTGAAATGATTGCTGTTTTGAACTAATCTATATACTTAGATATTCAAATATATAGTTCAACAGTGATGTTTATTCAAGTGTAGCATTTTATTCAAGATGATATTTTAAACAGAACCTGAAAGCAAAGACACCAGAGACAAGATCTTGTGCAACTTTGTATCAAGCACAAAACCAGATATAAAACACATTTTCCAAACAGGTGACTCACATGAAAGGGTAATTCTCAGAGCATTTATAAGACCACAATAAGTGTATTAACTAGGCCCACAGTGGCAACCCAGTCCTCCTCTGAAAGAAACTAAGGGTAGCCTGCTCTTTTGCTCCAACACTCTCCTCACAGGCTTCCCTCAGCTCTCACATGTCCTCCTTTCCCAAATTGAGATGAATTTCTTCAGCGGATGCAATTAATATACAGTTGGCCTAGAGACGACGTTACATGGACTTCCCCTGTATGTATACAAATGTCATTATCCTGATCTAGGTTGTTCTAGGTAGACAATTGTGAATCGGAGGAGGAATATGAAGAAGACTGAAGTACAGACCACCATAGGAGAGATCAGTGGAAGACGTACCTCAGTAGGAAGTCAAGTTTCATGGAAAATAAGATATTTCAAAATGAAGAGGTGTGAGTTTTTTTATATTCCAAAAAGTACAAAAAAAACAGCAGGTAGGACTTCTGCGTGATTTGTGCTTGCACCAAAAAAAACAAAAACAAAGCTAACATTCAGTGTGGGCTTTAACCAGTCGAAAAGTAAGATTTTACTGTCATTAATCTTACGTGTCTTTCAAACACTTCAAAAAGTAGACCATATAACAATACTTTTAAAATAATAAACACATACATTCAGAAATCACTACGTAGCAGTCATACAGCCATATTAAATTCCAGCCTCGTAAGTCCAACGTGAGCATCGTAGCAGCTGGGGGCTCGAGATTTGGCCGACTTATGTTAAATTAGAATGGGCTGCAAGCTACGAGCGAGAGATGCTATTTCATAAACTAGTTCTCGCCCGTGCTCGCACGCAAACAATTAAGCAAGCACGTAGTTACGTAGGCAATGGAAAAGGAGATAGTTACATCACTGAAAAAGGGGAGGGTACATTTCAAAGTCCTACGTGCTTCAATTACAGTTTGCGATCAGACCCACAGTCCAGATATATAGTGCAATATGAATAAAGCCTTAAATATGATATTACATGCGAGTTACAGTATATGTCATAACACATTGAATGCAGGGATCGATATAACACAAAATATACACATGAAATAAAGTATTTTTCTGGGCCGATTTGCGGGCTTGAGAATCATGTGCTATTAATTCTAAGACCTAACATTACTTATAATAAATATACAGTAGTGTGTTTTTATTTGATTACAAAGTGCTACATATTTTACTTTACCCTCCTTGCGGGTGCTCTCGAGCCCTCGTAGGGCTTGGGCTCCATTTTCGTTTTACGTGCTTGCTTGCAATTTAATAGCTGAATTAAACAAGTAGTGTTTACGGGCCGGACAGATCAAAGGATTTACGTGTGCAAAGTTCAACGTAGCTCAAATCGTAGGCGATTTTCGGGCGTCCTGCATGTTAACACGCAAGTTTTCTGCGAGCAACGTTACGTGGCTAATTTAATAGTCAAAACACATAAATATCGAGTTAAGGGCTAGGTTTTACAATGTAGCCACCAAATTAATTAAGCTGATAGTATGATTAATATATCACTATGTGGCAAAGTTTATAAGGATACAATATGACTGCCACATCACTAGTTGGGTTAAGTGCAACTTAATTGAAAATCCCATCTTGATTTAATAGTAGGGACATTTGTCTCACAGTTTACTAGTGTATTTCTTTCATGCACTTTGCTGGCACATTAGTTACATAGTTACATTGTTACATAGTAATTGAGGTTGAAAAAAGACTTTCAGTCCATCAAGTTCTACCCTTTTAAGATCTCCTCTGATCTGCAATATGCGGATTAGTTGATAATTAATTAGTTGTTAATTTATTGATCCAGAGGAAGGCAAACAGAAAAAAAATAAGTGAAGCTTAGCTAAAGGAAAAAAAAAATGCTTCCTGACCCCAGATACTGGCGATCAGATTCCTCCCTGGATCAATACTCCCTCTCTAATTATCTAGGAAAAACCCTGAATGCCCTTTTTAATTAGAAATAGATCCAATCCCCTTTTAAAGTTATCTATTGAATCCACTGTCACCACCTCCTTTGGTAGAGAATTCCACAGATTAACCACCCTTACTGTGAAGAACGCTTTACTTTTTTTAAGGTGGAATCTTTTTACTTCTAACGACAAAGGATGTCAGTTGAAAACATCTTGGCATAAAAAGCTTACTTGACAAATCTTTATACTGACCCTGGATGTATTTATATAAGGTAATCATATCCCATCTTAGACACTGATTTCTGGAGAAAATAAGCTTAATTGTTTTAGTCTTTCTTCATAAATTAGCCCCACCATTCCCCTTATTAGTTTTGTAGCCCTTCCTTGTACCTTTTCCAGCTCTAAAATGTCCTTTTTTATAAAGTGGTGCCCAAAATTGTACTCCATATTCCATATGAGGGCGTACTGTATAGTGGCAGAATTATATTTGCTTCCCTTGCTTCTTTATCCTTCTTAATACATGCTAATCGTTTATTTGCCTTTGCAGCTGCTGCCTGGCATTGAGCACTGTTACCTAGGTGGTTGTCCACAAGCACTCCCAAATCCCTTTCAATATCTGATATCCCTATGTTTGCTCCATTAAGATTATAAATTGCATGGCTGGCTATTTTTCCTTCCCAGATGCATAACTTTACATTTATTCATATTAAATCTCATCTGCCATTTAGATGCCCATTCCTCAATTTTATGTAAATCCTTTTGGAGGGAAGTACATCATTATCTGATTTAATTACCTTGCACAACTTTGTGTCATCAGCAAAAATGGAGACACTACTTTCCAGTCCCACCTCTTAGTCATTAATAAATATGTTAAAAAGGAGAGGACCTAATACTGAAACCTGAGGAACCCCACTTACCACATTAGTCCAATCTGAGTATGTTCCATTTACCACAAGCTCTCGATCCATGAGCAGATATTTACTGCAATTCCTGTATCCCTTAGTTTGCACAATAGTCTCCCATGTGGCACTGTATCAAAAGCATTTTCAAAATCCAAAAGGACTACATCCACTAAGTTGCCTTGATCCAGGATCCTACTATCCTCCTCATAGAAACTAATTAGATTTGTTTGACATGACCTATCCCTCATAAACCCTGACTTCTACTTATAATCCTGTTCAAATAGACATATTCTTGTATATTATCCCTTATTAACCCTTCTAAGAGCTTTCCCACTACAGAAGTGAGGCTCACTGGTCTATAATTCTCCATATTTGCTCTTGCTTGCTTCCTAAATATAGGTATCACCTCTGCTTTTCTCCAGTCATCTGGTAGAGACCCTGTGTTGACCCTCAGTTCCCTCAGTACACTTGAATGTATTCCATCAGGACCTGGGGCTTAATTAACATTTATTTTTTCCAACTTCTTTTGGATTTCTTCCTGCGTTAACCAGTTATTTGGTGAAGGTAGTGTAGCCCCATTATATTGCAGTGACCCAACCACTAGTACCTCCCTTGTGTATACAGAAGAAAATAACCTATTTAGCTCATCTGCCTTTTTCTGGTCACTGATTGTCAGACAGCCTGTTTCATATTGTAATCCTCCTATAGCTTCCTTCCTGGCCTTCTTCCCATTAATACATTTAAAAAATATTTTAGGATTAGTCTTACTCTCTTTTGCAACTAATTTTTCATTTTCTATTTTAGCCATTCTAATAGTCCTTTTGCAAGCCTAGTTGATTTCCTTGTATTCCTATAAAGCAGTCTCTGTCCCCTCTTGTTTGTATAATTTAAATGCCTGTGTTTAACTCCATATCTTGATCTTTAATTAATTGTTAAGCCACATTGGATGTGATTTAATCCTTTTACTTTTATTCCCACATGGTATATGTCGATGTGTATGTATATTTAGTAAGGATTTAATTGTCCATTTATGTTCAGTATTTTTACCTATCAGTTCTCTGTCGCAGTCTATACTTTGTATTGCTGCCCTTAGACCGTTAAAATCTGCCCTTTTAAAATTAAGAGTTTTTGTTAGCCCCTTACAGTTTTTTTTTAAATTCAATCTCAAATGAGACTATGTTGTGATCACTGTTTCCCAAAGGTTGCCCTATTTCAACATTTGATACCATATCAATATTATTTGTGATAACTAAATCCAAGATAGCTCATATCTAGTAGGTTCTTGTATAACCTGGGTCAGATAATGTGTACTCAAGAACATGCTCCCCTTAGCTGAACTGCTGGTCTCATTTATCCAGTTTATTTCAGCGAAATTAAAATATCCCATTATTAGAACTTGTCCATGCTTAGCTGCATTCCCAATCCATAACAATAATTGCCATTCCCCACTTTCAATTATATTTGGGGGTTTATAGCATACTCATACTAATATTCTTTTAGAATTTACTGCTCCGCTATTTAACTCAACCCTCAAACATTCAACATTACTGCTAGTTCCAGCATAAATATCTTCTCTGACTATAGGCTTAAATTCAGGCTTAACATACAGACAAATCCCTCCTCCTCTTTTACCATTGCCCCTATGTTTCCTAAATAGGTTATAACCATCCAGATTAACAGTTCAGTCATGAGATTCATCCCACCACGTTTCGGTAATGCCTATTAAATCCCATTTTTCATTAATTACCAATAATTCAAACTCTCCCATTTTTCCTGGCAAGCTTCTGGCATTAGCAAGCATACATCTTATGTTATGAGTCTGTAGTTCTGAAGTGCCTGTCACTGTACTTGAGTTACTCAGTAATACCTCTCTATTGACTATACTAACCCTCCCCCATCTCCTCTCTTGTGAGTAGTTAATTCACCCCCTATCCCCTCTACACTTCCTACCCCATTACGTTCATCTTGTCCCTCCCCCACCTACTAGTTTAGTCATTAGTCATGAGTATAAGATTATTCTCTATGTATTTTTCTTTATAAAAGAAGGAGGTCCTGATATTTTTTAAGCTATCAAAGGCTTAGTCCTATAATATAAGTAATAAAGTGTTTTGATTTTTTTTTTGTCTTATTATTAAGAGGTGTTAAAGCACCATGAAAACGTTATACTAATTGCATAGTACTTAAATAATAAGACAGACTTTGACACTGAATAAAGATGATAGTGAGTGTACTCCTTGCTCACTGCACCTTAGGGAGTTCAACTATACCACTTATGGGGCCAGTAAGGGCTGAAATGTAAGTCTGGGGTTTGTGGTACCCTGGATCAGAGCAGAAGTGCCTGGTATTTCAGGGCTGGATCACTCAAATAAGTGTGACCAGACTGATATACTACTGGATAGTTCTCCCTGTGAAGGGTACAATCAAGCTAAAAGAGGCTACCCTCTTAGTGGGTTACTATGCTCATAGAACTAACCTGCTTGTCAGGTCATTCAAAATGTACAGGTCATAGCAGTGAAATCAGGCAAATCTTGGTCCACTCTAGCAGTAACTGACAACCCCACTCCAGTATATTTGCCAAGAAAGCCTTAAGTATAAGCACAATGAGACACAAGATGTACCTGGCGTGCTGCGGTCCAACAAAGACTCAGCAATAATCAAATTGTCCAGAAAAACTTTCAACAATTCTTAACTAAGACATCAAAGAAAAGACATAGGAACCACATTTCAAATCATCCAGTTTATAATATGTAAATGTACTATTTTAAGATAATTGAGTCTTAAAATCTTGATTTTGCAACTAGAATGTTGTATACCACTCAAAAGTATACAACAGTTTTCAAAAAGTGAAGATTTTAAGACATAGAACTAAGAGAAGACAAACATAAATCACCATCTTTCAGAAAACTTTAAATCAATGAAAACTTGAAGACATTTCAGTGACCTCCTTTTGTAAGGAACAATATCCTCTAAACTATGCATACAATATCTTCCAGTGACTGCATAGAACTTACCTACGATTTATCAATACTACTCAATCAATGGTTATTCTCAGTTCTCTTCTTTTTGTTAAATGTGTCACAGAGCTCAATTTTGAAACAGAAAATTGGTTACACCTGTGAATATTAGTTTTATGTTTTGTCTTTTGAAAAATAGGTTTATTTAAGGTCTGTCTTATAATCACAGAACATTTGTGGGTAGTGGGACCGGGTCAATGGGAAACAGCTGGTGCTTTTCATTGCAGAAAAAATGTATTGCTTTTGCAATATTTTTTAAAAGGGGACTACAAGAAAATTAAGTAAAGTTATGTAATTAGATGTTGGGTATATGTTTGCTTTACAAGATGTATAATGAACCCATAAATTCAAACATGATCTTGTAGTACATTTCATGTAGTCAGTTTTTTAATGTTTGCTCCTAGTTTCAGTCAAATTCATTGCATTTAATGAAATGTTACCTTTGACAACAAATATCAAGAAACACAGTTATTATATGACACACTATCATTGTACACTACATCTAAACAAGTTACACACTGATCCGGATTTTCAGTAAAGTCAACTTATAAAAAGCAGGTAGAGTTTGACGGTTGTTCTTAGTGAACCTCCCTATCACATATTATAATTGTCTAACTGCGATTCGTCGTCACGCTTCAGACGAATCGCAGTTAGACAATTATAAACTGCTGCGCATTGCGGGGAACAGGCCAGGGGGGAACAGGCACAGAGGGAGAGTGGGGAAGAGGCACAGAGGGAGAGTGGGGAAGAGACACAGAGGGAGGGGGGAGAGACACAGAGGGATAGGTGGGAAAGAGACACAGGGGAGGTAGAGGAGGGGGAAAAGACACACGGGAGGGAGAACAGGGGGAAGATACACATGGGAGGGAAATGGGGGGGGGAGAGGGGAACAGACACAGGGGGAAGGGGGAAAGAGACACAGGCCAGGGGGGAACAGGCACAGAGGGAGAGGGGGGGAAGAGGCACAGAGGGAGAGGGGGGAAGAGACACAGGGGGGAGAGATACAGAGGGTGAGGGAGGAAGAGACACAGAGGGAAGGGGGGAAGAGGTACAGAGAGAGGGGGAAAGAGGCACAGAGGGGGGGGAACAGAGGAAGGGGTGAAGAGACACAGTGGCGAGACACACAGAGAGAGGCGGGGGAAGAGACACAGAGGGAGAGGGTGGAAGACACAGAGTGGGGAGAGACACAGAGGGTGAGGGGGAAGAGACAGGGAATAAGAGGCACAGAAAGAGGAGGGGGAAGAGACACAGGGAAGTGAGAGGAGGGGGAAGAGACACAGGGGAGAGAGTGCAGGGGGAAGATACACAAGGGAGGGAAATGGAGACACGAGGAAGGCCGTAACAGACACAGGGGGAGGGGGAAAGAGACACAGGCCAGGGGGGAACAGACACAGGGGAGGGTTGGGGGAGACACAGGGGGGGGGAAGAGATGCATAGGAGGGAGAAGGGGGAAAGAGACACAGGGGAGGGGTTTAGAGACACAGGAGGGAGAGGGAGGTAAAAACACAGGGGGGCAGGAGATACAAAGGAGGTAGACGAGGTGGAAGGAGACACAAGGGAGGGAGAGGAGGGGGGAAATAAGACACGAGAGAGGAAGTAGACAGAGGGAGAGACTCGCAATGAGCTCCAAAGGGGCTCAATGCAAGGCCTGTGATGAGCGCCAAAGGCGCTCACCACAAGGCCAGTAAAGTAGAGGGGGAGAGGCTTACATTGTGTGGCAAACAGCATTGCCAGGCATCAGTTTTTATTGCCGTCATTTTTGACGGGCAAGTCGCTAGTATTAACTATAATACCCTCTCTTCTTAGAAGCATTTTTTAGTTCTGGTTGCACGTAAGAACAGTGGACCTCTTAGTTTTACTCTCTAAATGATGAAGTTACAATGGGATTTAGCAAGCCCCATCAATAAAATAATTCTGAGATTTGCCTCATTCACTATAATAGTTATTAGCTTGTGAGTAACATTTGCGTGATGCATTTCCACTATAATAGTTATTAAGCATGTGAGTAACTCCTTCTTGGTGCATTCTGACCAAGAGTTACTCACGAGCTACTAACTGTATATTGCATTGAGCGCGCAAGTGCGCAATCACGACTTAATTGCATTATATTCATGCATGTGAAGTAGCCTATCATGCATGCATGGTAGTGAGAAGTCCATGCATGCTCATTGATGATTCCAGAAAGGAGGAAGGAGAGAGAGAGGGAGGGAGAGAGAGTGGGGATGAAGAGAGAGAGTGGAGTGAGAAAGGGAGAGAGAGAGGGGAGAGAGAGGCGGGGAGAGGGAGAAAGAGGGAGGGAGAGAGAAGGGAGAGAGAAGTAGGGGAGGGAGAAAGGGAGGCAGGAAGAGAGGGAGAGAGACAGGAGGGAATGAGAGAGAGAGAGGGATGGAGAGAGGGATGGAGAGAGAGAAAGGGAGAGGGAGGAAGAGGGAGGGAGAGACAGAGAAAAGGAAAGAGAAAGAAGGGAGAGAGAGGGGTGAGATAGAGAGGGGAGGGAGAAAGAGAGAGCGGGGAGGGAGAGAGAAATGGAGAGAGAGAGAGAGAGAGGGAGGAGAGAGTGAGAGCGGAGGGGAAAGAGTGGGAGGGGAGAGATGGAGGGAGACAGAGGTATAGAGAGAGAGAGAAAGAGAGATAGAGAAGAGAGAGGGAGAGAGGGGAGGGAGAGAGGGGGAATGAGGGAGGGAGGGAGCGAGAGGGAAGAGAAAGGGGGAGAAAGAGATGAGAGGGAGAGGCAGTGGGAGAGGGCGCGGAAGCGAGAGAGGAAGAGGGCACACAGAGAGGGTGCACAGAGAAAGAGATAGAGGGCACAGAGAGAAAGAGAGACAGAGGACACACAAAGAGAGACAATGCGGGGAGAGACAGAACAGACCGATTGCATCATTTATGATGGGTAAGTTAATAGTTATATTATAATAATTAACTATCGCTGTGTATATGTATTGTAATAAAATGCAAATTTGGAATTGTGATTTTTACACTTTAATCAGGTTTGAATGTTCTTCCTGACAATTCCTTCTCTTACTTTGTGTTTCTTATCATCTGTGGAAAAGAGTCAGAAGAGAACAGTTTGGAAATTATATTTTTGTCTAAAAATAGTGGCACTCAATGTTAATTATCTAATACTATTTTTGTTATTTCCAGATATCCTTATTTATAGATGAAATATTAATTCCTACCATGTTTCTGACATGCCCTATTCATTTAAAATCATACATTAGTAAATCCACAAATTGAATTACAATAGAAATTATAATTTAGTGACAAAAAAATCAACAACACTTCTGTGCATTATGAGACTAAAAAAGCAAGTGAAAAAAGGATACAATAGTTACTTTTTTTTAAATTGATCAAGAAACTACCTAGTTATAGGCATATCCATTTTGTTTGAATTTCTTTTGATGTCTTCCACAAGCAGTTTCATGAAAATAAAGGGTTATCTGGTGAGCTTTACTCTGCAAATTAAGCAAACACAGCTGTTCACCCCTAGGAGAAACACGCTTCTGAATTATCGGCAATTGGAGCTTTCTATATATCTCATCTACAGGCAAGCTTTTATCAGTGTGAAAGGTTTGGCATCATCAGAAAAAATAGTAAATAATAGTTTAAAAAAAAAAATACTTTTTATGACTATGTAAAAATAAACATCTTTGGTTTTATTTGCTTGAGATGTGTTTTATCATATCACAAGGTATTAAATTGTACATATGTACTTTAGATTTGCCATCTCTAAGATTCTACAGTACATCACCCTTTCATATATATTGCTCATGGTGTGTTTATTAAACAAGACCCTCAATCACCAAAAGTGACAACTGTATCTTGTATACACTTTAAAGTACACCTGTAGGGCATTTATTAGAAAAACTCATATGTTTGTTTGTTGGGGGTACACTATTAAAAACAGTATGCAGTATAAAACAAATAAAAGGTAATTGTTTTCATAATCTTTAAATTGTCTGTTTTTTCCTCAAGCAGAGCTGCATTTCTCCATTTCCCTGGGCTGTGGCCAGATTTGCCTGGGGATTGGATCATCATGCAAATTGAATGCAGACTGGGCTATGACATAAGGAAGAACTGACCATGGCCCCTAATAGGCACAGGTGGGGGAGGAGAAAATGAGTATATAAACATTATTGGTATAAATATTTATTCAATTGCATATTTTTTTTATTTTTTGTGTTATTTATTTTAGCATGCTAAGTTGTATTAATGTGTATTGCGGCTTCTATTACTTGGGAAGTTTTTTTTTTTACGTTTATAATATCACATTGAGAAAGATGAGTAAATATTGCAAAGCAACATGGGAAGTTGCGAGACATCTAATCTACATTTTAGTGAAGTGTGGCAATTCAGTCCTACAATCAGCTCCAATAGGCCAGAATTTAAAGATTTCTCTGCCTAGCTCCGGCACCCAGATCAAGGTGGAGTCCTACTGTGAACAAATATTCTTAATTTATTTTTGCAGACAATTATTTTTATAGAAAGGTGATCTTATCACCAAAGGTTTGATCTAACCACCTACATAAATTATTTGGCTTTTCATTGACCTCTTCAGTTACTTTACTTGTATACAGAAGTTCCTTAAATCCTGGACTGTAGGTGCTTTTCATAGGACTAAGTTGCGCATCGACAACTTGCAACTTAGCTAGTCAATTAAGTAATGTTCATGAGTTTTATGTTAATTAGCAATTGTTGTATTTCATATAGATTTACATTTTTATAGATTTTATTTTCATATAGGCTAAAAATGCACGTGTACCAAAACCTACACATGTACAGCCAAATCATGTTGTATGTTAATTAAAAAACAAAACTTGTAAATTATTTATTATAATCATTAAAAAGTAATGGCCTTTTATAGTCTTTATTGGAGAAAACTATAGGGATTTTGAATCTAAATTTCAATGTAAAATATTGTTATTCTAATACATTATTTTACTATTATTATCATAATACTTATTAATAATAATTAGAATAATATTAGTAATAATAGCAATAAAATAATAATAATAATAATAATAAAAGGAAAGCCCTGTTACTATCGTATCCAGTAACTTTTGTTTCATTTTTCATTTTACAGACAACAAATATATTATTATATTATCTGCTTATTCTTTTGACTTTTCTGTCTACAAATAGAAATGTAGAGAAATATTATCCATAACTCACCAAACATAAAACTTTAAAGTCTTCATTTTAAAATATGTAAAGCTATAAACATCCTACCGTTTTTTTATTTCCAGATCATTAAAGATTATATTGGTGCTTAGTTGCTAGAGACATTAAAAATGATGTTATCTGTGCTAAATACTTTATATTCATGCATAACAAAGGACATAAACAAAGTATTAATTTCCCAGGGAAGGTTTTTATGCAAAGGATATAGTAATTTTCCCGTATGCAAATTGTAATAATAATGTGATCCCTGCAGACTCTCATGAATATTGTATCCTGTCCTTTTTGACATGTATATATTTAGAACTTGCAGAGTGAATTTTCATCAAACTACAGAAGTAATAAACTCTGTTCAGCGCTACTTTCTTAGTTTTGCAGATCCAAGTATAACTAAATGCTGCTGTCCTGCCATTTATACAAATTGAAGAGTGAGCAACATATTGGGGGTATTCATCAAGCTACCATAGGGTCTGTAATATGGTGTAAATAGTTGTGATGGTAGATTTTCCTGAAAGGAAATAGTGCCTAGTAAATACAGGGATGCACATGATGCTTAGAACATTTCCCCCATTAAAAATGGTGTTATTATTTGTTTAACTCTTAACATATTTGTTTAATCTCATTTGCCATTGGTTCTGTCTAAACCGTAACTACGGGTTTGACTAATTGATCATGTTCACGGCCAAAGATCCTACATGCACAAGAAATGTTTACGGTTTTGCGTCTCTGGTCCGTAACTGGTCCGTAACTAGCAGCATGGTTCAATTTAATAGCTCTGTAATGCAGCCACATTTCAAGCTTGTAGCCTTTGCGGGTATGCTGATGCCGCTACAAATGTAATAGGGCTGATAGCGATTTGAAAGCTCTCTTGATTTTCCCATCAGCTAGCTATTAAAGAAAAGAAAATGACCCCCCACCAAAAATTAATGAATACTCAAATGAGTATAGGGAGAATCTATATGCATATTGAATCATTTTGTTATTTAATTATTCTAATGTTTTTGTATTTTTGTTTTGCTTTGTGTTTCCTATCCCTGAGTAATACAACTAAGACCTACAAAATAAACTGGAGGCTAAGAGGATCTACATCGGAGTCCCGTGAAGCTGATATCCATTTACAAATGGGTGAACCCTTGTCAGTTAAATTATATATCAGTAATTCTAACACTCACCCACCAACCCCATGACAAATATTAACTACACATTCTTAACCCACAATGTGAGAGGATTCAACTCCCCCTTCAAGCGTAGGAAAGCCTTTATTTATTATAAACGTTTTAAACCCTTAATAATCTTTCTACAAGAGACCCATTTTGCTAATAATAAAGTGCCTTCTTTCCTAGAAAAAGATTATCCCAATTTTTATACTAGCAACCAAGAAACCAAAAAGGCTGGAATAGCTATCCTAATTCATAAAAAGCCTTCATCAGGGGCACTCTTATTAGACTAGCTACTACCTATAAAAAAATAACTAAATCTAAAAGAGACCCTACTATTTAAAGGATTATATCACCTTGAAAAACCAAAACAAATTAAACATTCCACCATAATTAGACAAAAAATAGAGAAAACTAGAATATAATTAGATATTATTCTTTCAGGTAAAACCGAAAAAGCCATTAGGAAAACTCGCCAAAAATTCTATACCCAAGTAACTAAACCTTCACCCATGCTAGCTAAAAAACTCAGAACTAAACAAAGGTTTAATCAAATTTATCAAATTAAAACCCCACAAGGGAATATTTCCATGAGTCAAACTACAATTCAAAAGCATTTGCAAATTACTTTCAAGATATTTACTCCTCACATTCTAAAACCAACAACTTTATAATACAAGATTCCCTGAAGAGATACAAACTTGCCCACAGTCTCTACTCAGGAATTTAACCTACTAAATGCAGAAGTAACGGATAAATAAATTAACAAAACCATTAATAATCTTAAATTAGGGAAATCACTGGGACCTGATGGTTACTCAAATGTTTACTATAAAACTTTTTCCAACATTCTTATTCCATACTTGACTAGACTATCTAACGCTTTACTGCAAGGCAAAATAATGCCTCCATAACTAAATCAAGCCAATTTAATATTTCCTAAAACAGGACGAGATCCACTCAACGTTAAGAATTTTCGCCCAATATCTCTATTAAATGGAGATATAAAAATACTAGCGAAAATAATGTCAATAAGGCTGGCCGAATTTCTCCCCAGACTGATTCATAAGGATCAAGTGGGTTTTAGACAATTTAGACAAGCGGGAGACAATATACAGAGAATACTAAATATATTCCATCTAGCTAAAACTACTAATATTCCACTATGCACTATTTAATTAATCTTATTATGACATATTATCGGAATCCAATAACATACCTCAAATTACCCGACGATTCAACTGATCACATTCAAATTCAAAGAGGGACAAGACAGGGATGCCCCCTATCTTCTTTATTATTAGCCTTAGCTATAGAACCCTTAGCCCAAGCTATCCGGACCTAATCTAAAATACAAGGTTTTACAATAGGCCTATATCTGTTCGCTGACTACATATTGTGTACACGTACAGACCCTGTAAACTCAATTTCAGCCTTAATGGATATCCTTCAGACAGGTTTCTGGCCTTAAGGTAAACCTTGAAAAAACAGAGGTAATAGGAGCTCAAATCCCAAACCATATAATAGACCAAATTAAGAAAAAATATAGATTATCATGGCTGAATTCCCACTTTAAATATCTTGGCCTATATATAACCCCGGAATTGTCCGATTATATAAAGCTAACTACACAACCCTCTTGAAAGAACTGTCCGCAGACCACTCTAATGGAATACATTTCAGATCTTGGACAGGAAGAATAAATGCCATTAAAATGAACATATTACCTATTATTTCAGATCATTACCCATTACAATGAATGCATCAGATATAGAGAAACTTAAAAAACAAGCCTTTAGATTTATCTGGCAAAATAACCGTCCAAAGATAAACAAAGCTCTTATGCATAGACATTAAAAATTTGGAGGGTTATCCTGTCCCAATTTTAACTTATATTTTAGAGCCACACAAATTTCATTTAGCCCTCAGGCACATTCAGAAGAATATCAACCATTATGGATCTTTATCGAAAATCTCCAAATTACAGCATTTCATTGGGATTCCTTAATATGGACCCCCACAATTCCTACCATAGGCTCTAGAATTACCAACCCCATTGTGACGAAGTGCCCTTCGCCACTTTGTCCTGGAGAGGACTTATTGCCAGCCTCCTGCCCTGCGACTATGGCCCTGGGACATATTGCCCTTTAAAAACAGTATTCGGCCATACCAGAGTGTATGTCACTCATTCTGGCCCTTTAAATACAGGGGGGTCATTCGGTACTTGCCCTGTGTGAGCAGTGATACCCCAGATAGCTATGCCATGGAGCCCATTCATATAATGAAAGACTATGAGAAAGACTTTGGTTCCATGGCCATTGAACTGTATGTATGTGGTCTGAGCACCATTCAGTAATAATGTGTGCTCAGACCTAAGCTATCTGCAGATATGTTCTGGGTTATAATATGTTGTTGTTATATCTGTAAAAATGTATTGTGTGGTATGCAGTCAAATATCGTTGGTCTCATACACTTGGTCAGGAGTTGCCCATCTGCCTCTTAATAGTATCTGCTAAAACACACAAGAGATAGCAGGAAAAAAAGGGTTTTAGCAGACAAGATGGCACCATGAACAATGGGGGTAAGGACTCTTGAATAATGAGATGGCCTGGGGTTTCCCCATACTCTCAGCAGGGGAGTAAGTGAGCCTAGGGATGTTACTCTCTCCACCTCCAGAGGTAGAATGAGCAGTTAGCCACGCCTAGTGGGTGGCTCCTGGGGGAGGGGACTCCTGGCTCCCACGCCTTAACCCTGTTTGATTGGCCAGAGGTAATTAGGGGTTGACCAAAGGTAGTCACTGCCCCTACTGTGTATGTGAAGTGTTTAAAAATGTGTGTTGTTTCAATAAAGGGAGTTCTACTTGACCCTCCAAAACATAGCCTCGTCTCGTTCTTGGAGGGAATTGCTATATCACACTGGGGATTGCTATGCGCTGCATACTCCCTTGAGCTTTAACTACTGAACTCTTGTTCCTGATGTACTCTCCTTGGAGGAGAGGTCTTCCCCACACGGCCCTGGATGCTGGAGATTCATTTGTGGAGTCTGTGGTGGTTGTGGTATCAGGTGCGGTGCTTGTAGTCCTCGGCGCAAGCTGGGAAGCGTCCTTCAACGGAGGTACCCAGTTGGGGTGCCAGGTGATCCGTTACACCCATGATTAAGTTATCCTTAAAAAACTGGGCTTAGGCCAACTCTAGAACTCAATTAAAACACAAAATTCCACCTCTGACCCCCACACTCACTTCACCACAAATACTAACAAATATGGGACAAGAATCAAAAACATGGTGGCGTATTAATAAACTAGATAAACTAGACGCTTGGCTCCAAGTTGTTCAACTACTCTCAATAGACCAATTTAAAAACAAATTTAAATTGGCCCAAAAGAATTATTAAACTTTAACAAAATCAGACATCATATCACCAGTATGATCCGGACTTGGGGAATACCTCAATCCTCCTGGCTATGTCGGCTATCTCCTGGCGAATCTTGGGGATCCTTTATTCAATTGTAAATCATCCTCCAACTGACGAAAAAACAAAATTTATTAGACAATGGTAATTAAATCTAGGAGTCACATGGGACTACCACAAATGGGAAAATATATACCGTATTTATCGGTGTATAACACGCACCGGCGTATAACACGCACCTCATTTTAAGAAGGAAATTTCAGGAAAAATTAAATACATTTCAAATAAAGAACTTTGAAGCAAAATCCTCAACCTCAACCTCCCTCCTCATCCTCAACCCCCTCCTCAACCTCCCTCCTCATCCTCTCTCCTCATCCTCCCCATCCTCAACCCCCTCCTAAAAACCCCTCCTCAACCCCCATCCTCATCCTCCTTCCTCAACCCCCCTATCCTCAACCCCCTCCTCAACCCCCCTCCTCAACCTCAACCCCGCTCCTCAACCTCCCTCCTCATCCTCAACCGCCCTCCTCATCCTCAACCCCCCTTCTCATGCTCAACCTCCTCTTCCTCCCCCTCAACCCCCATCCTCAACCCCCTCCTCATCCTCCCTCCTCAACCCCCCATCCTCAACCCCCTCCTCATCCTCCCTCCTCAACCCCCCATCCTCAACCCCTTCCTCAAACCCCCTTCTCAACCCCCCATCCTCAAACCCCATCCTCATCCTCCTTCCTCAACCCCAATATCCTCAACCCCCCTATCTTCAACCCCCTCCTCAACCCCCCTCCTCAACCTCAACCCCCCTCCTCAACCTCCCTCCTCATCCTCAACCCCCCTCCTCAACCTCAAACCCCCTCCTCATCCTCCCTCCTCATCCTCAACCCCCTCCTCATCCTCAACCCCCCTCCTCATCCTCAACCTCCCTCCTAATCCTTAACCTCCCTCCTCATCCTCAACCCCCTCCTCAACCTCCCTCCTCATCCTCCCCACTCAACCCCCATCCTCAACCCCCTCCTGATCCTCCCTCCTCAACCCTCCATCATCAACCCCCTCCTCATCCTCCCTCCTCAACCCCCCATCCTCAACCCCCTCCTCAAACCCCATCCTCAACCCCCCCATCCTCAAACCCCCCTCACCCCCCTCCTCAACCCCTCTATCCTCATCCTCCTTCCTCACCCCCTATCCTTAACCCCCTCCTCAACCCCCCTCCTCAACCTCAACCCCCCTATCCTCAACCCCCTCCTCAACCTCCCTCCCCAACCCCCATCAACCCCCTCCTCAACCCCCCATCCTCATCCTCCTTCCTCAACCCCCCTATCCTCAACCCCCTCCTCAACCCCCCTCCTCAACCTCAACCCCCCTATCCTCAACCCCCTCCTCAACCTCCCTTCTCAACCCCCCATCCTCAACCACCCATCAACCACCTCCTCAACCCCCCATCCGTATCCTCCTTCATTCAACCCCCCTATCTTCAACCCCTCCTCAACCCCCCTCCTCAACCTCAACCCCCCTATCCTCAACCCCCTCCTCAAACTCCCTCCTCAACCCCCCCATCCTCAACCCCCCATCAACCCCCTGCTCAACCCCTCCATCCTCATCCTCCTTCCTAACCCCCCCATCCTCAACCCCCTCCTCAACCCCCCTCCTCAACCTCCACCCCCCTATCCTCAACCCGCCTCCTCAACCTCAACCCCCCTCCTCAACCTCCCTCACCATTCTAACCCCCCTCCTCAACCTAAACCCCCCTCCTCAACCTAAACCCCCCATAATATCTCCCCCTAACTTACCTGCTTCTGCTCCGGCCTCCTCTCCGGAGGCCGGAGCAGAAGCAGGTAAGTGAGGGGAAGGTATTTAGGGGGTTTTAGGTTGAGGAGGGGGGTTTAGGTTGAGGAGGGAGAGGTTTTAGAATGAGGAGGGCGGTTAGAATGCAGAGGGGGGTTTAGAATGAGGAGAGGGGTTGAGGATGAGTAGGGGGAGGGAATATTGGCGTATAACGCGCACACATCATTTGCCCCCTATTTTCAGGGAGAAAAAGTGTGTGTTATAGGCCGATAATTACGGTATTCAAACTTAACTAAAGGATCATTTTACTTTAGCTATTTAGAAACAGCAACTAAAGTTCTACATAGAAAATATTTTACTCCAGACAAACTACATAAACTTATCCCACAAATCAACCCTGAATGTTTCAGAAAATGCAAAGAAAAAGGTACCTTCCACTATATTTGGTGGGATTGCTGATTAGCTCAAAACATGTGGTCTAATATCACCAGGGTAGCATCCGAAACCCTAAACATCCCAATCAAGCCCTCAATAGACCTTTGCATTTTAGGTATACCAACCCCCACATCACTAAAATTCTAAATACATGGCTACAATGTTTAATGCTGGTGGCCATAAATCACCTAGACAAAAATGGAAATCAGCTGAATTAATCAAACAAGACATAATTAACAGACTAAATAATATAATGATTTGCAAAGGATTGACCCACACCCTTAACAACACGTACTCAACCTTTCTAGAAATCTGGGGAAACTGGATAAATTCAACCTATACAATCTCTATAACTTAAAAAATGTACTAATACCTCACATCTCACATAAACATCTTCCAAAAACTAGCATCCCTCAAGCTGTGATGTAGACCTCAAACCTTATAACAACCTTTCAATTTCAATTTCACAAACAGGTAAAAAGCATTGAATAACTCAGAGGAAAAAGTGTCTTTACTATTGTTTAAGTTTTTTTGGGGGGGGGGTTGTTGAAAAAGGAAAATGGGTTTGGAGAAGTTACAAAGTTGTCTGTATTATACAAATAATTAAGAAACCAATACTATATATAATACATATACGTACTCTTTGACCTGCATGTCAAAATGTCTAAATGATACAGACTCTTGTGACAATAACAATCTTTGAAAACAAAGGAAAGAAAATGACGACTACTAAATTTCCCTTTAGGGCAATGTAATATGATTGATACAGCAAACAACAAGTCTTGAGGCATTTTCTCCTAGTCAAAATGCGATGAATACCAAATTTATTAGGTGGTTTGATATCTTTTTCTTAGGTGGAGTTTTGAGGTGGACAAGTGCCGAGGTGCCACTGTATTTAGAATTACATTGTGGCTGAGAGAGTGAGGTTCAGATGTCTGAGTGAGGTTCTATTCTTTGTGTGGTACTAATCATATTTGACATTGCAATGAAACTTTCTGGATTCATACTTCTTTTAGGGTAACACCAAACATTACAAGTAAAATGTATATTCTCCAGCTGTATCCAATGTATATAAGAACATGCAAAAACAACTATTATTAATTTACCAATATCAAACACAACCAAAAAAACACATACTGTGCTGACATTAGTGTCTAGTAACAATTAACATAATTTAATTTCAATTATCTCACAATACGGACTGAAGGTGCTAGGTTCCCGTTGACATCAAAGGATCTGCAAATGATAGAGACGTGCTGTAATTCCAATTTTACCACAGTAAATGGCAATTGCAGCACTCACTGAAACACTTTACAGTCCTACATCTCAAACTCAAATCGTTAGATTATGTCCTATTATTTGTGTTGAAAACCCTTCATCCACCTTCTAACATTACTACACCGTGTGAACATGTTTCCTCTTTACCTCCAGTATCTCATTTCCACTTAACTTTTTCTCACTAGTTGAGTCCTATGCTCAAACGACTTAACACACAACACATTTCCATTAATGTCCAATATCTGTTGTGGATATGGAATACACAATGTTCTACAAATAAAATAACAAAAGTTACCCTATGGAGCTGTCTTAAACTATTTACTTAAACTATTTCTAGTATGCATTAAAATGAGCACCCATTATATTAGCAATGCAATGGCAAAATATTGTAGTAGGTTAAATAATAATAATACAGCCTTCCCCTTCTGGGTCACTACCTTGTCGTGGTAAAGGGGCTTGTGTACGTCAATGAAACTGTGAGTTAGGGGCTAATAGCGCATATCGTACCCCATGCTATTGAACATAGCATTTGCGGGCTTGAACATGATCAATCACTGAAGACCGTAACTCCTGATTTGTCACAGCTAATGATACAGAGATCATCATTACTACTTCAATGGAAGATGGTGGTTGGATTTCAAAGTCCTACGGGCTTGAATTATGGGTTACGATCGGACCCACATTCCAGATATGATGCAATATTGATAAAGCCGTAAATATTCTATTCTATTACATGCGAGTTCCATTATATGTATTAACACATTGATTGACGTGATAGATATAACGGAAATTAAACATGAAATAAAGTATTTATTTTGGCCTATTTTACATTTTGAGAATGTTATGCTATTAATTCTAAGACCTAACATCACTTTCCCTTTTAATAAAAGTACAGTATTGATTTTTTATTTGCTTTCAAAGTGCTCCGGACATGTCATTAAGCCCTTTCAAGTTCTTCTTGGTACCAGTAACTTGTGGTTCGACTTTTGCCATTTGCAGGCTTGATGGCTTGCTTAGAAAGGGGGAATTGGAGCAAATGAATAGTGATTTGCGATTTTAGTGTTCGCAACTCTTGCGGCCATGAAAGATCAAAGACTTGGAGGGGCATTAACTTGCGATGTGAACCATCACAGTGAATATGAGGCCGGAGCCCGTAATTCGATCAGAGCTTGCAAAAAGATGCCTATTGAATAGCAAAATAACTTGCGGGCTACATTTGCAAAGCCTGGATCTCCCGAAAGCTCAATTGAATGAGACTCATATTGTCCAAGATGTTTAAGCAAAGCAGTGCTGATAACATCTCTCTCTCTCTCATTATATAGACCACTGTTTTCAATTTTCATATGATCCAATAGTTGTCTTGTGGCTCCTGAGTAGAGGCCATGTGTGAGATAGCACAGCAGGATTGGATACTTGATTTAAAAAGAAATGAAGTGCTGAGACTTTTGTTCGTAAAGCAAATGAAAGCTGCTATGAGACTAGTTCCATTTACACTTGATCCGCATGACTTTGTAGTACCTGTCAAATCTCTACCTTTTCACCAGTCTCAGCGAGTGGCTTATTTCTTTCTATTTCAGTACCTGTCTTCATTGTAAAATACAGACAATATATTTCCTTTGTTTTTAGAACCTAGCAATTACCCTGACTAGCTATCTCCTCATTATCAAATGCAGCAGTGAGCAACATCTAAAAAAGAAAGACTGCATGCTCATTTTCAGGAAACTTGAACATTTTAAAAGCACCTAAAAACTCTGAGGTCAAATATATTTTTGCAGCTTTTTGAATAACTAAACATGATCACTGACAAAATGTTTTTTAGAAAGTACACGAAAAAAACATTTTTATTTGTAATTATTATTTATTGCATGCTTCTTGAAGCTTCTGTCTTAACAGGATGTGTCTTTATAAACTAACAAAGTATGCAGTAATCCTAATGAGGGCACTGGCCGTTGTAGATGTCACATTCCCATTGTGCAGCTTGAAACTTCCTCTCTGTATTTAATATCTTCTTCCACCTCAGGAAGTATATACCTGGAAACAAACAACTGCAGATTTCACAGCATTATACATTTATATAAAAAGTAATAAAGTATAAGAAGTTCTCTGGTGGTCTAGTGGTTAGGATTCGGTGCTTTCACCACTGCAATCTGGGTTTGATTCCAGTCAGGGAACCGAGAGGTCACATCACCCTGAAGCCATGCAGGGTTGGGCCTTGTCAGTAGTTGGATGGCAGACCACCTAGGAATACCAGGAGCTCTATACTGTGGAGAAGGAACTGGCAAGCCACACCAGTATCTGTGCCATGAACATGAAGTGGATTGGCATGGTGTGTTACAGTCCATGAAGTCACGGAGAGTCGGACACGACTGAACAACACAAACACACAATAAAGTATAGTCTGTATTGCAATTTTTACATTGTTAAAAACAGAATACAATTATGATTACAGTGGTCCTTTAAATATATTGTACTATGCTGCCACTTAAAATACTATTTAAAAAAAAATATTTTTTTATGTCCTTCATGCAAAATGGAAAGTTGTCTTCGGGCTTGATCACATTTGACTTGTTAAGGGTTTAACATACAATAGTTGTCAAACTGCGATTCGTCGTCACGCTTGCGACAAATCGCAGCTTGACAACTACGACTGATCACTGTGCTTTACGCCGGTCGCATGCCCAAGCGTTGTGCATGCCCCCCGGCAAGGCAAGCATGCGCAGGGGTGGCCGGCCGTGCGCTCGCCCGGGTGGGAGACAAGGGAGTAAGAGACACAGAGGTGGGGTTGAGACACACGTGAGGAAGGGTGTGAGAGACACAGAGGAGGAGGTGAGACAAACGTGGAGGAGGGGGTGAGACACACAGGGGTGAAGGGGGTGAAACACACAGGGAAGGAGGGGGGTGAGACACACATGGAAGGAGGGGGGAGGGACACACAGGGAAGGAGGGGGAGACACAGGGGATGGAGAGGAGGGGGAGAGTCACAGGGGAGGGAGAGGAGGGGGAAGAGACATAGGGAAATGAGAGGAGGGGGAGACACACAGAGGATGGAGAGGAGGGGGTAGAGACACAGGGAAGGGAGAGGAGGGGGGAGAGACAAGGAAGGGAGAGGAGGGGGAGAGACACAGGGGGGAGGGAGACTAGAGGAGGGAGACATGGAGGGTGAGAGGAGGGGGAAGAGATAGGAGAGTGAGAGGAGGGGGAAAGAGGCACATTGGAGTGAGAGGACTGGGAAGAGACACAGGGGAGGGAGAGGAAGAGGGGGAAAGAAACAGTGGGGGGAGATAGACACAGAGGAGGGGGAGACACACATGGGAGGAGGGGGGAGACACACGGGGAGGAGAGGGAGAGACACAGGGGGAGGGAGAGGAGAGGGGGGAGACACAGGGGGTGAGAGGAGGGGGAAGAGACAGGAGAATGAGAGGAGGGGAAAAGAGGCACATTGGAGTGAGAGGAGGGGGAACAAACCCACGGGAGGGAGAGGAGGAGGGGGAAAGAGACAGAGGGGGGAAGATTGACAGAGAGGAGGGGAGAGACACACATGGGAGAAGTGGGGAGACACACAGGGGAGGAGTGGGGAGATACACATGGGAGGAGAGGGAGAGACACAGGGGAGGGAGAGGAGGTGGGAGATACACAGGGGAGGGAGAGGAGGGGGAGACACAGGGGAGGGAGAGGAGGGGGGAGAAATGCAGGTGATTGAGAGGAAGGGGGAAGAGACACAGGGGAGTGAGAGGAGGGGGAAAGAGACGCAGGGGAGTGAAATGAGGGGGAAAGAGACACAGGGGAGTGAGAGGAGGGGAAAGAGACACAGGGGAGGGAGAGGAGGGGGAAGACACAGGGAAGGAGGGGGTAAGAAACAGAGGGGAGGAGGGGGTAGAGACACACAGAGAAGGGAGAGGAGGGGGAGAGACACAGAGGAGGAGGAGAAACACAGGGGAATGAGATGAGGGGGAGAGACACAGGGGAGTGAGAGGAGGGGGAAGAGACACAGGGGGTGAGAGTATGGGGAGAGACAAAGAGGAGTAATAGGAGGGGGAAGAAACACAGGGGAGTGAGAGAAGAGGGGAGATAGACACAGGGGAGGGAGAGGAGGGGGGAGACGCATGGGAGGAAGAGGAGGGGGAGAGACACAGGGGAGTGAGAGGATGGGGAGAGACACAGGGAAGGGAGAGGAGGGGGGAGACAAGGGGAGGGAGAAGATGGGGGAGACACACAGAGGAGGGAGAGGAGGGGGGGATATACAGGGGAGGGAGAGGAGGGGGAAGAGACACAGGTTAGTGAGAGGAGGGGGAAGAGACACACGGGAGGGAGAGGAGGGGAGAGACACACAGAGGAGAGAGAGAAGGGGGGAGAGACACAGAGAAATGAGGGGGGAGAGACACAGGAGGGGAGGGAGAGAAGGGGGGCAGAGACACAGGGGAGGGAGAGGAGGGGGTAAGAGACACAGGGGAGTGAGAGGAGGGTGAAAGATACACAGGGGAGGGAGAGGAGTAGGAAAGAGAGACAGGGAAGGGAGAGGAGGGGCTCGAGACCCAGGAGAGTGAGAGGAGGGGGGAAGATATAGAGAGGGGGGAGAGGAGAGGGAAGAGACAGAGACACAGAGGAGGGGGAAACCCACAGGGAGCGGGGGAGACACACAGGGAAGGAGGAGGGAGAGACACATGAGAGGAGGGGGAGAGACACAGAGGAGGGGAAGAGACACAGGGGAGTGAGAGGAGCGGGAAGACACACAGAGGAGGGAGAGGAGGGGGAGACACAGGGGAGGGAGAGGAGGTGGGGAGATACAGGGGAGTGAGAGGATGGGGAGAGACACAGGGAAGTGGGGGGGGAGAGACAGAGGGGAGGGAGAGGAGGGGGGAGACACATGGGAGTGAGAGGAGGGGGAAAGAGACACATGGGAAGGAGAGGGGGAGAGACACAGGGGAGGGAGAGAGGGGAAAGAGACACAGTGGAGGGAGAGGGGTGGCAAAAGAGACAAAGGGGAGGGGGGAGACATAGGGAGGAAGTAGAAGGGGGAGAGGCTCGCAATGAGCGCCAAAGGCGCTCATCACAAGGCCAGTAAGAAAAACGGGGGTTTGCTATGAGCCCCAAAGCCGTTCATTGCGAAGCCTGCGATAAGCGCCAAAGGCGCTCATCGCGAGGCAGGTGTGGGGGGGTAGCAGGCTTTCCTCGCAAGGTGTGGCAAACACCATTGCCAGGCTTCAAATTTTATTGCCGTCATTTTTGACGGGCAAGTCGCTAGTAAGTATTTATTTGCATAACAGAAACACATTCTGATTTCATTTATCAAATACATATTTCAGTATGAGCTCACTAAAGACATTCATTATAGACTGCATATGTGTTAAAAAAAAATGGTTAGGGTGCTATTAGCTCTCACACAAAGGCCAATATCCCATTAGAAGTCTGTGTCTAACAGACCCAGAACCTCTTGATAAGTCTTGGCTATACCCCTAAAAGCTATGACTATCTTTCTCACTGTCTAGTTCAGGATAAATATGTGTATATAAACATTAAATATATAGCAGGAAATGTGTTTATTTACTTATTTGTAGACATTCAAATTGAATCACAAATGTACTATTCATTTTCTGTACTACTATACAGTGTAGGGCTTCTATCACTCTTCAGCCCACCGTAAGTGTAATGATTGTTTTAGTGAACTACTCTCTCAAAAAATCTACCATACAAACCAGGAGCCAGCGCCACACTGATAAGATCCATTAAGATTGAAACAGTGCTGTCTGTGGGTAGGTTTCCTAGTTTGTGCAAAATCAATTCTGTGCTATGCTGAAAGCTGTTTAATACAGCGAGCATATGCCTAAAATGAGTCATGTATTTAGTGGCTTTTGGATTAATAGAGAGAGAATACATTGTGTTCTCATTTGCATGTCCCCACCCAGTGTCTCAGAGTGCAGTACAATGACTGTATTTCTGGGAAACCTGAGCAGGAAATACGTTTTTTTAACTTATTTGTAGACATTCAAATGGAATTACAAATGTACTAATGTACTATTAAATGATTGTTGTGGTGAACTACCTATTGAAAATATCCACTACACAAGCTGGGATCCTGCCCCACGCTGATGATAGGCAGTAAGTCTTACGATTTAGGTGGTTGAAAAATATATTGTACAGTTAATGAAATAATAAAATAACAAAATCAGTATAAAACAGAAAAATAAAATTAAGGATTTTTAAGTTAAAAAGAATAAAACTATAATATGAATAATCTTTAGCTGCTGCTTACTGACACTGTATCTTAGCTTCTGATGTACAAGGAAATTATTCTGAATCAGAGCTGTGCCAACTTTATTTGGGAAGATTATTAAATTGTTGGATTGAAAATAAGATTAGTAGAAAAGCCAGGACATTTTGAGCAAGTTGCAAATCATGTTTAGAGAAATAATTGTGAGTATAGTTTAATTGTTAAAATAAATCTAACAATGGAAATAAGTTGTGACATAGATATAAATATAGATACATTGAAAATACAAGGAAAGTCAATTAAATATAACATTTTAGTGAAAAATGGATCTAATGCAATATAAATGTGTCACAGAGGCTTAGAATGTAGAAAATAATAATAACATTAATCGATGATAAATTAAAAGCTATAATGTGTGCTAATAAAAGAGTAACTTAAGATGGTGCTTGCCTGATAGCCAAGTATAGCTTCTGATGGTTTTAGATGATACAAATTCTGTAGCAAAATTATTGGAGCAGATCTTGGTTGGATGTGGCATAAACCAAGTGATGTAATAAAATGAAACAATCGGTTTAAGAATGTTAAATCAGGATGTTTCTTAAAACATAAAACAAATATTGAAATGTAAGCAAATCTAGTTGATAACAAAAAAGCTATAATGTATAACAATTAAAAGATCATTATATAAATGCTGTTTAAGAGCCGTGTTTAGCTTCTGATAATAATAAGGAATTGTAGGCATTTCTATTTGATAAATAAAAACTATGCTATAAGTAATAGTGAAAGTTGAGCTGTAATTGTTGCTGTCTGACAGCCAGACTATGCTTCTGAAGGTTTTCATGTATACACAATTCTGTCTCACTATTATGATGCAATTACTTGGTGCTAGAGATGTCGCGGACAGTTCGCCTGCGGACTATTCGCTGCGATTTTGGCTCTTTCGCGCTCACATCGGACGGCGGACACATGCGCTTTTCGGTCCGCCCCCTATTCTTTATCATTGAGGAAACTTTGACCCTGCACCTCAGACTCAGCAGACACATTCCAGCCAATCAGCAGCATACACTCCCTTCCAGAGCCTTCCATCTGAAGGACAGCATACATTTTAGAATCATTCTGAATCTGCATTCGTTGTGAGAGGACAGATAGTGTAGCTGCTGGAGATGTAATAGAGAAATAGATAGCCAGGCTGTGTATTTAGCTTCCACTACAGACCTGAAGGACTCATCTGATATCTGCTGCAAGGACAGCAACACAAAAAGCCCTTTTTAGGGCTAGAACATCATTTATTTTATTTTATAATTTTTTTCTGTGTAATCTAATTGCATACGCCGACCTGCCAGCGTGTGTGTGTGACAGGCTAACACCTAACAGCTTATATTGTGCTTATTTTCACTACTCATACCTGGTGGTGTACCATACATTGAATACAACCATTTTTTTCCTGTAATCTAATTTCAGTTGCCTGCCTGTGTCAGGCTCACAGCTAATATTCTGCTCTGTTTCACCAGTCTTAGTTGGTGTATCATATATTGAAAAAAAAACAACCCTTTTTTCCTTTAATCTAATTTCAGTTGCCTGCCTGTGTCAGGCTCACAGCTTATATTGTGCTCAGTAAAATAAAACAACACTTTTTTGACTGTAATAGATTGAATAGCAATTGCCTGCCTACAGGCGTGTGTGTGAAGCCTATTGCATCTACTCTGCCAACTTTTGCCAGTGCACAGTGACACTCATATCTGGTGCAACCTAGTGTACAGTGAAATAAAAGAACCCTTTTTTTTCTGTAATAGATTGAATATCAGTTGCCTGCCTACAGGCATGTGTGTGAGGCCTACAGCGCCTACTCTGCCAACTTTTGCCAGTGCACAGTGACACTCATATCTGGTGCAACCTAGTGTACAGTGAAATAAAAGAACCCTTTTTTTACTGTAATCGATTGAATATCAGTTGCCTGCCTAAAGGCGTGTGTGTGAGGCCTACAGCGCCTACTCTGCCAACTTTTGACAGTGCACAGTGACACTCATATCTGGTGCAACCTAGTGTACAGTGAAATAAAAGAACCCTTTTTTTACTGTAATCGATTGAATATCAGTTGCCTGCCTACAGGCGTGTGTGTGAAGCCTATTGCATCTAGTCTGCCAACTTTTGCCAGTGCACAGTGACACTCATATCTGGTGTCACAGTAGCTTGCACGCATAGTACCACTAATCGAGAAAAAAAATTACAGACAGAGGCAGGCCACCCCGCAGGGGCCATCGTGGTCGTGCTGCTGTTATTCCCTTTGGCCCTAGAATAATGCCCAGTTTTCAGAGGCAACGTACCCTGAACTTTAAAAGTTCTGAGGACATGGTTGCCTGGCTAACACAGGACACCCAATCTTCTACAGCTTCCGCTCAGAACCTAGACGCACCATCCTCCTCCAGCTTAGCTTCGGGCACCTCTCCAGTTACCACTCGCCCGCCTGCCGCCACCACCAACACTAGCGCAACAGCCACTTCACTTGATCCGTCAGCAGAGTTATTTACACATCCGTTGGAAGAAATGAGTGATGCGCAAACATTAGTGCCAGAGGATGTAGATAACAGGGATATGTCCCAGTCAGGCAGCATTACACACATGGACGTACGGTCTGATGATGATGATGTTGTACCTGGTGCTGCTTCCTTTGTTGAGTTGTCAGAAACAAGTGAAGCGGTTGATGATGACAATGCGTCCGTGGATGTCACGTGGGTGCCCGCTATAAGAGAAGAAGAACAGGAGGAAAGTTCAGATGGGGAGACAGAGAGGAGGAGGAGACGAGTTGGAAGCAGGGGGTGGTCGTCGCAAGTAGCTAGTGGCACAGTCAGACAGCATGCATCGGCACCCGGGGTCAGACAGACAGCACGCCAGGCAACGAATGCTGTTGCCACCACCAGAATGCCGTCACTGCAGAGCTCAGCAGTGTGGCAATTTTTTGGTGTGTCTGCCTGTGACAACAGCGATGCCATTTGCAACCTGTGCGAAAAGAAACTGAGTCATGGGAAGTCCAACACCCACCTAGGTACAACTTCTTTGCGAAGGCACATGATGTCACATCACAAATGCCTATGGGATCAACACATGAGTACAAGCAGCACACAAGTCAATGCCGCCATCCTCCTCCTGGTCCAGCATCTTCAGCCACGTCAACCACTGTTGCCCTGCTTGCCCCCTCTCAACCATCCGCCACTCCGTGTCTCACCCTGAGCAGTGCCTGCTCATCTGCCCATAGTCAGGTGTCTGTCAAGGACATGTTTGAGCGTAAGAAGCCAATGTCACAAAGTCACCCCCTTGCCCGGCAACTGACAGCAGGCTTGTCTGAACTCTTAGCCCGCCAGCTTTTACCATACATAAATAATTTTAGTGTAGCACATTCGGTAGCGCTGGTAACCATGGCGACCGCTCCCTTTAAATAGCTCTCATTTTCAGTACACGCCTTGATCCTTTGACAAAGACGTTTTGTAACGTAGAAACATGTTAGGTAACAGGCGTACGTAGCGTGACGTCATCACGCACGCCGCAATCAGGAAGCGCGAAACTCCGAGCTAATGGAGGCGCAAACGCTCTATTACAAAGAACTCAGAGGCACTTTTAAGGGCATATAATTTGGGCTATTATAGCCTAACCCATGAACTGACACAGACCCTCAGTAACTTAGTTAAGAGGAGATAGTTAATGCTTCACAAACAGCATGTCAGTTGTGTTTGTATACAGATACATTAAGGGAAAGCAGCTTCGCTGCACATAGTGACTGGTATCTGTATCAGACTTCATGACATTCCCATATGAGGCTGAGCCTTTACAGTTTTGAAACACCAAGATAACTCTACTAATAATAGGTGCTTCATTTCATTTACCAGCAATCTGTACTAATATTGTATATACATACATATACCTATGGGTTTTGTCTACAGCTCTTGAATCATTGTGCAGTTGCCCTTTTATACACAATGAGGAATTATCTGTGTAACCACACTCTAAGAATACTGAAACTATAGAGTGGCAATAGTGGTCACAAGAGTCATTGAAGGAACCATCTTCCACAGTGTTTTTAAATTTCTTTTAAATTCTTTTAATCGACGTTGTTTTTTCACTAATAAAAATTCTCTATTACTATATGATTATGATTAACCCAATGTTGTTCTCACATTTGATGGAGGACATGCAGAGCTTTTTAAGTCCTATGCATCGCCACAGCCCTTCAGGGTCCACCCTCAGAGAACGACTCGACCGTCAGGTAACAGACTACCTCGCCTTAACTGTAGATATCGACACTATGAGGAGCGATGAACCCCTTGACTACTGGATGTGCACGCTTTCCCTGTGGCCTGAGCTATTCCAATTTGCCAAAGAACTTCTGTCCTGCCCCGCTTCAAGTGTCCTGTCAGATAGGACCTTCAGTGCAGCAGGAGGTTTTGTCACTGAGAAGAGAAGTCGCCTAGGTCAAAAAAGTCTAGATTACCTCACCTTTATTAAGATGAATGAGGGATGGATCCCGAAGGGACTGACAGTGGGCGATACATTCGATTAAAAAAGGCCTGATAGATGAGCTGCCTTGAGCTAATAATGGTCCACACGCTGCTGTATTTTATCCCTGAATGCTGGATGACTTGCGTGACTTATCCGCCACCAACTAGGGTTCAAAACGCAATGTTTTAGGGCACTTTCTGCCTGGCAAACTAACATCAATTTTTCTGGTCGCTGCAACAATACCTAATTTTTCCATTTAAATTCTTTTATTGTCAGAAGGCGTACAGCATATGTAATGAAAAATTAACACCCAAAAAATTACCCATTATTTGGGTGTTGGCAGCTGACATTTCTGCCTCACAACTGTGATAAAAATTGTTTGTTGATTCACATGGAGATTTTTTTTATATTTAAAACGGCTGAAAATTCTAGGAAATAAAAGTAGTACAGTTTAGGATTTAACTAATGAAATTGTAACAAATTATTTAATAATTGTAATGTCATCTATTTGTTAGGCCACATGGTGAAAGCAAGATGGAGGAGCATTCTAGCTAAGTTAAAAATAATGTTTAAAAAAGCATACATTTACGAATATATCTATTTCTATGTGCTAGGTCTAACGAAAAGCTAAATTCCAGATGATAGCAAGAAAAGACAGGGAGGCATTCTGTAACGTAAAGATATAGAAGAAGACAAAAGAGTCTCAAGAGAATCTTTCATGTTAAAGTTGGTGTAATAAAAGACAAAAATGGTAAGGACTTAACAGAAGCAGATCAGGTAAAGAAGAGGTGACAGGAATACATAGAAGATCAATAGAGGAAGGATTTTAACAGCATTGATAATCTCAATAGTTTGTCCAATGAGCTTGAGCCAGACATCCTGTAAAGTGAAGTGAGATGGGCCTTGTTATCTGCAACTCTTACACATCTGATTGCTAACACCAAGGCCATAAAAATGGACATTCAATGTTATGTTGAAAGCAACAAATATGAATATCTTGTTTTTTGTTTAATTTGTGCATTTATTTTCTATCATTGTTGTGTGAAATATGTTCGATATTACCCTCCTGAATGACACTTATAATCAAATATTATTGTAAAACCAGACTGAGAAATTTACCAGACATCTAACATCTGACCTAGGAATAGGAGTGCCCTCCACCCCCAGGTTTCCAAGTGGGGGAAAGCCAAGCTAATTTGGGAAAATGCTTTATATCTGCCTCAAATAGTCATAAATCGAAGTTAGTTTATTGCTTTCTGTGGTTGTAAAGCAAATCAGGTTTGGAGACCAAGGGACTTTTAACCCCCCCCCCCCAACTAATGGACAGGAGAAACAAACAGGATCCTATATACATGAGAGGAAGGAATGTTGGGAAAGGGGTGAGAAATACTGTATGTGGGTGTGGTTGAGATCATTTTTTGTTTCTGAAAGAATAAAGTGTCAGTCTGCTGTCTGCAGTAACTTAGGGTGTTGCTCATCTGATTTCTCTGGCTCTCCATGAATGATGTCCTGGATGCTGAGATGAATATAAAGTCACAACCTGCAGATTTCTTCTGTAAACTAAAGCAGGAGAATTATGGGGTGTACTGAGCCCCTTATCTCTGGTTCATGACAGGCCCTGCTAAGCGTTGCTGGTAACAAGGCTGCAGGAGTTAATGGAATCCCAGCTAAACTATTCAAAATTCTAGAAGATAATGCTTTGAAAGTGTTGCTTGCATTATGCCAACAAATTTGGAAATCTCAACAGTTTGTCACAGTTTAGACGTTTAGGTGGGTCAGAAGATCTAAGAATAAATAACAACCCTATTGAGCTTAAATAGTATAATAATCACAGATCCCAACCTGATTTGCAATATGTATGCAATTTTTAACCAACTATGTACCTAGTTAGATGCAAAATATCCAACATATCATAAAAGTTTGGTTAAATTCATACATATTCCTCTTATATTACAATATAACTAAATGAAGCCAGAATGCATTGTTACAGTTGGGTCACCTGAGGGGCACAGATTTTTTGTATCATAAGATTTTATGTTGTGTATCTTTGATATGTACCACGATTTTTGAATAAATCGTAGATTGCAAAACTTACCATTTCAGCACCTCATTAAATGACACAGATTAGGAGAACATGAGACTTACCTAAAAAAAAAATTGTACTGTATGTAACAGCATTAACTCCCAGTATTCTTCAATTAGATATAATTTTAGTACCTAGCAGTAAATTAGTTAAAACATAGTTCGACCAATTAGTCTTAGGGGGGTAGTTAACACATACCCTCACTACTACTAAATATAAATATCATCAAGTCATTAGGTGAGAGTTAAAATGGTTCTCCAGTCTGCTGAATATTAGAGGCAAAATAAATAGACCCAAAATACCCACAGGAATTGTTTAAGTTTATTCTAAAATAACAGTAAAAATTAATTTTATTAACATATTGAAAAAAATGTGATGATTTTAGTATATTGGTCATCTAAAATATGTATAATGTCCATTATGTCTGAAATTATGTATACAGCACCAAGATTCTGGAACTTGCTACCAAGCTCATCCAGGAAATGCACCTTATTTGGAAAGTTTGAGACTGAGACTGAAGTCTCTAAATCCAGGCTTTTCTTCTAAGCACTTTGAGTCCCTTCTAGGAGGAAATTGCTGTGTAAATGTATTATTATTATTTATTAATTAACAGTGGACCTTTAAGTCACCAACCACCATTATTGTTAGCTGCCAGGTCATATTGTCATACGATGCTAGTCAATGGTAGCTTTGTTTTTCATACTACCAGTAACCTAGAATCAGTTCTAGCATAATTATAGACAATACGAAAAATATTTTATCAAATAAAATAACAATTTGTATGATGGAGCCATTTTATTCACCAGCATTTTGCATTTATCTATATAAACTGTAAATACAGTGCATTATGTGTGTATTAAATTGATTTAAAAAAATCTTAACTAATTAACTATGTTAATCAGATATTTGTTTTAAGCTTGAATTAATCCTATTCAATCATATCAATTTTTTTTGTATTTTAGGTGGGACTGAAATGTGATTCTTTTGCCAGATTCGTGGAAATTCCATACATCATGAGTAAGGCTTGGCTTGGCAAATAAAAAGCATTAAAATTGCTGGAAGAAATATCAATAGATGCGCAGATGATACTACTCTGATGGCTGAAAGTGAGAAGGTACAAAAGGGCCTATTGATGAGGGTGAAAGAACAGTGTGTAAAAGCTGGCCAGCTGCTCAACCTTAAATAGATGAAGATCAGGGTAAACAGCAATCTAAGGTCCTGGAAAATAGTAGTTGGTAAGGCCACATATGAATGTGAGAGTTAAAACATAAAGAAGGTTGAGAGTTGTAGAATTGATGTCTTTGAATTGTGGTGCTGCAGTCAATGGAGAGTCAGAAACCCTGAACAGCAACACAGTTTGTAAACATGAAGGCTCCGATAGCATTCTTGGACTAAAAAGCCTCTTGCTCTCTGGCAACACAAGTTTTAATATATTGACACTTTTTTTAAAGTTTGAGTCAGGATGACAGTTTTTACAATAACAAAATTACTTCAGAAACAAAAGAACACTAATACATCAAGTAACCAGTCTATTATGTAACAGGCATGGGAAGGAATGATCCTGACTTACAATAAAATGTAACTTTTAGATAAAACAAAAAGACCATAAATAAAGAGATATGCCAGTATTTCTTTTTAATCAGGAATAAAAGTTAAGTTTTATTGTAAGTCTAGTATCATCCCTTCCCATGCCTGTTACGTAAATATTATAGCCTGGATACTAGATTTATTAGTGTTCTTTTTTCTTTGAAGTAATTGTGTTAGTATTCCTAACACTAAGCAAGGCCCAACCTTGCACAATAGTTTATTAGGAGTTCTGTACAATTTAAGAATTAATAGCCAGCTTTTATACTAAATTGATTAATTTGATAAGCTTTCAATCATCGGTAAACAACTTTTAATACAATGTTACTATTTTTATTAAATATGCTAGTCATGGGCAAACACATTTTAAAATTGTGTCTCTAAATTCTAAGTTGATTAATCAAGGGCAAACAAGCTTCAACATTATTTTTTAATTTATTTTCAACTACACATTCATTAGCCACAGCTGCTAGTCAATATTAAAAAAACAGAGAACAGTATTTTTTTTTTTTTTTAATTAATGGAAAAAATTAAAGAAACAATGCACATTATTTAATACATACACATTGACACATTTTATTTAGAAATGTGGCATTTATTTTAATAATACTGCATTTCCAAGGATGCTGTTGCGATTTCAAAAATACAAACTTACCCAATTACATTGAGAAAATGACAGAATAACCTTTTAACCAAATAGTACCAACCCCAAATTAAACAAAGCATGCTCTAAAGATTTATAATCAAAATTAGCTGAGAACAAAAGTTTACATTGTGCTGCCTGAAAACAAAAACAGCTTTTAACTAAATAACACAACCCAAAAACTCCCCAAACTATTCGAAAGGTGCACCTTAGGTTTATGTAGAAAAATAAACAACACTAAACTTGTTTTACTCAGAGTTGTTAAACTCTTCGAAAGTCGTAAAAATATGTGATCTCTGGATGTTATGATTATTTAGTGAAAACCTGTAGATGTTCCCCTCATTGAGCACTGCATCCTGTTTTGTCAAAACAGCTCTGTATATGAGAAAGATTTGTGTTTTACTTTTGTAAATGATTCCAGAATTAATTTGTCCTAACCTTTTGCAAACACAGTGTTCCTCATACACTATATTGTATTAATGGATTCTGCTGTTTTAATTATTTAACATGTTTATCAAATTAGTTAGATAATATAAATTATTTGTTTTTAATGAAATTGAGAAACTACTGGATATTTATTAGCAAAAAAGTGTTATAGATAAAGTTGCATCATATATGACAATAGGTGGCATCATTCACGATATTACATATACTTTGATTAATGACATCAGCTATAACATATATATATATATGAAAAATTAACAGTATTATATATTATATTGGATAATATGTAGTTTTAGGCAGCTTCTAACATTCACTTCTAGCAGAATACACAGTGACTAGATAATTGTACTAATTAGAAACAGGTTGCAGTCTATGGATGGAACTGTTATTTTTCCAATATTAAGCTCTATATGTAATATACAGTTATTTCCTACCTGCTTCACAGCACTTAGTAGCTCTGTAGTTAAGTGATTGGACTAGGTAGCTGCAGTTGTGGGATCATATCCCTCCAAAGATATTTGTATTTCTAAATATAACGTTTTCATTTGGTCAAAAGATAAAACTGGAAAATATATATTAAAGGGGTGATATAAGACAAACATTGATTTAGTAATGCTCAATAGTGAAAGTGTCATATATCCAGAATGTTTTCTATGTTACCTATATTGTTATTTTATACAACTGAAAAATACGTACATATATAGTCCACAGGTGAACTTTTTTTTTTATTGTTATTTTTATTTTAATGTAAATAAGAAAAAGGGATGCTAAACTGAGTTTATGTATTGAAACATGTTTTGAACCAGATTTGGGGGACCAAGCGGACCCCGACTTTCTCCCTCTAGACAGTGCCTTTTTGTTTTCAAGATCTCAGCACCCAGCAAAAACACCTCTTAGGAGTATTCCATACTTCCAGGTTACCAACTCAGTCCAAAGGTTATTGCTTATTAAAATTAATAACTCTGTTATATCCTGTTTGTTAGGACACAATAAGAATACATGCACCTTTGTTTAGTACAAAGCAGACTGTCATTTATTCCTTACACCAGATATTTTTCCCAGTACCAAAAGATCTCCCTCCCCACACTTTCCTCCCCTGACATTCTTTCCTGTGAGAT
This sequence comes from Discoglossus pictus, assembly GCA_027410445.1. NCBI lineage: Eukaryota > Metazoa > Chordata > Amphibia > Anura > Alytidae > Discoglossus > Discoglossus pictus. The sequence goes on along the minus strand of CM050165.1, from coordinate 413,329,944 downwards.
ATACCTGATCTGGTATGTGTCTCTGTTCATAGTTTTACAGGGGTTACATTTATATTGGTCCTCAAACCTGATTTGCTTTACAACCCTAGAGCAACAAACTAGCTTCTACTTTTATTACTGAAACCAGAGAGAATGCATCTGCCCATATTAGCTCCCCCCACCTGGAATTCTGGTGGTGGAGGGCACTCCTATACCTAGGTCAGAGGCCAGATGCCTGGCAACCGTCTCTTTGTTTTTTTCAATATTATTATATACTAGCGACTTGCCCGTCAAAAAATGACGGCAATGAGACGTGTATGTTTGGAAAGTTGTTTAATTATTAATATACATATTTGACATTTCAGGAACCGTTTCTAAATCCTTTGTTTGCTTATTATCTTTTTTTTGGTGTATCTTTAATTTTTGCAGCTGATAGTCTTTTGCTTGCAATTCTTTTGCGTTCTTTTTCTCGTAGAATTTCTTTCTCCTCTGGTGTCTGCTGGTTGGCCCATCTCTGTTGTCGTTCTCTAGCTTGCCGTCTTATCTTTTCTTGTTTGCTCTCGTTAGTAGCCATGTTAATCTGTAAAAGAAAATAATGTATAATTAGTTTAGTTTGAGATGTTAAGTTTGTTTTTTACATTTTTTATTATCAACAGTTTGTTTATATGTGCTTGTTCATTGTAGCGGTTCTTTCTTTGTATTGTTAAATAACTGTTTTTCTTATTTTGGATATGATCGCAATGGTTTTAGCATTATCCTGTTTTGTGTCTACCACTTTTGCTATGCTAATTTAGGCTTTTTTGTAAGCCTTATAGCTTCTTAAACAGTAAAGAAGAATATTAATTTAATTTGGTATGTGTTTGTGTGATTTTTGGTACAATCCTGTTTTGTGTCCACCATATGTTGCATACTTTGTTTGCTTAATTAGTCTTTTTTATGAAGGTTAAATGTTTTTCTACAGTGAAAATGATTTTTTTTGCTATTTGGGATATAATGGCAATGTTTTTAGCATTATCCTGTTTTGTGTTCACCACTTTTGGTATGCTTGTTTAGGCTTCTTTGTAAGGCTTATAGGTTCTTAAACAGTGAAGAAGAATACTATTTAACTTTTCTATGTGTTTGTGTGATTTTTGGTACAATCCTGTTTTGTGTCCACCATATGTTGCATACTTTGTTTGCTTAATTAGTCTTTTTTATGAAGGTTAAATGTTTTTCTACAGTGAAAATGAATGTTTTTACTATTTTGTATCTGATGGCAATGTTTTTAGCATTATCCTATTTTGTGTCCACCACTTTTGGTATGCTTATTTAGGCTTCTTTGTAAGGCTTATAGATTCTTAAACATTAAAGAAGAATATTAATTTAGTTTGCTATGTGTTTGTGTGATTTTTGGTACAATCCTGTTTTGTGTCTACCACTTTTGGTATGCTTATTTCGGCTTCTTTGTAAGGCTTATAGGTTCTTAAACATTAAAGAAGAATATTAATTTAGTTTTCTATGTGGTAGTGTGATTTTTGGTACAATCCTGTTTTGTGTCTACCACTTTTGGTATGCTTATTTAGGCTTCTTTGTAAGGCTTATAGATTCTTAAACATTAAAGAAGAATATTAATTTAGTTTGATATGTGTTTGTGGGATTTTTGGTACAATCCTGTTTTGTGTCTACCACTTTTGGTATGCTTATTTAGGCTTCTTTGTAAGGCTTATAGGTTCTTAAACATTAAAGAAGAATTTTAATTTAGTTTGCTATGTGTTTGTGGGATTTTTGGTACAATCCTGTTTTGTGTCTACCACTTTTGGTATGCTTATTTCGGCTTCTTTGTAAGGCTTTTAGGTTCTTAAACATTAAAGAAGAATATTAATTTAGTTTTCTATGTGGTAGTGTGATTTTTGGTACAATCCTGTTTTGTGTCTACCACTTTTGGTATGCTTATTTAGGCTTCTTTGTAAGGCTTATAGATTCTTAAACATTAAAGAAGAATATTAATTTAGTTTGATATGTGTTTGTGGGATTTTTGGTACAATCCTGTTTTGTGTCTACCACTTTTGGTATGCTTATTTAGGCTTCTTTGTAAGGCTTATAGGTTCTTAAACATTAAAGAAGAATTTTAATTTAGTTTGCTATGTGTTTGTGGGATTTTTGGTACAATCCTATTTTGTGTCTACCACTTTTGGTATGCTTATTTCGGCTTCTTTGTAAGGCTTATGGGTTCTTAAACATTAAAGAAGAATAGTAATTTAGTTTGCTATTTGTTTGTGTGATTTTTTGTACAATCCTATTTTGTGTCTACCATATGTTGCTTACTTGATTTGCTTAATTAGTGTTTTTTATGAAGCTTTAATGTTGTTCTACAGTGCAAATGAATGTTTTTTCTATTTTGGATATTATGGCAATGTTTTTAGCATTATCCTATTTTCTGTTCACTACTTTTTGGTAGCTGCATTTGTTATATTGGCGGCCATTAAACATATATAGTTCCTCTATTTTTTGTACTTGTTATACTTTACCTTGATTGAAGTGTCGAATGATAGAGGGTCCCCTCCTGGCAATCTTAATCCGCTGGTCTTCTTGTAGTGTCTGTTTGAAAAAGAAAGTGAAATGGTTAATTGTATATTTCTTCTTTTTGATTAAGCAAAGCATGGTCTTTTTCAGCATGTAATATATTTTTCTATCTTACCTCTTCTTCTTTGTTGGTGTTCTTTAAAAGGGATTGTGATTGTGTTTCTGATGTTTTCATGCTCACCGTTTTCGACCGGTTTTGCGTGTTGGGAATGGCTCGTTTCGCTGCCGTATTTTTTTGCGAGGCGACCGTATTTTTTTTTTCAAGGGACGCAGTTGGATTTTACGTGTACGATGCAGTTGTTTTTTTTCTAAGTCGTGCGAGGCGCCTTTGATTTTTGTTTTTGTTAAGTCTTGCGTGTGTGTGTGTTGCCGACGTTGGACCTTCCACCGCCGCATTTGCGGACAAACAGCCAAGGTGGGATGCTCCACCACCGCAAAGGCGCCCCCTCGCTTCGCGAGGATCCGCATTTGCGGGGACGTTGGGATGCTCCACCACCGCAAATGCGGCCCCTCGCTTCACGAGGACCCGCATTTGCGGGGAACTGCGTCCCTCGCTTCGCGGGGGACACAGTTCTTGCAGGTTCGCTGAGCGAGCCTGCTAGTGTGAGCAACGTCTCGTATGCTCACAACTATATATGTGACTAGCGACTTGCCCGTCAAAAAATGACGGCAAGATCAAGTTTTTTCCAAAACATTTCTCCCTCCCATGTCTCTTTCCCTCCCCCCTCCTGTTTCTCTTTGCCCTCTCTCTCCCTCCCTTGTCTCTCTTTGCCCCCTCTCTCCCTCCCTTGTCTCTCTTTGCCCCCTCTCTCCCTCCCTTGTCTCTCTTTGCCCCCTCTCTCCCTCCCCTGTCTCTCTTTGCCCCCTCTCTCCCTCCCCTGTCTCTCTTTGCCCCCTCTCTCCCTCCCCTGTCTCTCTTTGTCCCCTCTCTCCCTCCCCTGTCTCTCTTTGCCCCCTCTCTCCCTCCCCTGTCTCTCTTTGCCCCCTCTTTCCCTCCCCTGTCTCTCTTTGCCCCCTCTATCCCTCCCCTGTCTCTCTTTGCCCCCTATATCCATCCCCTGTCTCTCTTTGCCCAATCTATCCCTCCCCTGTCTCTCTTTGCCCCCTCTCTCCCTCCCCTGTCTCTCTTTGCCCCCTCTCTCCCTCCCCTGTCTCTCTTTGCCCCCTCTTTCCCTCCCCTGTCTCTCTTTGCCCCCTCTATCCCTCCCCTGTCTCTCTTTGCCCCCTATATCCATCCCCTGTCTCTCTTTGCCCAATCTATCCCTCCCCTGTCTCTCTTTGCCCAATCTATCCCTCCCCTGTCTCTATTTGCCCCTACTATCCCTCCCCTGTCTCTCTTTGCCTCCACTCTCCCTCCCCTGTCTCCCATTCTCCCCATCGCCCTCCCCTGTGTCTCTTCCCCCTCTACCTCCCCTGTGTCTCTTTCCCCACTCCCTCCCCTGTACCCCCTCCCTCCTCTGTGTCTCTTTGCCCCCTTCTCCCTTCCCTGTGTCTCACCTACGTCTCCTGGCTCCCTTCCCCCATCCTGTCTCCCTTCTCCCTGCTTGTGACCCCCACTGCATTACCTCCTGGGTTCCCCTGCACATTCCCCTGTACTTGAAAGTGCCTTCTTCTCCCACTGGATCTCTGCAGATGTCTGTCTGTGTAGGGAGCAGCGGTGGGCTCAATCCTCATCTCTGTCCTGTCTGCTTGTTGAGGCAGAGATGTGAAGCAGCTGCGTGGAGCTGCCGAGGAGGGAGCCCTGGGGGAGAAGCCAGCCGCAGGCCAACCAGCACAGGCCCAGATCGGAGCCCCGCGGCTCCCTCTCCAGGAAAGGCTCCTCCTTGTATACCCAACGGGGGTACGTTTATTGCTGGCCTCGCGATCCTCTCCCCCCTCTGCAGCCTTAGGCCTGTGGCTCATGTATCAGATCCCCGCCCCCTGCGGCCTGTCCTCGGAGCCCAGCGCAAGGGAGTAGCTGCGGAAGAACCCAGCTGCAGGCCAACAGCACAGGCCGGGATCGGAGGCTCCTCCTTGTACCCCCAACTGTCCTGCCTCCCTGGAGCTGCCTCCTGCAGCACTGATACCTGGAAGTGCTGGCTGGGTGTCTGAGCTTACCGTGCAGGCGCCTGGGGTGATGTGGGCTGCTGGGGAGCATCAGTGGCAGGGTCCTGGCAGTGCTGGCTGGGTGTCTGAGCTTCCCTGCAGCCTGTGGTGATGTGGGCCACTGGGGAGCATCAGTGGGGCAGGGGGTGCTGTGCAGGCGCCTCGGGTGATGTGGGCCACGGGGGAGCGTTGCCAGCAACTGCGGCCCTCGCTTCGCGAGGGCCGCAGCGTTAGCAACAACCCGCATGCTCACAACTATATATGTGATTATTATTTGATTATATGTGTAAGAGTACCAGAAAACAGTGGTACTTGTTGGGTGCAGGGGAGCCCCAAAATTAGTCATGACAGAACACAAATATGCAAGTTATGTAAAGTATCTAGCAATTAATAATGCTGAAATAGAATCACTGTGACAGTTCCAGCCTGAACCTCATTATCTATGCAGATTCTTATGTGAGGGCTTCAAGGAATATAAAAACAATAACTAAAAATAACAACATCAAATTAAATTCTTGATCAGTGTAAAAAAATATAAAAAGCTTTACCACATATTTTCAATTATCCGTTTGATGGTGAAGAGCACATATGGTGACTTCATCATGTCTTTAACTAAGACCTACAGCGTGCTGGTTCTTGTCTTTATATTTTATATATGAGTACAGAAACACAGGACTTTATATTTATAATATAATGTAATAGTATTATAATTTTGTTTTTAAGAACATTTTTTTTTCAACATAATTACATATCAAGTAATTACGCGCCATTTAATTTGCAAAAAAGAAGCAAATAAGAAACACATTGTGTTGAATTTATCCAAATCATGGCATTAAAGAGAAACTATATCAAATGCCAAAAGTGTTTTATTTAGATTTAAGCATGAAATCGCTTTGTCAAAATAACCAGATGCCGATATTTCGTTTTTTCTTGATTTACACAACCACACAGTCATCATATGAGACTTATACTCTCATTTCTGCAGGTCCTGAAAAGATCATATGTAAAAACTTCTGTTAAAATGCACAACTTTTACTGAAAATATATGAACTGATTTAATTTTTATTTTCTCAAAATATTTTACCCTTTTTTCCTTTCCCTATCTCAGCAGCTCTCAAAAGGACCATCAATCACAAGCTGAAGGAGGTAAAGAGCTTGGCTGCTTGCATTTACTATAGTATGCAGCAACCAGCAGTGTCAGAAGTAGCCTTGCCAAAAGAGCAGGTTTACCAAAAGAGATGCCATATTTGGGACCTTTCCTGTTTTGTCCCTTCCAGCGCAGTGGTTTGCAGCGGCCAGTAGTTTGATCAAAAGTGGTGCACTGAGCCTTTGTTTAAATTTTCATAGGGTTATGGTTTATATTCAGGGTTAGGGTTAAGGATTAGGGTTGGGGATAGGCTAGTGGCAGATGATATGCATATACATAGTAACAAAATGGATTGCCACTCATGCTAAGAACAAAGTGAACAAAGTCTCTGTGATCTACCATCACACCACCTACTGGCCGCTGCACGCCACTGTGCTGGCAGGAAAAAAAACAGGAAAGATTCCATATTTGTAATGAATTATTAGTTAATGCCCTAATTAATACTAATTTAATACATTTTATTTTTTACTTTCACAAACACTTTTTTTTTACTTTTCAGGGAATTTCAATAATGAGCAATGATTCAGAACAAAGAATGTGGTTCCCTATTTATAATCAATAACTTATTTTAAATTTAATGGAGTACATTTTCAATAATACTTTGCGGCACACTTTCTGATTCTCTTGAAGTTGTATGAATCACAAGTCACTCAGTGATTTGAAAAGCTAAATTTGTGATCATTCAGGAAGATGCAGCTGTATCCCATGATGACTGAAATGTAACTTGTAAACAAACTAAAAGAACCCTAAAAGAGCTTGATTATATACCCAGTATGTAGGGCATTGCAAATGGCATAAGCTCAAATGTTTTTATGTTATTTTGCGATAACTGTAACATTTTCCTCTGATGTATGGATGCAAACTATTATGCCTAAATCAATATTGTTACTGTTTACAAATGCATGTCAATGCACAGCTTAGAAATTTTACTAATTAAACCCTACTGCATTTCTCTTCACAAGTGTGATAGAATCTAATTAAACTTAATGAAAGCAATCAGTCTGTATGTGTCAAAACTGTTTTTCCAACTGTGAATAAAATGTTACTGACCCTCATTTCTGGCAAAATAGTTTCATATTGTTCAAAAATGTAAATGAGGTAGCAATTGAACTTTAGATTAAAACCCTGATGTGGCCAGCACAATCATATCCATTTTGCCAAGAGTTTTACATTGTATGCATAATAAACAGTAACACATTTAACCTACTAAAGAGTGAGAGCTCATTAAAAACATTTAATAATCTGCTTAAAACCCCACTTCATCATGGTTCAATAATATTTAATGCAAGTTCATGAAAAAAAATAGTTACATAAAAGATGGAGGCAGAAAGCAAATCTTTCCTTGTAGAAGTATGTGACAAATTTGAATTAATATCCCTGCTGAGATCACAAGCATTGGCTTTGTAAGACAATAATGTTCTAGGTCAAATATTACTTGCTGATGGTGCTTGATGAATTTACTGAACAGATTGCAACACATTACTGTAATGTAACACATAAAAAAGGGCGTTTGTCGTGTAAAACAAACACATTAAGGGAAATCCAATAGTAAAAACATATTTTTTCTCATAATTTTGAAATGCCACATTGTACAGGAAAATATCTCAATTTGAGCTAATATCATTAATCCAAACCCAAAGGTTTGCTTTGTTGCAGTGCTGAGAGATGGGGTGCATTTTCATAATGGTATGTGCCAATTTTTATTTCCTAAAAATATCTGTTTAAATATATGTGTAAGGTATAAAATCAGTTAAATCAAAAATAAAAAAAGTGTACTGTTTCTAGGGATTTTTCCACAGGTCTTGCAAGTATATCAAGATACTAATTGACTTTTCTGACAATTATATTTTAACAATTGACACATATTTAAAAACAGTTGGTGAAAAACATATTAAAGGAAGCTTGAATTTAAGATGATTTAATTAGGTGTCAGGTTACCTTTAAATCCGAATTATATTGATCCTGTTAAGCATTAAATAAAATAAAATGTTTTAATAGTGAATATGGAACACTAATATTTAGGTTATATTTCGTCATAATGCATCAAGGTGGTTGATACATTTAATTGGAGCTACTGTGTATTATAGATACAAACTATGGGCCCTATTCAATTGAGCAATTGTTGTTTACTGGAGCCTGTAATGTAGCCCGTAAACGAATTTGCTATTCAAATGGTGTTTTTTAGCTACCCACAAATGATCTGTGGGTTACAGGATCGAACTTTGACTTTTCAAGCCCGTAAATGTTAGAATTGCAAATCCTTATTCAACTGCTACAATTCCTCAAGCCCGCAAATGTTTTCAAACCCGTCAATGGCAAATGTAGAAGAAAATCCTACGGGTACCAGATAGGACCAGATTGTAGCACTGTAAATGCAAATACAAAAATCAATACTGCACTTTAAATGACGGGGAAATGATAAAATACATTAGAATTCATTGCACAACAGTCTCAAGCTCGCAAATCTGCAATAGAAAATTATTTTTTTTATGTTTAATTTCTGTGTATATCAATCTCAGGAATGAATGAGTTAATACCCACATGTACTAAAACAGTATCACCATTCATTTTTATTATGTTGTACTTTGCCGGATTGCGAGTTTGATCGCATATGGGACCTCTAAACTCTAATTGATTGACGGTTAACCTCCATGTTTTACTGAAGTAATGATGATGGTCTCATTTACTATTGGCTGTTTCTAAATCGGTAGTTAAGGCCTTGGTTAGTTGATCATGATCATGCTATGAAATGCTACTTATGATTGCATGGTTTACAGTTTCAGCTTTCGGGCCTTAAATTGCGGGCTTGTTCAAGTGAATTGCTCTGTTATTGTAGCAAATTTCAAGCATGCAGACTTATGGCCGATATAACGCTAAATGCGGGCGTGCAATTGAATAATGCCCAATATGTTTTCTAAAGCTCTGTAATGTATATGTTAAGAACTTTTATTTTACTTCTCTATATTTTGAAATGGTATTTTGATTGAATTTAGTCTTAATATAATTTAATTTAATGAGTGAAGGCTTGATCTGTAATGGTATTTATTGCTGTCAATGCCAATAACGCACAGAAAACATATGACATCTTAGTCCTCCCATTGCACCACTTCCAGTGTATGAACTTTTAATACAGATTGTTGCCACCACAAAACAATTGTAAATGACTGTGCGTTTTACGGAAAAATTTTAGTTGAGAACTTTAACTATAGGCACTATAGTTAAATCCCCAGAATTCATTTGGAAGAAGAATTATTACTTTGAATTAACACTTCCCGGTCATGGTTTCAAAATAGTGTTCCAAAAGACCTTTTTTGCAAATCCTTCAATGTAGAACACTACAACTCAGAACACTATTGCTAACTTGAATTTATGAGAGAAAAATCGAAATGTATTTTCTTCTTAAAAAAGATAAAATCCCTCTACATACTATGAATGTTTGTATTAACTTGCTTAGGGCTCAATCTAAGAGCACTTGCTAAGAAATAACTCCTGCTAAAAAAAAATGTTTTCACAGTGGTCTCATTGATACTTGATCCAATGAATGCTTTGCAAGTTCTTTTCCAGTAAATAGCAAATAGTTAGGTAATCAGCTTCACCTTAAATTAATACATTTTACAACTTTCTTTAGAAAATGTCAGCTTACTTGTTGGATATTTTGTAATGGGGAAATTATTGACCTCAAAAGCCTTTGGTCACCTACATGGTATTGCTATGGAAATTTGACAAATGGCCTATTTTTCATAATTATGTGGTGTACAAAAACTAAAGCAAGATACACACCTGAGAACTGATAACTCTTAACTTCCTGTGGGATAATGTTCACTCAAGATGCAATCCAGTGCCAAAAATGTTCTATTAAAATGGGGACCTCTCATGTTGGATATCCTTTGCATAGGTGAACCAACAACCCCTAGGCATGCATGTTTGTTGAAGTCCATGCATGTGCTCAATATTGGTCCATGCTCTCATGTCCTCCGTGTTGTGAATAGCACCAAATTATGGTAAAGAGGGTAACAAAACACTTCCTAGTGCTGGATGTCCCCTTCTATATATAGCTCTCATGACTTAAACTATTAAACTCAGATTCCTCTGCACGCAAAGCGTATGGACTTCTTACTTGTAATCCTTGGACCTGTATGGGCATATTAGACTTTAGAATATATATTCATTTAGTTGATTTCGTAATTTATGCAAATTGTCTTTATTATAAGATCATCAAAATGTGCTTGATAGTGCAGTATTGAGGAGTATTTGGTTTTCTTGACAAATATGGATATAGAATTCTGTCTTAACCTACAATTATCTATACAACATATTAGCAGTTTTATATTATTCTTTTAAAGCCAATGAAAGGAATTAATGCAATGCACCAAAGGTTTGTGATACTATTCTGTCTTACCAGCATTATGTGACAGGCAGTCATGTCAATTATATGTCACATAATAGTCTTATCCCAGGGGATGATATAAAAATAGAACAAATTGATAAGACATAGAAAGAAACAGGAAAAATCCATCTACAAAGAGAACAAGAAAGTCATTGTTAATTTATAACACTTTAGGATGTATGTACTTTTACAAAGGAATCATATTATATTTGTAGTGATTTTTTTATATATACTAAACATTTTTCAATATTAAATATTAATAAAAGAAAAAAAACAATGTAATTATTGTCATAATTAGAAAATTGTTTTTTTTTAAATTAATTTTGAATATTCTATCATTTAAAATGGAGTCTGCATAGATATTAGGTAAATAACTGTGTTAGAAAGCTTTCAGGATTTATTTTAAACTGTTTGTTAGATAGCTACATAGTTACATGGTAATTGAGATTGATAAAAGACTTTAAGTCCATAAAATTCAACCCTTTTAAATCTCCTTTGATCGTTGTAATATGTGGATACATTGTTAATTGATCCAGAGGAAGGCAAAAAAAAAAAAAAAAAATTTGAAATATTGCAAATCATCTAAAAAGGGGGATCCTTCCTGACCCCAGATACTGGCAAATGGATTCCTCCCTGGATCAATGCTCTTCTCTAGTTATCCAGGATAACACTGAATGCCCTTTTTATTCAATTAAATATTCAACCTCTTTTTTAAAGTGAAACCTCAAAGACAATAACAAATCACATAAAATCTAACAGTCTTATTAAATTGCGATTCGGCCAATTGAATAGGGCTCTATATAAGCACAGAGCATATTTTTTTTACAGAAGTTTTTCATTATTGAACTTCTATCCAAAAGCAAGGTCTTCACTAACGAAAAACTTCTGTAAAACAATATGCTCTGTGCTTATATAGAGCCTTATTCAATTGGCAGAATCACAATTTAATAAGGCTGTAAATGTTCAGACATAGATGTGGTTTGTCAATGTTTCATTATTAAATCTTAATTTTTTTAAAGAGAAAAAAACTGATTTTATTTCTCTATATTCAACATTTTAGCACAACAAACAAAAATTGCATTACAATATACTGTGATTGCACAATAATTTTAATTAGATAGTATCCTTATATATTTCTCTTAAGATATATTACATGAGTAGTGATGTCGCGAACATCAAATTTTCGGTTCGCGAACATCGGACACAAACTTCAATCAAATGTTCGCGAACGGGCGAACCCGGCGAACCGCCATAGACTTCAATGGGCAGGCGAATTTCAAAACCCACAGGTACTCTTTCTGGCCACAATAGTGGTGGCAAAGTTGTTTCAAGGGGACTAACACCTGGACTGTGGCATGCCGGAGGGGGGTCCATGGCAAAACTCCCACGGAAAATTACATAGTTGATGCAGAGTCTGGTTTTAAGCCATAAAGGGCATAAATCACCTAATATTCCTAAATTGTTTGGAATAACATGCTTTAAAACATCAGGTATGATGTTGTATCGATCAGGTAGTGTAAGGGTTACACCCGCTTCACAGTAACAGACCAATCTCCCCGTTTAATGCACCACAAACAACCGCAAACAGTTCCTTTGCACAACTGCAAACTCCCCATTTGCACAAGGTTGGATACCAAGCTAGCCATGTCCCGTTCCTTGTCCTCACTGATGTCATTGAAGGTCACTTCCTCCACCCAGCCACCAAGGGTCCCCGAAAGGTGAGAACAATCCCCCTGGGACGCCTGCTGTGTTTGGTCTTCCACCTCCTCAAAGCTACCTTCCTCCTCTGACTCCTCTTCTTCAGACTCCTCTCTCTGCGTTGCCTCTGTCTGCGTTATTATAAGGTGTGTACTGTTAAGTAGTACTATTCCTATCGGTTTAATCCCTGTTACGTCCACTATTAGGGGACGTGTATATGGCATTGATTTTTGGAACAGTGAGATGGAAAAAGATGCTTGGTCGGACCTCCTACTTCAAATTTGGGGCACTGTGCGTGCAATCTAAGGTGCCACCAGATATGAGTGTCACTGTGCACTGGCAAAAGTTGGCAGAGTAGACGCTGTAGGCCTCACACACACGCCTGTAGGCAGGCAACTGATATTCAATCGATTACAGTCAAAAAAGTGTTGTTTTATGTCCCTGTATACTACGGTTGCACCAGATATGACGTATCACTGTGCACTGGCAAAAGTTGGCAGAGTAGATGCAATAGGCTTCACACACACGCCTGTAGGCAGGCAATTGCTATTCAATATATTACAGTCAAAAAAGTGTTGTTTTATGTCATTGAGCACAATATAAGGTGTGAGCCTGACACAGGCAGGCAACTGAAATTAGATTACAGGAAAACAAATGGTTGTTTTCAATGTATGTTACACCACCAGGTATGAGTAGTGAAAATAAGCACAATATAAGCTGTTAGGTGTTAGCCTGTCACACACACACGCTGGCAGGCAGGCATAGATTACACACAAAAAAATATAAAATAAAAAAAATGATGTTCAAAGTTTCCTCAATGATAAAGTATAGGGGGCGAACTGAAAAGCGCATGTGACGCGAACATGCGAAAATCACAGCGAATAGTTCTCCGGCGAACTGTTCGGGACATCACTATACATGAGATTACAGATTAATCTATTCATCCTATCTCTTTGAGAATGAAAGTAAATTAACCTTTAATAATGCTGTCAGTTTCCTCATTTCCTCATTTTCAGTAATCTTTTGTAAAACTTTTAATGGTGGTGGCAGAGTTATGTAGTTCAAGACCTCAGCCAAAGCTCACCTCATAGCCAGGTACTCCATTTTTGGAAGGTTGTTAATGCTGTATTTTTCCTTGTTTTTTATCCCCTGTATTGTGCAATGGAATATGTTGGCGTGTTACAAATAAAAGTTAATAATAAATAATAATAAAGTGTTATTTGGGATACTAGAATGTTGTCATTTTTGTGCAACAATAAAAATATGTGTGATCTAATAGTATATCTGTCTGGATGCATCCTGCAATGAAATTCCTTATTTGATTGCAGAATCTTTGCCCCTTAAGGCACATCCACAAGTTGTGATAATACAATATGTGCCTAATTGTCCACACGCTTTTCCAGATTGAAATGTTTTTGGCATGATGTATTATTTATTGGGTGTTATGTTGGGGTTCTTAGACCTGTTCAGGTCTAACTAGATTAGGATTGTAGCAGATAAACTGTAAAGGCAGGAAGTACAGGAATAACACAGGCAGAGAGTAGTAATAAAGGCAGTAAGGGGAAGGCAGACCGAGTTTCAATCAAAGACAGGCAGAGGTTTGGCTACAGATAATCAGGCAAAAGCCACAGAAAGGTGAAAATTCAATAGATGGCACAGAACAAAAAACACTCAACAGGACTGGTAAAGGTAAATGGTAGACAGACACAGTATGGAGTAACACTAGCACAAGCAGATTGGAAACAGGCACAGTAGGACGGTCCACTGCAACACTGGCACATGCAGCTGACAGTCTGTATATGCACTGCAACACTGCACTGACAGATGGCAAATAAGCACAAACAAGGAATGGCACAGAGCAAGCAGTAAAACAGGGAATCTGGAGAGGGTGATCAACCTCAAAAACACTAGAACAAGTACAACACAGATATTGATGATTAAAGATTAACTGCCTTATTAAATTGCAATTCGGCCAATTGAATAGGGCTCTATTTAAGCACATAGCATATCATTTTTACAGACGTGTTTAGTTAGTGAACTTCTATCCAAAAGCAAGGTCTTCACTATCTAAACACTTCTGTAAAAAAAAAAAAATGCTCTGTGCTTATATAGAGCCCTATTTGATTTGTCCGAATCACAATTTAATAAGGCTGTAAATAGGCAAGATGGATTGGATCATGTCTGAAGTACTAATTCCACTGAAGCTGTCCCTTTAAATCTTGGGAGTAGCATAGGCTAGGAAGACCAGTGGAAGCTGCAGTATAACCTCCACGACCACTGAAAGGTTGTCAACTTTAAACCCAACTTTTATTGCCCTTGTCATAATTGTTTATGAATTGGTCTTACTGGTGAGTACTGATACACCAATTGTTCTTTTATCAAGATGTCTGATATATTTTTAATCAAGATAATACAAACTATGGGCCTCATTCTATTATCGGCCGTAAATCGGCCGTAAGGCTGCGATTCCTTGCGGGGGTTCTGTTAACTCGCAATTCAATTATACGGCCCCGCAAGGATCTCCTCTTACGGCCGGCCGCATATCTTGAAACCGGCCGTAAGCTCTGAAATCTAAAAACTCAAAAATAAATTCAAGCCTGCACTGTACAGCTCTGTAAATGCTAGGAATCATATTGGGGGACATGAGGATTAAAAGTAACCCACTCTCAAGCTTGCACATCAGCCCAAACCCGAGTTCAAATTAACTGTTTATTTTCCGGCTGCGGCGTGGGCGGGTCTGAGGTGCTCCAAGCCTTTTTACATGTATATTTTACGTATATAAAAAAATAATTATTTTACGGATTTGAGTATAGGGTAATTATGTGCTATTTTTGCTAACACCGAATATCAATTTATAGACTCTGCAAAGTGCAGGATGGCTTTATTTGAGCTATTTTATGTGCTTAATTGGTGCTAGCGGGACCTGTTTGCTGCAAGTAAGCTGCGGCTCGTTTTTAGCCTTGCAGACAGGGTTCCCGGAGCAATAGAATCGCAACCAGGCTTTTCTTACGGCCGATTTCCTTGCGGCCGTTTTAGATCAAAGGCTTTCCTCCGGCGCGATCGGCCGCAAGAGATAACAAGGCGCCGGCCGCAAGCCTGCTGGAACCCCCGGCCGGAGGGGAATAGAATAGCCGGAAAGCTTGCGACCGGTCCTTGCGGCCCCGCAGCGGCTGCGGCCGATAATAGAATGAGGCCCTATGTGTTTACTAAAATGCTAGTATTTATATTTTAAGAAATGTATCTTAAATCAATATTAACTGTAAATTTGATTATATTAAAAATATCCAACAGGGAGTTTATGCAATAAACTGATAGATTTATGAATGTTTACAATATTTTGTATTATTTAACACGTACACTTGTGTTTGATTTTTACATTTATAAACTGGGTGCAATAAATGGACCTTTTTTTCTTATTTGTTTCTATATTTTATAAATTATATACAGATATATATGCATAAAGGCATCCATACCTTTGCGCACAAAACAGTTGCAACAGGTCACGACATCAGAGCCTTGACAGCAGCGCGCTGTTAAAAAATGAGTGCCAAATGTGGGCCGCCAAAAGGGCGCAAGTTTTCAAATTTTGTATCGCTTAATGCCATAAACCAATCTAACCCCAACCCTTAGACCCCCATGCCTAACCCTAACCCTTTAACCTGTAACCCTTACCTTTAGACCCCCATGCCTAAGCCTAACCCTTTAACCTGTAAGCCTAACCCTTAGACCCCAATGCCTAGCCCTAACCCTTTAACCTGTAAGCCCAACCCTTAGACCCCCATGCCTAACCCTAACCCTTTCACCTGTAAGCCTAACCCTAACCCAAAGACTTTCTAGCATGAGTAGAGAGTTTTTAATCTTGTAGAGTGCTTTGGGGGAAAAAAACTTTCTACAAAGATTCTAAGCTCAAAACAGGGCCCTCCATTTTCTGCAGTTTGTTAAAATTATATGTTTCCTTGTTCTTTACCCCTGTATAGCGCTATGGAATATGTTGGCGCGTTACAAATAAAAGTACGATAATCATCACATATAATAGTTGTCAAACTGTAAGATGTCATCCGCTTTGCGTGGTGCGTACAAGTTAGGAGATGAGCGCAACTGGCGCTCATTGCTTGCGAGCCTCGCGAAGCTAGCCGTCATGGCGTAGCACTTAGGCGATGAGCGCCGAAGGCACTCATCACTGCAAGCCTCGCGAGGCGAGCCATTAACACTTCGCACTTAGGCGATGAACAACGAAGGTGCTCATCGCTGCGAACCACGCAAAGCAAGGCAAGCTGTTAACACGTAGCACTTAGCCGATGACTGCATATATTAATTATAAATACTTAAATTATATTAATTTATTCAATAAATAATTCATTATTACTTAACTACATATACATAAAAATATATATCTCTCTTCATCATGACTCATGAATGAGCGCTGAAGGTCCTCCGAGTACAAAACGGTTTACCTTGTGTGTCAAACAGCATTCCCATGGCTTAAAATGTTATTGCCCCGTAATTTCTGATGGGCAAGTCGCTAGTAATAACAATAAGAAGAAGAACCCCTAAGCCTAACCAAAGACGCCCTAAGCCTAAACCAAAGAGCCCTAACCATAAAACTTCTAAGCCTAAGACCCCGAAGCCCACCTTACCTGCAGTCCGGGTGGCGCAAAGTTGTTGGGCACACTCTTGTCTGGCGTGCAGTTGTCGGAGTGCTACCATGCATAAATATATTGTTTATCACCTGGTCTATATTCTTCCCAGAATGTTTTTTGATGGTCTAAAATGTTACTTATTTTGATTTCATTTCATTTCATACAATTAAATGAACGATGGTATGAGCCCCAAAGGTATTTTTTTATTGTTTTTATTGTTTTATTGTTTTCCTTTCTGAAACTTTTTTCACTCAGTGCCGATCTTACTTCTGAACGGCATATTTCTGAACTGTGGTTGTAGACTGAATCAAATGATCAGAAGCTAAGTTATCCACAGCTGAAGGACTACAGTTTACTGCTAATGGCTAACTGATATGATTATTCTAGTACTCAAGATCTTACACACCTTGTTGAACAAAAAAGGATAGCTTAAAAAAGGATTTAAACCCACTGTATTTTTTTATTTTTGTGCTGCTTGTTTCTGTGAAATGCATACAAACAAAATTCTGCAACATTACATTTCCAACATGACATTTATATTATAAATTACAAAGTGCACAAAGAAGCAAGACAATTAAAACAATTATATAAATAAGAAGCAAAATCAAAAACGTAACCTAAGAAAGCGAACGATGCAAATTAATCGGCAGTTGGCCAGAATATTTCCAATGGTATGAAAGTAGCTGAATTTTGTGATTGCAGAAATTAACTGAATTTTTTCATTATTAATTAACTGTAGATGTAGTACCAGAGGAGTGGAAAATTGCTAATGTAGTACCACTTCAGAAAAGGGCAGTAGTGAAGACTTCAGTAATTATTACGTTTGACATCAGGAATATGCAAATGAATAAAAACACTTATTGAATATCTAAATTCAAATTACCTGCAAGGTAGCATTAATGTAGTACAGGAAAATGATTGTAACAATACACCAAAATCGAGAAGGCAATATGAGATAGGTAGATTTACGTAAATCACTGGGCTAATTTATTTAAAAATCATACTATATTGATCCATTGCTTCTGAATCCTCCTTCAATGCATGGAAATAGAGACAGAAATCCCCCCAACAAAAAACTCATTCCACAAATAAAGAATTGAAGTCATTGCTCCTGCTAGACTGCTTTTGTCTTGCAGACATTTTTACAAGCAAGAGCTTGCAGAGCTTTTACATTGTCTCCACAAAAAAACTTACATAGGCCTCCATGTAAATCAAGTGCTCTAACTTAAGGCAGTACAGTAAATTGGCTATGCAAATTTTTTTCCGCCCAACACTAATTTAAATAATTTGCTCCCCCAGGATAGGGTACTGAGTGCACAGCTGTAAATCCTGCCTTAGCCTCAACAGACATCTGGGTAGGGAGTACTTGAACAAAGCTTTACGGATGAGACATGGCTCTAGGATCCAATAGGATATTGAAACATCATGAATATTATGAGTGAGAAGCTCCCTAACAAGTGCAGTAACTGATGTGGCAAGGACACAACATTTATATTTAGTAACCTTGAAACAGCTGTACGTGGGTAGGATTCCTTGCTTGTGTATAATCCAACCTTAGATTTGCTCAAATATGTGTGATACAGTGGGCATATGCTTAAAGAAAGACATGTTTAAAACTGTAATTGAGTGCAAGAGTGAAGCCTTTGTGGGCACAGTTGCATGTCACTGCCAAGGTTCCCAGAATGCAGTGTGATAACTGTATTTCACAGAATTCTGGGCATGAAACGAGTTTTTTAACATGTTTTATACATTCAAATGTGAACATAAATGTACTATTTATATACTGTACAGTGGAGGGCTCCTATCACTTTTTTGCCCACCATAAATTAAATGATTGTTGTGGTAAACTATCTCCTCAAAAGTCAAGTTAAGGAACCAGCCCCACGCTAATGATAGGCAGCAACCTTGAAACAGCTGTATGTGGGTAGGATTCCTGGCATAGTTACATAGTAATTGAGGTTGAAAAAAGTATTTCAGTCCATCAAGTTCAACCTTTTAAGATCTCTTCTGATCTGCAATATGCGGATTGGTTGTTATATAATTGATCCAGAGGAAGGCAAACAGAAATAAAAAACATGTGAAACTTCGCCAATCGTCTCAAAGGGGAAAACAATTAATTCCTTCATGACCACAGATACTGGCAATAGGATTCCTCCCTGGATCAATACTCTCTCTCTAATTATCCAGGATAGCCCTTAATGCCCTTTTTAATTAGGAATAAATCCAGTCACCTTTTAAAGTTATCTATCAAATCCGCTATCACCAACTCCTTTGTTAGAGAATTCCACAGATTAACCACCATTATTGTGAAGAACCCTTTCCTTTTTATTTTAAGGTGGAATCTTTTTACTTCTAACCTCAAAGGATGTCACCTTGTCAGTTGAAACCTCTTGGCACAAAAAGCTCACTTGACAAATCTTTATACTGACCCTGGATGTATTTATATAATGTAATCAAATCTCCTCTTAGACGCCTTTTTTTGGGAGAAAAAAGGTTAATTTGGTTAGTCATTTTTCATAACTTAGCCCCTCCATTCCTCTTATTAGTTTTGTAGCCCTTCTCTGTACTTTTTCCAGCTCTAAAATGTCTTTTTTATGGAGTGGTACCCAAAATTGTACTCCATATTCCAAATGAGGCCGTACTAGGGATTTGTATAGTGGCAGAATTATATTTGCTTCCCTGGCTTCTATACCCTTCTTAATACATGCTAATATTTTATTTGCCTTTGCAGCTGCTGCTTGGCATTGAGCACTGTTACCTAGATGGTTGTCCACAACTACTCAAATGCTTTTCAATAGCTGATAACACTATATTTGTTTCATTAAGATTATAAGTTGCATGACTATTTTTCCTTCCCAGATGCATAACTTTATATTTATTTGTATTAAATCTCATCTACCATTTAGCTGCCCATTCCTCTAATTTATGTAAATCCCTTTGGAGGAATCATTATTTGATTTAATTACCTTTCACAACTTTGCGTCATCAGCAAAAATGGAGACACTACTTTCCAGTCCCACCTCTAAGTCAATAATAAGTATGTTAAAAAGGAGAGGACCTGATATTGAACCACGAGAAACCACACTTACTCTCTTTTGCAACTAATTTTTCATTTTTGATTTTAGCCAGTCTATTAGCCCTTTTACAAGACTTGTTGGTTTCCTTGTACTCACGTAAAGCAGTCTCTGTCCCCACTTATTTGTATAATTTAAATGCCTGTTTTTTACTCCGTATCTTGATCTTTAAATCATTGTTAAGTCACATTGGATGGGATTTACTCCTTTTACTTTTATTCCCACACGGTATATATCAATGTGTATGTATATTTAGTAAGGATTTAAATGTTCTGCATTTATGTTCAGTATTTTTACCTGTCAGTTCTCTGTCCCAGTCTATACTTTGTATTGCTGCCCTTAGACCATTAAAACATGCCCTTTTAAAATTAAGAGTTTTTGTTGGCCCCTTACAGTTTTGTTTTTTTAATTCAATCTCAAAGGAGACTGTGTTGTGATCACAGTTTCCCTAAGGTTGTCCTATTTCAACATTTGATACCGTATCGATATTATTTGTGATAACTAAATCCAAGATAGTTTCTTTTCTAGTAGTTTCCTGTATAAGGTAATAGATAATGATCCCTGAGTGTACTCAAGAACCTGCACCCCTAAGCTGAACTGCTGGTCTCATTTATTCAGTTTCTTTCAGGGTAATTAAAGTCACCCATTATTAGAACTTGCCCAAGCATAGCTGCATTTCCAATCTGTAACAATAATTGTATTTCCCCACTTTCAGTTATATTGGGGGGTTTCTAGAATAATCCATTTAATATTCTTTTGGAATGTGCTGCTCTGTTTGTAGTTTTGAGGTGCCTTCTTCTGTACTGGTGATACTTAGTAATACCTCCCTATTGAGTATACTAACCCTCCCCATCTCCTCCCCATGACTAGTTTATTCATCCCTTATCCCCTCTACACTTCCTATCCCATTACATTCATCTAGTGACTCCCCCCACCTACTTGTTTAAAAACTCCTCCAGCCTTTCCATCATCCTATCGCATAGCACAAATGCTCCCTCATCATTAAGGTGCAATCCATCCCTGCTATAGAGATTGTACCCAAGCCAAACTGTGCTCAATGAGCACAACTCCATTTCCAGTGGAATATCAGTAAGTGCTTCAGTTCTCCTCTCCTGTTCTCAAATTTTAGACATGCAACATGCTCACACCTCCCACAGAGGTATGGACCCTGGAAAAAAAAATCCCCTTTTTTGCACTATAAGTCTGCCCCACCCTTTTCTTTGAACTCCTTCATTTTATTTAAACTCCTACAGTTTTACTAGAACTGCACTCCCTCTTTTTATTTAACTCCTACACTTTTACTACAACTGCCCTCCCCCCTTTTATTTAAACGTCAACACTAGAACTGCACTTATACTAGAAGTGTTTGCAAGCTCACAAGTTCGCCCCTTTCCCTGTTTTTATTAACTTCTGCCTACTCACCTGGAAAAAATGAGTGCTCACAGCAAATAATCACACTTTACTTGCAAGAAGTAAATTCCAGTGTATAATCCAATAATAGTTTTACTCAAAGCTGTGTGATACAGTGGGCATATGCTTAAAGGAAGCCATGTTTAAAATGATAAAAAAATGCAGGAGTAAAGCCTTTGTGGGCACATTTGCATGTCCCTGCCATGTTTTTCAGAATGCAGTGTAATGACTGTATTTCTTGGAATTCTGGACATGAAACAATTTTTTCCTTGTTTTAGACATTCAAATGCGAACACAAATATACTATTTATTTATTGTATTACTGTATGGTGGAGGGCTTCTATTGCTCTTTTGCCCACCATAAATTAAATGATTGTTGTTGTAAACTACCTCCTTAAAATATAAACTATGCAAGCTAAGGAACCTGCCCTTCGCTGATGAGAGGCAGTAACCGTGAAAGAGCTGTACACAAATTTAGTATGCTCCTTCCACAATAGAAAAAATCAAACTTTGGGTGCCCTCTACATCCAGGGGCCTATCAGGCTTCCTCCTTTCCATATTTCTCATTACTCTTACATTGAAGGCTCAACACTTAAACTTTCGATGAGGGTCCCTAGTACTTTCCATACTCCTGTAACTGTTAACTGTTAACTTAACACTGAATTTCTATGCTAACTTGATGATGAGATAAACAAAAATCTCAGCTAACATATTTTTATTCAGCACCGATGTGTATCACTCATTATAGTCCTGTGTGGCATGCTGTTAAATTATTTTCACATTCTGCTTTGTCTTTATGCATTATAATTAGAGTATAATGCTAGTTTGAGTCACTGTTAGAAATATCAGGAAAACAAGCATCGATTGTTTTTGTTTACTAAATTATATGTACCAATATTTACAAGTATATGACTTTATCATTTGATATTAATTAGAGTGGGATATTTAGCAAATAAAAATGAAAAACGAAAATTATTTTCCATCTAAGATAATTAATTTCTGAACTATATCAGGTAATTAGGTGGGCATGCTGCTTTTACTTATAGGAACATTTAATCAAAAACATCAGCATAATTAAACAGATTTGAAAACTCCAAATCTACGAATCTGTTAGCACAGCAAGCTTGTACAATTTTACAACCAGATTTCTTTTCCCATTTACCTCCTAATCATGGAAGGTAGAATACCAGTTCTTGAAATGCAAGGTAACTGGGAAGATATTTGTTGCAACATAGTCTAAAGTGAATGGCAGAAGGTCAGGGGTCTTGTAAAAGCTGGAACAGAACGGGCCGGAACAAGCCATTTATAAAATAATTCAATACCAATATCACTGGGATGTGTTGAATACTATTAAGAATAGTATTCAAGAACCAAAACCAATTAAATATAATGCTTTATTAAACCTTTAAAAAACTAAATATCATCTGGAACAGGCTAAAACAAGCTGGAACCATCTCTTTATAAAGGAAATTCATGAGAATTCATGTAATAAGCTTAATACATGACACCAAAACTAATTTAAAATACCTGTTCCGGGCCAGAATACAATATTTTGCAAAATGACCCAGAACGACAGCTTTCCAGGGAGTCAGAACACCAAAATTCAGCAAATACCAGGTAAGAGGTTTCCACAGAAACCAATTTCAAACAGGCTAAAACAGGCCAGAACACACTCTTTATAAAGGGAATTTATGCTAAAATCATTGGGATGTGTGGAATATAATCGAGAACTACATTTAAGAGCCAAGACACATCTGATAGTAGGCTTTATTACCCCTTTAACAAACCAGAGTACAATTTTTGTATTATATAAGCCAGAACAGTGACTTTCCAGAGGGTCAAAAATACCAAATTCAACAAATACAAATTACTAGGTGGGATTAATGTAATAAGCTTCATAAATTCCACAGAAACTGATTCTGGGCCAGAATACAATATTCCCAAAATTACCCAGAACAGTGATTTTCCAGAGAGTCAGAACTCCAAAATTCACCAGATATACATGACTAGGTGGGATTAATGTAATAACCTTCATAAATGTACAGAAACTAATTTAAAATACCTGTTCCGTGCCAGAATACAATATTTCACAAAATGATCCACAACAGCGATGTTCCAGAGAGTCAAAAATACCAAAATCACCAAATGCACATCACTATGTGAATTTTATAGTTCTGACCCTCTGGAAAGTTTTTCAATTTTTCTAAATATTGAATTCTGTCCTGGAACAGCTACTTGAAATTAATTTCTGTGGAATTTATGAAAGTTATTAAAGGTTATTCATGTGGATTTGGTAAATTTTGGAGTTCTGACACCCTGAAAAGTTGATTCTCCAGGTTATTTTACGAAATATTGTATTCCAACTGGAACGGGTACTTGAAATTAGTTTCTGTGGGTTAATAAAGCATAATATCAGATACGTTTTGGCTCTAAAATATAGCTCTCAATTATATTTAACACATCCCAATTATTGTAGCATGAATTTCTTTTATAAAGCCTGTTTTAGCCTGTTCTGGGTGATATTTTGTTTTTTAAAGATCAATAAAGAATTACATTGAAGTGATTTTGATTCTTAAATATTGTTCTCAATAGTATTCAACAGATCCCAGTGATATTGGCATTTTTTCTTTTATAAAAGGCTTGTTTCGGCCCATTCTATTCCGGCTTTTACATCGACTCGAAGGTCAGTGTTGTGTTAATTTACAGCCTGTAAAAGAATCATCACATTTCAAGGTTTTATTTCAAAATTCTAGGTGCAGGATTTCATAGACCTGGAATCTGAATCAAAGCAAGTCGTATCATTGCATTTTTCATTATAGACTATATGACCAGACAAGGGAATACAT
Organism: Discoglossus pictus; assembly: GCA_027410445.1. NCBI lineage: Eukaryota > Metazoa > Chordata > Amphibia > Anura > Alytidae > Discoglossus > Discoglossus pictus. The sequence continues at coordinate 413,306,116 of CM050165.1, read as the reverse complement.
GTCACAGAAGTTAAAATGGTACTTTTAAAGTGTTTCATTTACAGTAAGCCTTTGATCAAATCAATACGTATGAACTCTAATATGTCTATAAAAGCTGATTCACAGATATAACGATGATTGTGCCTGTTCTGTTACATTTAAATAAAGCTTCTCTTGATCAAATGTTAGTCTTTGCCTTAACATTTTTTGAAAGGATCTATCATAAAAGCATTTCCTGGCCCCATAACAGTGCCTATATTTTTAAGGGAGAAACACTTTTTCCTGCTGAGTATTTGATAGTGTCCTCCTATTTTTCAAAATAGCAGTCTTCTATGAAATGTAAGAGGACATAATACAGATTGTAATGATGGTGCTCAACTAACTGTTTAATTTATATTGCTAACCTCATGAGTTTAATATAACCAACAGACAGCTTAAAGAACCATTGTAAATGACAAAAATATATGTTTGAAATCTGTGAATCTGACTAAGAGCATAATCCTTTTTAATTAGAAAAAAATGGATGCCTCTTCTGGGCTCTTGAGGCATCCATGATACGTTAGTGAAGTTGGTTGTTTGAGAGGGTCATTTACATTCCTGGAGTAAAATGTTTGCAATTCCTGATGCAAGCTGTCTGTTTCAGAGACATCCTTAAATAAGTTTTTTGTTAAAAATATTGATCATAATATAAATCCAAAGAGTGCCCAAATCTATTTTTCCATGGATATAGATCTACCACCTGGGTATGCTTGTGTGATTGAACACATCAACGCTTAGAGATAGTTAATCACATGACATAATCACATTAGTTGACTGGCAAGACATATAAAATACATGTAATTTATGCTTAGTACACAACTTTTAACTCCACACAAAATGTTTAATAACAAGCTACTGTAGTTATATTTACTTATATACTTTTAAATTTCTGCAATAACTGAACATTTTAATGACCACTGAAGTCAAATTATGTGCTTTTGCACCATCAGATAGATGGCTGAATAGTATGTCATTGTCATGATTACATTGTTTAGTGACTAATATTACCAGTAATTATGGATATGGCCAGGGGACCATGACATTGTTGCATTGTGATTATGTATTATTGTGTGTGGTTATATGTTGCCTGTACATGGTTATCATGTATACTAGTATTATATGTTATAGAGGGAAAATGTGTATAGAACAGTAGAATACATGAGGATAATGTAAAAATACTCTGCACATAAACTTAACTGTAGAACATTGCATCCTCCCACATACAGGCATTGATAAACAGTTGCAAGCACTTGAAGTAGTCCTAAGCAAACACTTGAGATTAGCATCAAGGTTTTCTGTTCAACTAGCTATTGACATCTGTTGTTTAGATATCTAGTGAGTTTGATCTCAAGTGCTTCTATAACAACCAATATTGCAAAGCAAATGTGTTTCAGCACAAGGGTACAAAAGGGTGTGGTATGGGAGATGTATAAATATGTTGGTTCTATGATTCAATAAAGGTTCAGTTCTGGCTTCACATATCCAATGTGTGAGGCTGTTTCTGTGTTTGTATCCTGAATTGGGGAGTGGTCTTGCCATAGGCCACTAGTAAACTGTATCCAACATTCTCTGCCTGTACCTTTGGGCATTGCCCTTTTTAGAAAGCCACCTTTTGTGCCAGAGAGAACAAGAACCACACCATTCTGCTGGGGTAGGTGTGAACTTGGTTCATATCATGCCCCCTTGAAGAAGCAGATCGTGACAGTCATAGTATGTCAGTGGTTTAGAAGAATGTGTTTTGAGGGGTCTCAGAGTGCTTGTCTCCACTCTTGAACTTGCTGTATATATAATGATACTGCATAAGTTGAGGAATTTAAATCTGCTGTGCTGGGCTGGGTGAGGAATCAGTGCATGTTCTTAGTGCTATCTGGTTTGTATTTTCCATATTAATACAGACTGATTAAACATTATCCTTGGGTAAGTTACAATATCTTAAACGGTTAATTAAACATCTTATCTTTTGTCAGTTCAAGCAAGTGGAGAAACTTGTTACAATAAGATGTCAAATCAAACTCTGAAGATTAATATGCTTAATGCATCTGTATCATTTTAGCGGAACAGACTTGTACACTTATATTTCCTCATTTATAGTTTTTGTCTATTCCCTGTTAGTTTTATACTACAATTTCTACAGTATATAAAAGGGGAGAGCTGGCATTTGACTTCACAACTTCCCTTATTAGAACCATGTTCATACATGATTAGATTGTCAATGATTTCAAAATTATTTTCACCTATAGACTTCACTATTTCTTTTGTCATCTCTATATGTATGGGCTTTGTTTAAGAATTTTTATTTTTAATCTGACCTAGTTTAGGAAACAAATATCACAGGAAGCTAACATTTACAAAAGTCTCACTAAATATTGAATAACTGTATTGATTTCTCCCAAATTAGTGCTCACTTGGATTGCTGAAATAGCAACCTCAGTCCCAAACCATTGAAGATAAAATTTAAATTAAGTGATTCTTAAGTATCAGTTTGTCATTAATCAGTATCTGTGGGAACAATATTAGAACAAATCTGAATCCTCTTAAAGAAAATAAGTTGGGGATTCTAAATCTGTCTTTAGATGCTTAAACAGATTATAAAGCCTAAGTCGTGCGGGGTCGTAGGGATGAGCGCCTATGGTGCTCATCTTCACCAGCGCAGGGACCGCTCTCGGCGCTCCCTGCCTAAGTCTTACGGGGTTGTAGGGAGGAGCGCCTAGCGCAAATTCATCTGTGCATGTAAAGGACTGTTGGAATCAGCTTAAAATTAAAGTTGTGGGTAAACAGGTCCTGCTACATTCCTGACGTTCAGGGAGAAACTATAAATCTTTATCTTTACATAGCCTTCACAGCTCAGTGTCAGCAGATGTTGACATGAGTGTTTTTCTAAACAGACCTAAGACTTTAGATTATTAGCTATTATTAGTGTAATTAAAAAATTATTTTAACATACAAACATATGCTCTTTCACACCATGAGGTGCACTTACAGTGAGGTAACTGGCCCTTTAAGCCGCAGAAACTATGGCAACAGCTATTTTCGATGGCGAGCTAAACAGAAGAGTTCATAAGACTGATGTAAAAAGTTTAGATATTCTGATAAATAGGTTCCATATTTTAACTTAAAAAGTGTTATTATCAATTTTTACCTCTCCCAAAATATCTATTTACACATCTGAAGTTTTGATAAATCCAAACCTGTAGATTATATAACAGGTCTGAAAATGCATATGCCTCCATACTTCTGAACACGATATTTTAATGAATAAAAAAAAAATTGTGTTTGCCCTCTTAAAGAGTCATAGGGCAACATAGATATGGTGCTGTACATGGTAGTGTGCCATAATATATCCAGTAAAGAAGTGCATAGAAAAATAGCAACTTGGACAAAAATCATCATTGAGTAGATGGTATTTTATGTAAATATGTTGTTCTAGCCTTAATTAAAATATGTCAGCTCAAACTAAGATGAAAATACTATAATTAGTTCAACTCGTTGCACAGAAGGCACATTTTTTAGAATAGTAAAGGAAAACATATGACAACCTTTCCTAGTCTTGTCATTGGCAATAAATCTTGTCCAGTAGTCACAAAAAGAGTCTCTGCTGTGAGGATAAATGAACTACAAATAGTTTTAAAATAAAACTTTATCGACCTTTACAGGCATTTAATTTCGTTTTAAGTCTAACCTAGATAAGTTTATATTTCAGCTTGGTGATCTGGCAGGTTTTCTAAAACAAAGCAATATATCAACATGTTTTTAATTATAAATAAGTCATTTCAGGAACAAGGTTAATTTACTGAATATGGAAAACACAAAAAAAGAGCAGCAGGTACATTTTAATTTCTCAGATATTTACTCTGTAATTTAGCTTTTGCAGTTAAAGTAGGGAATGGATTTGGATAACATTTTTAAGGAATGTATTGTTTAGGGATTTAATCTTACAACACGTATTGCTTTCTATTTTTGTATTAACATAGCTTTTTAAATTTAAAATGAACAAGAGCTTAAATACAAATTCTGCTACTCCCTAGAAAATGTCCTTAAACTTTCTAAATTTTTATAAAAGGTATAAATAATTGTTCCCTGTGCAACACCGAGCGTACATATGTCATTATTCCATTGAAAGTGTTTTATAAAACGTGAATAACATAAAAAATTACAGGAACAGTTAATTTTATGTGAAAAATAAAAACATTGTATATTTGTGAACCTTAATTTGTTTTTGTAATTGCTCTGGACAAGATCCTTATATTCTAAGTGTGATCTGATTGAGAAATGTAAAAGATTAGTTAAGTAGGTAAAGTGTAGTGCCATGTTTGCCTTACAACAATAGATATAAATTTAATTGGAGATGATACCCTTCAATTACTGATTCCTCCATTATAGTGGAAATTCAGAAACATCCGTAAAATAAAGACAATCTGGTTTATTTGTACATAATACTCATGTGACATATTAGAGAAATGTCCAATGAAGGGATTAAAAGTTATTCTTTCTATCTATCTATCTATCTATCCATCTATCTGTCTATCTGTCTGTCTATCTATCTGTCTGTCTGTCTGTCTATCTATATATCTATCTATCTATTTATCTATCTGTCTGTTAACGATTGATGAAAGCAAATAAACTTTTACACAGAAAGACGGGAACACAGTGTTAAACTAGATTAAATGATCGGCCAACATCAAGATAAAATAAAACAATAATGATAGCCCTCTAGGTCAATAACATTGTAATTTATAACATAATCTATATAATATTACAACAGTATTACAATTGTAAGGTGTTATCTACAATAGATAACTAAAACCAAATAGTCAATCAATGCACTCAAAACCTATTCTAGCTTCAGTATACAAATATTTCTATAGATCAGGAGTGGGCAAGCTCAGTCCTGGAGAGCCCCACGTGCCAGGATTTGAGGATATCCCTGCTGTCTACAAATGAGTGAATCGTTTCTTAAGTCATCCTGATTTACTCACCAGTGCACAGAAAGGATATCCTCAAATAAAGCCCTGTGCAGGGATCTCCAGGACAAGAGTTTCCCACCCCTGATATACATCACATATAACACATAATCCTTTGCTAACTTCACAAAAAATAACTCTACCCACCCAATAAATAGAACACAAATTGATATTTGTACCAGTACTATAGGGATCTTAAAAACCTCCCTATTTTACCAGCCTTAGTACAGCACATTGCAGCTCCTGCAATTCTAAGTAAATCTGTGAAAAATATTAGTATTTTATGTTTTGTAAGGAAATACTAGCCTTGATATTAAGGGCCAAAGTATAAAAAACAGAAACGCCTTACCCATGTCTCAACAGAGTTAATAGTTCAGAGTCCATTGTTTGGAACATATTAAAAAGTACATTTTATTTTATAAGTAGTTCAAAAGAGAGAAAAAATGAAATCATTTTCTTGCAATAACATATTTGCCGCAGTATGTTTAGGAATAAAAATCCTCTTTCTACCTGACCTACTTAATAAATTGAACTGCATGCAGCCATAATATTCAGCATCTGTATTTGTCAAATGAATATAACATTACAAGCTAATTTCCCCACAGTATGATCACTTTTCTGATTATAATTGCATAATCTTGATTGTGTCAAATTGAATCCTTTTGGATTTTCAGAAATGCTTTTCAATCTTTGCCACTCATTATTGCTCTTCCTAACATAATGAGAAATCTTTAATACTTCTCTGATACAGACCATTACAACCCGCATAGATAATCTTGTAGGAAAAAAATTCATTTTCTGGAACAGTCAAACGTTGCTTCAACCTATTCACTGGTGAGAAACATATGAGTTCTGGTTTTAAATCATTTTGGGAATGCATGGCTGTGATAATTACATAGTAATATTACATAGTATTTTTACATAATATAGATAATTACTGCTTCATCCTAAAGAATATAAGCAAAGTTTGTTAAATTTAGCATAGTATAACAATATAGTTATACTATGTAAAAAATATTCCAGTTAAAAGACCACTGTGGTTCCAGAAAATGCACTTGTATGCCTAGAACTAAGCATATTAGTAGCTGGACATAACAGTTTTTTTTATAGAAAAATGCATTTTTGAATACTGTTTATGAACATAGGAATATATTTTGTGTTCGTTACTTCAATTCCTCAGAGCTTAATCATGAGGGTATCACAAATAATAGTTGTGGATCTTACGAATGTTGGCCACGCAATGTTAAATATTGCAGGCCCGCTTCGCCAAAGGCACTCATTGAACGCCCCATGATGAGCACCCAAGGTGCTCATCGCGAGACCTGCATGACTTGGCTGCAATGAGCACTGAAGTCGCTCATTGCAGGGCCGGCGCTAATCGCGAGCCCCGCAAACAGAGGTACGCAGTTGCGGAGCTGCAATAAATTACAAATTTAACGGCCCGAAACACGGAACTGGGAAGACTCGCAAAAAAGCACAAATATGCCTCAAATTAACTTACACACGCACACCAAGCAGTGGGGGAGAGCCACAGAGCCTGTGAGTGAGGTTGCAAGTGAATTTGAGGCATATTTGGAGTTTTTTAATGATCGAAAATCGCCTAAGTGAGAAAGAAAATGGCGGCCGAAAAAACTTAACAGGACGAAAATGAGGCTGAAAGTATTAAAAAAGAGCACAAAGTCAGTAACACTTAACCCAAGGTAGTAACACTCATTATGAGGCCCCTAAACTACATGGGGGGGGGGGCGAAGGCAATCATTGCTCAGCACGGAAGTTGTGGCTTGCCAAGGCCTGCAATGAATGGCGAAAGTACAACATTCCCAGCCTGAACATTTTATTCCCGTAATTTTTGACGGGCAAGTAGCTAGTGTTTATATATCTATCAGTGGAAGGATAAGTAGGGGAAGAAGATGCTGGGAGAAGTAAACAGACTTTGTTAGATAATTCAGTCATATTGAAATTGACACCATAATTCTTCCCCTTCACAAGCCCAGAAGCAATAATTTTGCATTAATCGATGCAACCACTGATATCCACAAATGAATATGGCCCTCTAGGGAGGCATTGCATCTTTTTTTAAATAAAAAAAGATATGTTTTTTTCAATATTTAGTCATGCTTTTAGTCAGATTAAAACATTGCATATATTTACATTTTCATTGCACAGCGGTCCTTTAATGGCTCTGTGCTAAAACAGGCTTTTTCAAAAAATACATATATTGTTTATTCTGAGTATACTTATAGGACCATTGTAGTGTTATATTGACTGTTTGCAATGTTATAGATAAGCTCTTGGACACTGCTATATAAAACTATACATTTCTTGCATGCTTGCTTTAATTTACTTTGATTTTTATATTAAGAAACTTATGCTAAACTTGGCTACACCCACATTACATCAGTATAGGGCTGGAGCCGCTGTGCCTGAATAATACTTTGTGGGTATATCAATTATAAATTAAAATTGAGTAAATAAATAGTATATAAATATTGTATTAGGGAGAAAAATATTGTCCGAAACATAATTCAAATAGTTGTGCTGTCAAAATAATGCAGAGTGTCCCATACAATTTCTATAATTCCATTTATTAAACATGACAGCTTATACCATTTAAAAATACGTATTTTATTAGTTAAATAAATACATTATTAATTATATTAGAATTTGAAATCAAACAACACAGGTGATGATGATATAATAGTGGTGGAGTCAAGCACAGCTTACCAGTTTCTAATGGACGGACTTCAAAAGCAAGAATGAAAGTGATAGTGTACAATAATTGGAAGGAATGGAAATGATAAATTATTGTTAAACTTTGCATGCTTACCTATGAAAGGAGGCTTCAGGGGTTGATACAGGGTCAACTCGCAGGGTTCCTTTCTACTACTGACCAGCTTTAGGAGACAGCTTAAATAAATAACACAGTTCTACCATAACATAATTCTAACAAATAAGTCTTCACAAGAAGATTATTTTTATTTAGCAGGGTGCAGCATAGTTATAGAAAAAAAAGATAACTAAATATTTTAACAAAAAGTAATTAAACAGTGATGTCATTTAACAACATTACTAGGTAATGTAATTAAGATAACTAGATCACAAGGCCAACTTAACCTAAATACGCAGGGCTTTTGCATAATATGTGACTGGTTAGTAAGCTGGTTATTTGCATCTCTCAGAAGGTGGCCTTCAGTTTACCTCTTAGATCTGCCTTTGCAAACAGTAATTTGATTATACCTCCCCAGGTCACACAGTATACCTTGAATTAATATAAAAATAATAAAGATACATACAAATATCAGGCATGTTTATTAAATTAATGTAAATGAATATAATTACTATTGCAAGCTGTTACCCACAAATCTAATGAACCCATTATTATAGTATAGTGAAACCATCAACTCTATAGTGTAGTGAATATAACCAGAGCTGGACATGGTACTCCAGTACAGTGAATCTCTAAGCCTAGAGGCCTAGGGCCTCATTCTATTATCGGCCGCAGCCGCTGCGGGGCCACAAGGACCGGCCGCAAGCTTTCCGGCTATTCTATTCCCCTCCGGCCAGGGATTCCGGCAGGCTTGCGGCCGGTGCCTTGATATCTCTTGCGGCCGATCGCGCCGGAGGAAAGCCTTTGATCTAAAACGGCCGCAAGGAAATCGGCTGTAAGAAAAGCCTGGTTGCTATTCTATTGCTCCGGGAACCCTGTCTGCAAGGCTAAAAACGAGCCGCAGCTTACTTGCAGCAAACAGGTCCCGCTAGCACCAATTAAGCACATAAAATAGCTCAAATAAAGCCATCCTGCACTTTGCGGAGTCTATAAAGTGATATTCGGTGTTAGCAAAAATAGCACATAATTACCCTATACTCAAATCCGTAAAATATATATTTTTTAATATACGTAAAATATACATGTAAAAAGTCCAGAGTGCTTGGAGCACCTCAGACACGCCCATGCCGCAGCCGGAAAATAAACAGTTAATTTGAACTCGGGTTTGGGCTGATGTGCAAGCTTGAGAGGGGGTTACTTGTAATCCTCATGTCCCCCAATATGATCCCTAGCATTTACAGAGCTGTACAGTGCAGGCTTGAATTTATTTTTGCGTTTTTAGATTTCAGAGCTTACGGCCGGTTTCAAGATATGCGGCCGGCCGTAAGGGGAGATCCTTGAGGGGCCGTATAATAGAATAGAGAGTTAACTGAACCCCCGCAAGGAATCGCAGCCTTACGGCCTATTTACGGCCGATAATAGAATGAGGCCCCTAGTGTAAACAAAATAATTCACACAGCGCTGACTGGCACATGGTGGATTGTGACAATGCACTACATAGTGCATGCTCTTTCAATAGAACTGAATTATAATCTTATCAGCTTCTACTGCAAAAAGAAAATAAACCAGAATTAGACATTAAATGAACAGCTAAATACACAACATAATTTCATACCGCATAATGGTTAATAAATTAAAGGCTGTGTTACTTATTTTTGCCTTTTATAAACATTTTCAATCCTAGTTCTTCAAAAGCCCACATTGTGAATTTGGGTTTCAGTGGTGTTTAATGCATTGTTACACATATCATAGCTTGTCTCCAATCGACAACTGATCATCTAAGATTTGGTGATCACTACTTTATTAACACGCCCATGTTTTAATAAATTTGAACATCTAGACCCTGAATTAGGTTCTTTCTATATGCGTCAATTACTTACATTACATTATAATTTATTTGTTGGATCACTATTTACCTTTATATGCCAATGTTTATATTAGTGAAAACTGCTATATTCAAAGACTGTGATTATATAATAGGTCCAGATTGTTTACTGATTGCCAGCTGGATTTATAATTAATTCACATCTCTAATAATAGATTAGATGAACATGTCGAAAGCCCCCTCATAAAATGAAATAAAAATGCAACGGCAGTAGAAATGTTTACATAACTTGTGTTGAGGCATATTGAACTGATATCTTAAATATTTATCAGTAAAACATGCTTAAATGGGAATTTTCTGTATGGTATAAAATATATGTAGAAAATGGTAAAGTAAGTTTACTCTGATTTGTGTTATACTGCTTTTCATGGTCCCTCACTAATCTCTACCAAACAATGACTAGTGTAGTGACCCACAAAGCAGATTTAGAAAAAACGTGTCCTGAGGACAAATAGAATCCCTTCAATTTGTGCAGAGTGGCCATGTGAGGTACGTTGTCAGAAGATTTGTGTTGTTCTGTGATTTTGGCTGGCATTATACAATATATTTGTTACTTATTGTGTCCTCTTGAACAAGACTCTTACACAGGTAGATGAAACTTGTTTTCATTTATTTTGGATGTATATGCTAGAGAAACACTACATCATACGTCATGGAGCCTCTTAATTATTGATGGGCAAACGTTTTTAACTTGAATGACTGCATATGCATTCCATTACAAGAGGAGCACAATAGATTTAATACATAGCAAAAATGTAAAAATCACTTTGTACAAGAGCTTGAGGTATAGTTAATAATGTAAAGTGTTATCGGCATGATAGAAGAAAGTGATCGGGTAAATAATGTTTATTATTGGGAAGAGTTTTGCTCTCACACACAAGAGAGAAGGGTTAGGAACAAATGTTTATTTTATTTAGTGTAGGTGGGAGTAGTTTAAGGTGATATAGTGGAGTTAATGGGCCCAAGCCCAAGGCACAAGGGTATGAGAAGAAAGGGGTTTTAGGTAATAAAATTCTCATAGGGGTACTTGAGCTTAAGCAGAGGGGTTACAAACCTCCCAAGTTCATTTATATTAAATTTTAAGCATTGCGGCAAGGTAGGATATAACTTTCAATGTACTGAGAGCTGTTACGAATTATGTAACAATTCTTGATAGGGGTTTAGCTGGTGGTGCGGGATATTATTTAATGTAAGGTTTAAGCCCACTATGAAAGCGGCTAGATGTCTACCAGAATAAGTTGTATTAAGGTAGATTTTTGTACAGGAGCCATTTAATTACAGTTTAGGTAACATTTAATTTAGGGAAAAGAACATTTTATACATAACAATTACTTGCATAGGGTTGCTGTGGGTGGAGTGTAATAGTGTAAAGTAGCTTTTTGCATGGAAAGTTCACTTGAGTAGCTATTATTTTATTATTACCTATTATTTATAATGTGCCAATATATCCCACTGCCGCTAGTGCCTTTATAAAGATTTTTCAGTTCCTGTATGAACTGCACTGTCAGGCTTCAAACTCTGGTCTGTGCTTGTTGCAACAACTCTTCTTTAAAGCTGGCCCAACCTGCTCTCCAAATGCTCTACGATCAGTAAACATGTTTTTTTTTGCATTGTAAAATTCACAACAGCATAGTCTTTTCCTTGAGTTTTCATAATGCAACTTTTTCACTGGCACTTTTATTTCTAGTAGCTTTGTTGCTTGCAGTGTTGATTTTAACAGGAACAAACCCTCTGATATAATAATATCCACTTATTACATCAGACACGTTAACCCTGTCTCTCTCAGGCCTCTCTGGCCAAGATACTTCTGCAAACCATCACTTATAAATTGCAGTACAGAAGGGTGCTTAACTTCAGGGCTGGAATGGACATATGGTCCTTTTTAGCCTAAGCCTCATGTATTTAACTTCCGAAACATTATAACAACATTGCACAGCTTTGTCACAGCAAATATCACATGCCTCCTATTCAATCCTTCTTATTGTCTCTAACATAAAAAAAAATTGTTCTTACACATTCTAAGGAACTGCTAAATTGTAACAATGTAGCAACAGACCAGAGCCTTTTTCTCTCTCCCCATTGTCTCTCTTTTTTATCTCCATTGTCAGTACAACTTCTAACAAATTATTATATATCCATTTTGTGTTTCTTGACACTTGTTTACTTTTGGGTTAAACAAAAAATAAAGATATATTTAATTGTCAAGATCTCTAAAGATAAATCAAGAGCATATTGGATTAATACATTTTTAAACAAATATTCTTCACCATATATAAATATGCTTATTACTGTAATCAACCTAGTCTAATAGGCATAAAAACTTTTCTATTCATCTTTCGCTACAGCTTCCAGATGGCTTCAGAACATCAGGGGCATGTTTAGTTTGCAATGTTTTTAAATTAATTTGTCTTAGAAAATTAAGATTCCAAATCTTTATATTTTTGAATTCAATGGGGTGGGAGTTATGAAACCTAATCTGGCTCTGCTCATCCTTGATGACCAGGAACCATCTGCTAATCTTCCTCCAAAGCAGAAATTAAAAGATTCCACGCTGTGCCTAACCATTTGTGATCAATCTGTTGGCTCTGATAGCTTATCACAGAGGAAAATGGAGTGGAAAATAAAAACATGAGCTTTTAAACAATTTATTGTATTTTAAATAAAGTAGGAAAGAGAACTATATAACATAATTTCTAGTTATAACTATGTTGTGAATCAGTCTTTATTTTTTAAAATGTCAAGTGTTAAGCAGCTGAGACCAACCATTTTCAAAAAGCAGATACATAATTTGTATATATTTCTGGCAGACATGATGTAGTGTTTATATAAAATATAGATGTACCCTTGGATATCCATACAAGTACTTTCATAAGCATGTTTTCTGAAGTGGAATAATGTATGTATATACTCCTGAAAACTTTTTCTCTATTACTTATGCTATTGGTTGAAGTTGATAATTATACTTGAGATGTCATAATGTAACAAGCAGAATGCCAAGTAAGTTTTATATACCAGTATATTGCTACACAGAATTATTTAGGCAACTACAAAGTCAGAGGTGCTCAATCTGAGAATAAACAACACCTTAGAGAGCAGCTCACTTTTGCCCTTCATGTATGTTTTGGGTTAGTGGTTGCTCACTGTGGCTTAGGGAGTACTGACGAGGCACACAAAGGCCGAAACGTACGTCTGGGGTCTGTTGTTTCTCCTGTTCAGGGTAGAATTGCTTGCTATTTTAGATGTGGATCACTCTTTTAAGTAGGTTACCAGGTCTATAGACCAGACCTACCAATGTGTGGTTCATTCTCAGACGTTATATTAATCTCAGCAATTCACTCCACATCAGAACATCCTTCATGGAGGAAAATCAGATCCTTAATAAGGATTTGATATCATACAAGAAATAGCAGCTCACACTGCTTAGTGCAGAGACAGACTGCCTGTTTATTCTTTTTCCAAACACATTTAAGAAAAACCAAAAACAATAAACCCACATCTCCCCCTCTCACTTTCTTTAGCCAACCCCCTCTTCATAATAATATTCCCTGTATGTGTGCTTACTGTGACCCCCCCCATCCTGTTACAAGGCTATAAATCCCACTCCTTGGTCACTAGATAAACCAGCACTTGGGGAAATCTTGTTAGGTCACTTCAGATTGTACATTACATCAATTATATTGCCACAGTACATTAATAACAGCACATACAATTTAACCAAGAAACCATGACAGTAACTATATGCACACATTCATATTTTTAAACATGACACATTAATGAAAGACAAATCGTCACAGTCCTTAAAACACATCTCATGTCCATTTTGATAGCCTTAGATATAAGCAATCACATGTGTTAGGGTCCCAAATAAAAGGGTTGCTTGTAGAGTTCGGGGGACACCCAAAATCATTCATGACAGCTTTTTAGAAACATTTCATTTTCAATGGTTTGTAGCATTATTTTTTTATGATATTCTAGCTTATATAATCATTTTGTGAATTTCAGACTGTGTTATATATGTTATTTAGGCCTCCATCCAATTGCAAGCCCGGAACTACCTTCACATAGGCAGCATGTATGCAGGTTAGAAATTTGTTAAATTTCCGGCTGTATTCAATTGACTCAAGCCCGCAATTATAGGGCTAAAGCCTAAAACCTTACACCATGAACCTGTACGTAGCAATTCAGGACATTATCATGATCAATTAAGCAAGCCCGTAAGTTACAATTTAGACAGAGCCAATAGTAACCGAGACCATCATCATGACGTCAGTAAAACATGGAGTTTAAACTACAATCAATTAGTGCTTAGAAGCCTGATCTGCAATTGGACTCACAATCCAGAAAAGTAGAAATCAATAAAAATCAATAAATAAACTGGTCTAGTTCATGTGGGTGGCCTGATACCTCCTTGATTCCTGGGATCAAAAGAACACGGAAATAAAAGGTAGAATTTTTTTATTGCAGATTTGCCAGCTTGAGACTGTTGTGCAATTAATTTCAATGCCTTTCATTGCTTTCCCAGTATTTTCACTTTCAATAGTGTTTTATTAGAATGCATACCATAATACAACATTGTGATCATTGTGAGTTTTGTTAGTTATATTACATTATCTTTCTCAATAAAACATTTTCCAATTATTTACTGACTGGACCTTCTTATTTTAAATTTTTGATTATTAATATATCTATAACATAACTATAAACTCAATTTAAATTAAAAAAAATGTGCAGAGGAAAAAAACAAAAGCAAAAGAAAGAAGAAAGAAGAACAAACTAGTTAGCTATACAATATTACAAGTAACCTGGGGCGTCATTTAATTTGGGGCTGTAAATTGCACGTAACTTCCAATTTTGATACTTTTGAGCTGTGTGCTCAAGTAGCTCTACTTTTACATTCCTATTCAATTGGCCGCTGTCACAAGTTAGTCCACCTTTTCCGATAATCGCAAACCTTGCTGTCGGAAGTAGCATCTACGGGTCTGAACATGAAGCCTGTATTGCCAGCTATCAAAACAGCCAATGGAAACGGAGATCGGCATCATAATATCCTCCAAGCCCTACAGGCTTTGAAGCCCATAGGACTTGGATAAATACAGTTGGCAACCCTGCTGCAGGGTCCCCACATTAACCTCATGATACGAGGGTCCCGATTGGGACCCCCCACAGCATTTAAAAATGTAAAATTCCCAGAAGCAGGTCTTTAAAGGGCCCGTGGCACACTAGTGGTTAACCCTATGCGCCGAGGGTATTGTTAGGGTTATTGGATTAATGGGGTATAGTTAGGGAGTAAGGGGTAATGTTAGGGTTAATGGGGTATAGTTAGGGTTAATAGTTTAGTGAAGTGCTTACACTATGTCATGCAGGTCCTGGAGGACCCTCATGGCACTTATAGTGTTAATATAGGGGTTAATAGTGTCCTGTAGGGGTTTATATAGACCCCTAATGGACGGAGGGGGTTAATTATAGTCTCATGAGGGTCTATGTTGACCCCATGACAGATGAGGTTAATTTTAGGTGCCAGGGGGGTACTTATACTACCCCCGTGGCAGGGTTTAATTGTTCTATTTAGCACGGGTACTTTAAGGACCTTTAAGGTCCTTTCAGGACGCGCAAGGCAGGATTTTTTAATTTTAAATGCAGTTGCAAGGGTTAATGTAGGGACAGTGCGGGGGTCCCAGTAGGGACCCCCAGCATTAGGGGGGTTATTTTAGGTGCCGTGGGGGTACTTGAAGTACCCCCGCAGCATGTGGTTAACATTTTAACTGCCGTGGGTGACCCTCCAGGGGTCCCAATGAGGACAACGCAGCATGGGGGTTCATGTTAGTTACTGTGGGGGTATTTACTGTACCCCTGTGGCATGGGGTTAACCACTTATGTGCCGCAAGCCCTTTAAGGACCTACGGCATGGAATTTGACATTTTTAATGCTGCAGTCGACGCCTACAGCAAGAGGTTGATATGAGGACCATGCAGGGGGCCCAATAGATTTTCGAGTCTCCTCCGCCTCGGGCTCCTCCCCAGTATTAGTATAATATATTGTTGGCGTCATAGTATAGTGATGCTCATTGGTGACTCCAACCAGGGTTTCCAGATCTTCTGGAATTGGAGAGATCTATCTAGGATGGTGTGGGTTAATCTCTCATTAATGAGTAAATAGTTAATCTTTCTAATTATCTCCTCAAAATTCTAAGCTGATGTCTTCCATCTACTGGCTATGTGTTTTGTTAGCCAGAGCCAGTAGTTGGAATTATTTATTTTGGTGCTGAGATAAATTTCTAGTATGAATCCCCAGTAGGCAAGACTCTAGCATGATTGGAGTCACCTTCTTGAAGAGTGTGGTGGCAAGTCAGGCTAATTGTCCCCAGATATTCTAAACCAATGGGCATGACCACCAGATATGGATGTGGTCTCCTATTTGTTGGCATCCTATGAAACATTTATTGCTGTCTTGCGAAATAATTTTCTGTAATTTATCGGGCGTGCAGTATTCTCTCCGTAGGACCTTGATAGATGACTCCAAAAGAGCTGAATTAAGTGAGCCTCTGGATGGGTTCAAGCAGGATTCTGTCCACTTGTCCCAGTCCCTCTATACCTCTAGATCCTCTTCCCATTGCAACATACATTTGTTTTTTTTATTGCTGGCAGTTCAAGTAAGAGTGACCCCACTATGCCTTTGGAGATAATGGGTGCCTGGTTCTTTTGATGTCTTACTAACCCAGCTTCTGAATTTTAAATAATTATAAAATTATGTGGGGGGCAAGTCATGTGTTGTGCAGACTTGGTCATAGGTCAGGAGATTATTATTAATAAACCAAGTCCCTATCCGGTCAAGGTTTCTGGAGATTCACCAGAGTTTAGAGAGTGCGTTTGAGCCTGCATAATTTGGAGGAAAGACATTATAGACAGTAGAGGCGTCAGCCTGGTGCTGAGCAGGTGCCTAGGGTTGGCCAACCCCAAAGAGTTCAAAGTTATAGAAATCATAGGGTTTTGGTGGGTTGTGAAGGGGGCTAGATCTTTAGGGAAAAAAATTGTTTATCCAAGCTATGTGGGATCATATGTTGATTCTCCGTGAAGACCCAGGGTGGCTGGTGCGTACTGGAAAGTGCTAGGGTCAGATGGGTCAATTGAGCTGCTTTGATGTAGTACCTCAAGTTGGGACACGAGAGCCCGCCTCTATTTTTATGCCTGAGCATTACCTGCTTGGAGATACAAGGGCGTTTATTTCCCCATATAAACCTGAATATACTATTTTGGTATGTATCTAATTCTTTTAGTGAATGGGATGGGAAGAGTCCTAAAGAGAATCTTTACAGAATCTTGAGCAAGATGCTCATTTTGGTGGCCGCTATGTGGCCCATCGACGAAAATTAAAATGTTGCCCATTTCTGCAAGTCTTCAGTCAAAGTTTTGTACATAGGGGGGTAATTTGCCTGATATAAATGGTATATTTTAGTTGTAAGAGCTTTAGTCTTCTCCATATTTAGCTTGAGGCCTGAAATTGTGCCAAACTCCTTTATTGTGGTCATGAGTGCTGGGATATTTAAATTTTAAAGTACAGTAGTGTATTTATATTTGCTTTTACAGTGCTACAAACAGGTGTTTAACCCACTTGCGAGTCCTATCTAGTTCTCGTAGAATTTGTTTATACATTTGCCATTTTACAGGTTTGAAGGTGATTACAGCCTTGTTAAATTTTTGTAATTGAATATAGATTTTGCATTTTTAGCACTGGTAGCATTTACGGGCTTGAAACTTGCAAATGAATTGCGGGTAGCTAGAAGAAGCCAATTGAATATCAATCAATGTTACAGGCTACATTACAGGCTCCAGTAATTACAATTTGGCCAATCAAATGGGGGCCATAGTATTGTATAAGTGTGTTGTTGAGATGTTTCCATGTGTTTAGAAAATGTATGCTGCATTTTCAGTCATGGCCAGTTCATGAGGAGTTAACTGGCAGTTGGAATGTGGTGATGTAATCTGTAACTGTCATGTAAATAGTCGTGTATTAAAATTTGCTCTACTGCATGAGACATAAAAAGTGTTTCTGTTAATTTAATTTATTATTTTGCCAAGCCTGCTTTTTGCCTGCTGTGTTACTGTTAGATCCAATTCTGAAGGGATCTACATATGTTCCTGGTCCTGTGTCCTGAGGTCTTGAGACGGTTTCTGGCCTGTAGAACCAGAAGTGCTGAGATAACCAGAACCCTGACAACCCAGGGGTGTTCCTGTAACAATAGGCAGGAATGTTTGGGGGTGAACCTGGTCCCCCTCACTCCTGGGTTGTGACAGTCACATAGAAATTGCAGAAGGTTTTGTCCATAATGAAGTTAATTTCCGAAGCACATATATTGCAATGTGACACAGGCCATCTGATAATTAGTGACCAGGAAAAGGCAGATGAGCTAAATAGGTTCTTTTCGTCGGTATACACAAGGGAGGTACCAGTGTTTGGGACACCGCAACATAATGGGCATACACTACCATCACAAAATAATTGGTTAACGCAGGAAGAAATCCAAAAGAGATTGGAGAAAATAAATGTTAATAAAGCCCCAGGTCCTGATGGAATACATCCAAGGGTACTGAGGGAGCTGGGTTCTGTAATAGCCAAACCATTATACCTAATCTTTCAAGACTCACTCACTACAGGGTCTCTACCGGATGACTGGAGAAAGGCGGAGGTGATACCTATATTTAAGAAGCGGTCTAGAGCAAATCCAGGGAATTATAGACAGTGAGCCTCACATCTGTAGTTGGGAAGCTTTTAGAAGGGTTAATAAGGGACAGAATACAAGAATATGTCTATTTGAACAGGATTATAAGTAGGAGTCAACATGGATTTATGAGGGATAGGTCATGTCAAACAAATCTAATTAGTTTCTATGAGGAGGTTAGAAGGAACCTGGATGGTAACTCAGTGGATGTAGTCTTTTTGGATTTTGCAAAGGCTTTTGATACAGTGCCACATGGGAGACTATTGTGCAAACTAAGAGATACAGGAGTTGCAGTAAATATCTGCTTATGGATTCAGAGCTGGCTAAAAGACAGGAAGCAAAGGGTTGTTGTAAATGGAACATACACCAATTGGACTAATGTGGTAAGTGGGGTTCCTCAGGGTTCAGTATTAGGTCCTCTCCTTTTTAACATATTTATTAATGACTTAGAGGTAGGTTTAGAGTGTGGTGTCTCCATTTTCGCTGATGACATGAAGTTGTGCAAGGTAATTAAATCAGATAGTGATGTGCTTTCCCTCCAAAGGGATTTACATAAAATTGAGGAATGGGCATCTAAATGGCCAATCTAATTAGTTTTTATGAGGAGGTTAGTAGGAACTTGGATCAGGTCAACTCAGTGGATGTAGTCTTTTTAGATTTTTCAAAGGCATTTGATACAGTGCCACATGGAAGACTAGCAAACTAAGGGATACAGGAATTGCAGTAAATATCTGCTCATGGATCGAGAGCTGGCTAAAAGACAGGAAGCAAAGGGATGTTGTAAATGGAACATACTCCGATTGGTCTAATGTGATAAGTGGGATTCCTCAAGGTTTAGTATTAGGTCCTCTCCTTTTTAACATATTTATTAATGACATAGAAGTAGGACTCGAAAGTAGTGTCTCCATTTTTGCTGATGACACTAAGTTGTGCAAGGTAATAAAATCAGATAATGATATACTTTCCCTACAAAGGGATTTGCATAAATTAGAGAAATGGGCGGCTAAATGGCAGATGAGATTTAATACAAATAAATGCAAGGTTATGCATTTGGGAATGAAAAATAGCCATGCAATTTATAATCTTAATGGATCAAATCTAGGGGTATCAGATATTGAAATGGATTTGGGAGTACTAGTGGACAACCACCTAGGTAGCAGTGCTCAATGCCAAGCAGCAGCTGCAAAGGCAAGTAAAATATTAGCATGTATTAAGAAGGGTATAGAAGCAAGGGGAGCAAATATAATTCTACCACTATACAAATCCCTAGTATGCCCTCATTTGGAATATGGAGTACAATTTTGGGCACCACTTCACAAAAAGGACATTTTAGAGCTGGAAAAAGTACAGAGAAAGGCTACAAAACTAACAAGGGGAATGGAGGGGCTAAGTTATGAAGAAAGACTAACCAAACTAAACTTATTTTCGACAGGAAAAAGGAGTCTACGAGGGGATATAATTACCTTATTTTTTCTTTTTTTTAATTACCTTTTTTCTGTTTGCCTTCCTCTGGATCAATTAACAATTAATAATAAATAGTCCACATATCAAAAAGATCAATAGAGATCTAAAAAGGTTGAACTTGATGGACTAACTCTTTATTCATCCTCCAATACTATACTATTAATAATTATTTAACAACGAATTAATTAATAACTAATCTGCATATTGCAGATCAGAGGAGATCTTAACAGGTTTAACTTGATGGACTGAAAGTATTTTTTCAACCTTAATTACTATGGCCCTTATTCAATTGCAATTTGGCCAATTGAATATGGGTCTAAATAAGCACATAAACTTTTTTTTTTAAAGAAGTTTTTAGTTAGTAAACATCTATCCAAAAGCAAGGTTTTCACTAACTAAAAAACTTCTTTAAAAAAAATATGTTACTGGCCCCTTTGCCTAGAACTCACTCTACGAAACACCATCCATCTTGGGTGTTTATGGAAAATTATCAAATGTCTCCACATAGTTGGGATAAGTTGGTTTGGATTCCTGAGGATTCTGCCCCTTTTATAACTCATCAAAACCCCATGATCTCCTTAACGCTTCAGGCCTGGAGATGGGCTAACTCTAGGCATCGACTTAGCACGGAATTATCACCTCTTCTCTCAGTTATGTCCTTTCCACAAATTCTAGCAGACTCAAGCTCTATGTCTAAATTCTGGTGGACCTCCAGACGCTTGGATCGCATAGGGAACTGGTTCGCCAATGACAAACTACTGACCTATGACCAATTTTGCACGACTCACGACTTGCCAACTACGGAACTCTATAATTACTTAAAAATTAGAAGTTGGGTTACCAAGATGGTTAAGGATTCCGGACCCCCCAGAGCCTCCTGGCTATCGGTTTTCTGTAAGAATCTCCCACTTGCCAAGGGTAATCTGAGTTCTCTGTATAACACTTTTCTGGGCACTACGGGGGGCCAGAAACCCAAGTTTATGCTGCATTGGGTAAATGATCTGGGGGTAGAGTGGGACTGGAACAAATGGACTGAATCTTGCTCCAATCTTTCAAAAGGATCACTTAATTCGGCTTTATTAGAAACATCAATCAAAGTCTTACACAGGGCCTATTGTACTCCCGATAAAATGCAGAAGTTTAGGCCGCAGGAGAGTAACAAATGCTTTAGGGGATGCCAGGATGTGGGGGATCAAATACATGTATGGTGGGCCTGTCCACGCGCCCAGAATCTCTGGGAACGATTGACCCGTTTAAGTCTCCACACTTTTTCAAAAAGAAGTAGCTTCTTCAATTGAATCCTGTTTACTGGGGGTTCATATTAAAAACTTGTCGCCATCCCAGAACAAGTTGTTTCAAATAATGGCATTAGCTTCAAAGATTCACATAGCCAGTAGATGGAAGGACATGAATCTAAACTTTCAAGAGGTAATCAGGAAGATTAACTATTTACTCATTAATGAGAGGCTAACCCATATTGTTTTAGATAGGATGCCCCAATTCCAGATAGTTTGGGACCCTTGGATAACATCCTCCTTTAGCGTTCCCCTAGTATAATGTCTGTAATTGCTTGAAGCGATTCTGAGGAGTGGACTGGAGTGGGGGAGCTTTGGAGATCTCTCAGTGGTGCCAGATGGCAAGGAGGATTTGAGGTAAGAGGGAGAAACCAGTCGGGATTGCTTCATGGCCTACATGAGGGGCCAATGATTATTATTTTTTTTTTTTTTCTCTTTTTATTTTTTTATTTTATTCTTTTGGGGGGATATGGTTTATGATAGAATTTAATTGGCTCATTTTGCCTTGTATTTTTTATATGGTTGAAAAAAACAGCTTAGATACTAGAAAATGTTCTCACTAAAAATTAAAAAAACAAGAAGGTTTAGTCAGTTACATGCTGCAAAATGATAATTTTATGACTTGATAAAACTGATATTTATGACTGTTAAGAATGTTTTATTTATGTTTGGATTTTGCATACCTTCTAATAAAAGAATATTTATTCAAAAAAAATATGTTATGTGCTTATTTAGAGCACTATTCAATTGGCCGAATCTCAATTGAATGAGGGCTTATGTAACTATGTAATATATAAAGGTAGGTTTTATTACTTACTATTTATTTTAATTGTCTGATAATCTTCTTTTTTAATGCTAAATCATATATAGAAATATTGTAATTTTTATTTATTAGTTGTAGAGCATGTGATGCTCACCCACAAACCTGATAGAGGTAACATTTGTAACTGTCACACTGATTCTATTTTAAATTTATAAAATTCTATATTCATGGCTTATTATGCACTGAAGTGGTATAGTGGGTAAAGCCTGTGTTTTCAGAAATGTAGTTTCTTAACTTATATGTTCTTTCATCCTTTTCCTTTTTACACTAATATGTTTATAACTTTCATATTTGTATCACATATATGTTCTATGTTATGCCATAAACAATACTGTTTATTTTAAAAAAATACAGAGACATAACTACATATATAAATTAGTGTGCCAGCCCATTGGCTTCAATATTGAGTTTCTCAAAAGTTTGCATACCCTTGCATGTTTGGCCTTGTTACAGACACATGTGGTGACATGCACAGGTTAAAATGGCAATTAAAGGTTAATTTCTCACACCTGTGGCTTTTTAAATTGCAATTAGTGTCTGTGGATAAATAGCCAATGAGTTTGTTAGCTCTCACGTGGATGCACTGAGCAAGCTAGATACTGAGCCATGGGGAGCAGAAAAGAACTCTCAAAAAACCTCCGTGACAAGGTAGTGGAACTTCATAAAGATGGAAAAGGATATAAAAATATATCCAAAACCTTGAAAATACCAGTCAGTACTGTTCAATCACTTATTAACAAGTGGAAAATTCAGGGATCTCTTGATACCAAGCCACGGTCAGATAGACCAAGAAAGATTTCAGCCACAACTGCCAGAAGAATTGTTCGAAATACAAAGAAAAACCCACAGGTAACCTTAGGAGAAATACAGGCTGCTCTGGAAAAAGACAGTGTGGTTGTTTCAAGGAGCACAATACGATGATACTTAACCAAAAATGAGCTGCATGGTCGAGTTACCAGAAAGAAGCCTTTACTTACTGCGCCAATGCCATAAAAAAGCCTGGTTAAGGTTACAATCTGCCTGACAACATCTTGACATGCCTCACAGCTTCTGGGACACTGTAATTTGGAGTGATAAGACCAAAACAAAGCTTTATGGTCACAACCATAAGCCCTATGTTTGGAGAGGGGTCAACAAGGCCTATAGTGAAAAGAATATCATACCCACTGTGGTGGCTCACTTTTTTTTTGGGGGGGGGGGTGGAGTGAGCTCTAAAGGCACAGGGAATCTTGTGAAAATTGATGGCAGGATGAATGCAGCATGTTATCAGAAAATACTAGCAGACAATTTGCATTCTTCTGCACGAAGGCTGCACATGGGATGCTCTTGGACTTTCCAGCATGACAATGACCCTGAGCACAAGTCCAAGTTGACCCTTCAGTGGTTACAGCAGAAAAAGGTGAAGGTTGTTGAGTGGCCATCCCAGTCTTCTGACCTTAATATCATCGAGCCAGTCTGGGGAGATCTCAAATATACGGTTCATGCAAGACGAGCACAGACTTTGCATGACCTGGAGGCACTTTCCCAAGATGAATGGGCAGCTTTACCATCTGCAAGAATTAGGGGCCTCATAGATAACTATTCCAAAAGACTGCACGCTGTCATTAATGCTAAAGGGGGCAATATACAGTATTAAGAACTAAGGGTATGTAAACTTAGGAACAGGGTAATTCATTTTTTTCTTTGTTGCCATGTTTTGTTTTATGATTGTGCCATGCTGTTATAACCTACAGTTAAATATGAATCCCATAAGAAGAAATGTGTTTTGCCTGCTCACTCATGTTTTCTTTAAAAATGTTACATATTCGCCAAGGGTGTGCAAACTTTTGAGAACAACTGTATATTTGAACTTTATCACCTAAAGTTTATAAAAAAAAAAAGGAAAGAAAAATTACAGTTTATAATAAAAAAATAATTTACGACATGGAGGGGAATCAAACCAAGAGCTACAACTTGATACACACTCGCTTGTTACAACTAGGCTAAACCTCTGCATGGCATGTGATGAAAAAGAACAATACAGTGGGGGGAAAAAGTATTTAATCCCCTGCTGATTTTGAACGTGTGTCCACTGACAAAGAAATGATCAGCCTATCATTTTAATGGTAGGTGTATTTTAAAAGTGTTAGACAGAATAATAGCAACAAAAAAACCAAGAAAAACGCATGTCAAAAAAGTTATAAATAGATTTGCTGGTCAATGAGGGAAATACGTTTTTGACTCCTTCGACTTAGTTGGTGGCAAAACCCCTTGTAGTTGGCCACCAGGTTTGCACACATCTCAGGAGGGATTTTGTCCCACTCCTCTTTGTAGATTCTTTCCAAGTCATTAAGGTTTCGAAGGCTGATATTTTGCCACTCGAACCTTCAGCTACCTCCACAGATTT
The DNA here is from genome assembly GCA_027410445.1 of Discoglossus pictus. Taxonomy (NCBI): domain Eukaryota; kingdom Metazoa; phylum Chordata; class Amphibia; order Anura; family Alytidae; genus Discoglossus; species Discoglossus pictus. The sequence continues at coordinate 413,281,741 of CM050165.1, read as the reverse complement.
TCAATGGGATTAAGATCTGGAGACTGGCTAGGCCACTCAGGACATCAATGTGCTTCTTATTGAGCCACTTGGGGTTATAGCCAGCATTCTTCCTCCTCCAAACACGGTGAGTTGATGCCAAAGAGCTTGATTTTAGTCTCATCTGACCACAACATTTTCACCCAGTTCTCCTCTGAATCATTCAGGTGTTCATTGGCAAGCTTCAGATGGGCCTGTACATGTCCTTTTTTGAGCAGGGGGACCTTGCGGGCGCTGCAGGATTTCAGTCCTTAACGGCGTAGTGTGTTACCAATTGTTTTCTTAGTGCCTATGGTCCCAGCTGCCTTGAAATCATTAACAAGATCCTCATGTGTAGTTCTGGGCTGATTCCCCACCGTTCTCATGATCATTGAAACTCCACAAAGTGAGATCTGGCAGGCATGGAGCATCAGACCGAGGGATGCTCCCCCCCCCCCCCCCCAACTGTGTAATTTATTCTTCAGGGTCCCTTTAAATGTTGCTTTAATAGATGTCCACTTGTCTAGGTCACAATACAAAGTTTTAGTTCTTATATTATAGATGATGCTTTTGCTTGGTCAGCACATATTTAACAACTTAATTTTATATTAAATTCTTCATCACTATGTATATCTGGGTATTTGATTGTATTCTTCAACCCACTCTCTCCACTCTGCCCATGATTAGTGGTCATCTCCCTCATTGTCTCCTACCATGCAAACCTACAGAATTTATAAGGAGCAACTCTATGCTTTGGAATTCCTTTTCTAGTTTAATTATAGTAACAAAATGAGTTCTCTAATCCTCATTTAAAAATGCTTAAATAGTATTTATCCTCTGAATAAATTGTCTATATTTGCGTTTGATAAAAGCGGGTGCTAGAAAACTAACTGTTACAACTGAGGAGCATAAAGAATGTCTTTAACAGTATACACATTTTAAGAAATGTTTCTCACAAATTTTAAAATGTAGCTTTTATTAGAACAAAATATAAAATAGATTGTTTTTAAATAGTTCCAGCTAAATATCCCTTTAATTAGAGGAACATATGTCAGGGTTTGTAACTAGACTCAGTTATTGTATTGTATAAACATTGCAACCTTTAAATAAACTTACTATAAGTTTCCAACAACAATAAGTATGTAGAGAAACTTTACTCAACTCCTTAAAGATAATGTTTGGATCAGAAACGGCTAAAATGAAATCCTTATATTAATCTTACTCAGCCACCTTAATGTTAAATGCAACCAATAAGTGTGAATTTCCTTACTATTAGTTAAGATTGAAGGAGCAAGTTGGTTGGGTAAAACACAACTCCATTAGCAGTTATTTCAGTATGTACCTAGAACAACAGACTGGGCTGAAAGGAAAAAAGTAACTTCTTCAAGAAGTGCTGTCACACCTAACGTGTTTTGACAGAACTTCATCTAAGGCAGGGGTGTCCAAACTCGGTCAGGCTGGGCCGCACACAGGCCTGGATTTGTGGATATCCTTCCTGCAAGCAGGTGAGACTATTGCTTCTTCAGTCATCCAGATTGACTCACCTGTGCACAGAAAGGAAATCCTCAAACCAGGCCTGTGTGTGGCCCTCCAGGACTGAGTTTGGACACCCCTGATCTAAGGCAACCACTAACAATTTCAAACAAGGCAACAATTTAAAGCAACAATTTCAACCTATTCTTGATCTCTCTCAGCTGTCTCTACAAATAACACACCTGTCTCTACTACCTCCTCAATTACCTATTTGATTGTAAGACCTCATGAGATCAGAGCCCTCGTTTCTTTCTGTAAAAGAGTACATGTACAAAAGTGCTACCTTGTGTTATTTATACTATCTTCAAATATATTTCTAGGTGTTCTTATATGAAATGTAGAAATAAAAAGACCCCAAACCTAGCACAGCAATATGTAGAGAACAAATTATTATTAGAGGGACTGAAAGTTTTTTTTAAACTTAACTTGTATTCGATTTTTAAAAGAAAGACAAAAAACAGAAACATAAAAAGAACTCTTAACTAGGATAATTAAATAATATTCACAGAGAACCCACCTTGCCCGTGCTTTATAAGTTATGTCATGTATTGCAAAGCAACATTTAACTATTTTGTGCTACTCTGTTTTATGTATATGTATTATTATTTTGTTATTTTGTTGTTGTTTATATGTATGATCTGAATGTATAAAAAAATTAACAAAAAAAATTAAATATAAATAAAAAAAACAATTCACACTATTATAAATGTTTTTGTTTTTGAATGACACTGTTGTACAATTAATTCTAATGCCTATCCTCGCTCACCCAGTATTTTTAAGTACAGTATTGTGTGTTTATTTGCTTTTACAGTGTACGAACAGGTGTTTTACCCACTTGCGAGTCCAATGGAACTTTTGTGCATTTATAGTGTATAAAACATATGGAACTATATAAGTATAGAAATAAAGAATATGATGGAGCAACATATTGCTCTTAAATCATGAACAGCTCTTTCAGGAATACTAAAATTGAATTAATAAGAAACCAGAATCAATTACTTAAGTTACATTTACTTGGTATCTGAATATATTTTGCAGCATGTTGGAGAACCAACAGCTTAAACTATCAATTAGCAATTGAAAAAGTTAATAAAATCTGCTATAATTAATTTCTAACACATGTATATAATAATGGTTATGCTAGGTTTTATTGGATTTAGTTAACTTCTATTTAAAGTATACATGGAAAATATGTAAAATTGTGCACAGAATCATACGCAAATATAAAACATACTATAGCAAAATATAATTTTAAATTGTGAATTAAAGAGCATTTGCATTTAAAATAGCCATGTTCTGTTCATATTATAAATATATGGAATACTATATAAATAAAATAAAATTGATTTAAAAAAAAGTTCTTCCCTAGGTTTGTCGATAGCCTTACCAATTCAAATCATTAATTTGCTAGAACTGGCTCTTTAATTGATAACAGGTGCTGCTGTTTGGATCTTGATTGTCTGTGTATCATTCAGTACAAGGGATAAGTCAATCACTGATGCAGCTTGAATGGTAAACATGCACCTCATTTTAATATCTTAAAAAGTATGCTTCACTTTCACTCTGTCTAAACATTTTAGCTTTTTATTTGGAATAAGAACCAATCTGAGCAATCTAGCATTTGATCTGAGCCATCATGGCTTTAGATTTTTATTAGGTTACACTGGGGTTTTACCCTGTGTAAGGGCACAGCAACCTTCAAGGTCTCCTTGGCTTAAGGGACCCCTATTGCTAATTAGGTAGTTAATGCCACTGGGATCCTTATAGTACTCCCTTGGCATAGGAGTTAACTGTTCATGACAGGGGGGCCTATTAGGGGCTCCATGGTGGGGGTTAACATTTAGGTGTCACGGCCCCCATGACCTGGTATTACTTTTTAGGTGTTATGAGATTCTCAATAGGTTGCCATGTTATGTATATGGGATTTAGTGTGAGTGGGAAAGAGGGGCATGGCATGTGAAGGGGATCCTCTGGGATTTACTTCACAGCTTGTATGGAGGCAGTGGGGTTGGAGCAGCGTAATATTAATTATTCACCACAGTTTGTTTAATCCTAAACCTTGAAATTTACTGACATTAGTTTACGAATTGCGGGTGAGCATTTAAAATTACATGTCAAGGCAATTAAATACCATTACTGAAAAAAGCTCCTGCAGTTGAATAAAGGTAATTTTGAGTATTGTGAGCCTGGAATTGAATGAGACCCTACTTTTGGTAACTGACAATTAAACGTGGAGGGAGCTTCTATCGATGGAAATTTCAGTAGGACTAATATAGAGCTCATTAGTTTCTCTCCTTTGAAAGCAGCAGACCTATAGCCATATTAAATTCCAGCCTTGTAAGTCCAACGTGTAGCATGTAAGGGCTGCGGTGTCGAAATTTGCCCTGCTTACGTTGCTATTAAATTAGAAAGGGCTGCGAGCTACGAGCGAGAGAGGCTGTTTTGTAAACCAGTTTGCAGCCGTCAAACGCAAACAATTAAGTAATTGCGTTGTTATGGGTTCAGATAGAGCCATTGGAAAAATATATTGTTAGCGTTACATCACTGAAAAAGGGGAGGGTAGATTTCAAAGTCCTACGTGCGCACTGTGAATGGCTTTTGTGTTTATTGCTATAGTATTTTTTTTATGTTTTTTTGTGTATATGTATTTTTGTATGCTAATTAAATAATTAATAAATTAATAAATTAATATACTTTACCTATTTGCAAGTAATATATGCAGGAAGCGTTGTGCTGAAGAGCTGGCAATCTGTTTTGATGTTCCTGCAGCATACAATGTAGGTTTGCTCTGTTGTGGAGCTGACGTGTAAGTGTCAGCAATGTGTGCAGTGTGTAGTGTAAATAGGCTGCGTGCGCGAGGGGAAGCCGTTAGGGTAGCTGTGTACTTCCGCATTGTTTAAGTTAGTGTTGGGAAATGGAGGTGAATGTGGATGTGGTACGCGGATGTGGATGATTTAGTGTCCTTGCTTGTTTTGCGTCTTTAGGGTCGTGTAGCCTTGTTTTCGTTTTTTTCGGCGCCCATTTTTTCTCTTGCTTAGGAAATTTTTGGGTGTGTCTAAACGGGAATTTGGACTTAAATTGAGGTGTAAGTTCACTTGCAGAGGTCCTGGTTGCCCACCCCCCCATTTGCTGTGGGTAAGCTTTTTATGTCATTTTTCTGTGTATTTATTGTTTTTTTAATGTTTTCTGGTGCACACGGTTTGGCTGTTAAGGTCGTATTTTTGCGAATTCGTAATGGGTTTTTGTCTAAGTAGCTCGTATTTTTTTAGTGTAAGTCCATATTTTTTTTGTTCTAAGTCCTGCGTCTCGTATTTTTTAGTCTAAGTCCGTATTTAGTCATTGTGTGTTTTTTTTTTCCAAGTTCTGCTTCTGCGGGTGTTTGTGACTGCTTGTGCGGCGCCTTAGAGCCTCCACCTCTGCAAATGCGGCCCCTCGCATGGCGAGGGTCCTCATTTGCGGCCTGCAAAGTCGTTGAAGCCGACTTTGGAGCCTCCACCTTCCGCGAATGTGGTCCCTTGCGTGACGCTGATTAGTAGTTTGACAACTATTATATGTGATTGATTTCTAAAAGCATTTAGTCCATTATAAAGTTTAGTTATTCAAAAGGACCTAATAGAAGCAAATGTCCACAGTGGTCATTCAAGCTCTCAGCAAGAAAATTATAGACTTTATGAATTAATGATATTTCTATCAGGCCTGTTGAAAGCAATAATATTCAATATTTTAAATGTAGCTAAAAGCTTCTGAACATTAAAAATCTCCTCCCACCTGTAAAAGGAATGATAATAAACAACAAAGTATAATAAACATTGCCCTGCATATTGGCATAGTCATGTTATAATATAATAATAACATTAACTAACAAGTAAATAAAAGCAGCAAGGCTTTTAATGAACTGTAATAAATCGCCTTAAAACTGTAGTTTTAAATCAGAACATTGTTGTTTTTTTTATTACACGGTCCTCTAATCTTTGAGTTGCTGCAATGTTTAAATAATTGTTGGTGCTGTTGTATGAACAGATGCAATCTAATGAATCATATGTGATGTAAAATGATATAGTACAAAGTCTTTCCAGCAGCAATTATTTAAGCTATAAACTAGAGCAGCAAAGACCGTTTTATCGAAATGTATTGCTTCTGTAACATTCTGATTGCACACCTATGAGAATTTAATGTATACCAAGATTAACAATTTATGGCATTCATGAGTACAGCTACATTATGAAATCCTTGCCCATAAATTATCAGGAAGAACATGCTAATTATATAGTCTTTTGCTATTCCCAATTCGGCAAAAATATTTTACTTAATGTTTCATGGAGCGCTTGTATTAACTTTTGCTAGAATTAGCAAATTTCTAGGCGCTTTCAATCAAAATAAGATTATAATCATTGCTTACATATTGTAATTTCCTACATCAATGGTTTTCTATACTCTATGATTAATCATTGTATCAGCGTATTGTTAACATAAGGTCAAACTGCCAGAGATTAGCGTTGGCAAGAGCTCTGTTTATTAGCACTATCTAATGTAAACCTTTGAAATAAATGTGCAGCATATGGTAACCGGAATTATATTCTTAATAGGACACTATTCAGTTGATCTTCTGAGATTTCCATGTACATAATATCAAAAGTTAATTTCGCGTAATTGAATTTTAAACTTTAAGGTTTGATTTCATCTAGGAAGTAATCCTCATAATATGCGTTTAATAATTATTATTTGTAATCATTGTTCTCTCTGGGCAATGCTGTGTGCCATCTGTCTCAGATAATCATTTTGCTCTGCTCCCACTTGCTGGACCTGCTTAAGAGTCAGCACACACTTTTTGAAATAGCAAAAGGGGAAAATAAGTCTTCATATTTTTAATCTTTTACAAAATTATTTAAAAATATAAAATAGGTACACGTTAGACATGTGCCAAGATTGAAAAATGTGTTAATAATAGAACTTACACATGGAGTATGCTGATGTTGCATTACTGTAGTGGCAAAATATTTTATGATAGATTTGTGATATAAAAACCAAAATCTTTAGAATTTCCTTTCACATTTTTTGTAAAGATGACTACTCATTGTGTGCTATATATTTTATAAATAAAATTGTTTATAAATTGCAGTGTTCATGTGGGGTATTTAATGTTTTAGTTAAAAAAAATAATCTTATTTACTGGAAAAAGCATACTTATAATATGTACTACAATTCCTGAAAGACTGTATTTATGGCTTAATTATTTTTTTTATTTTTTGATACTTAAACTGATAACATTATTATTATTGTTTATTTGTAACGCTATATATATATATATATATATATATATATATATATATATATATATATATATATATTCCATAGCGCTATACATGGGCAACGATCAAGGCAAAATACAATAGCAGTATTAACACATTGAAAAGGATGGAGGGCCCTGTCTTTGAGCTAAGAATCCAGTGTCCAAAGTTCTTTCCCCAAAGCACCTTGCAAGATTGAAAACTTGCAAACTTCCAATATAAAACATGAATTCTTATTATTAATATTTAAAAGTTGCTAACTGTTACATACACATTCAAATGTTAACGTTATCACACAGACTCACCAAAAATTTAATAAAATAATGAAGATCTGCAACAAACAATATAAACAAGATCACTACCGTCTCTGAAAGGGTATAGTCCACTAATATTGTTTGATGATCTTAAAGTATAGTTTTGATCCTTTATCTTCTATCCAGTACTTCTAGGAATATAAAAACAACCTTTTGAATTGGTTGTAGAGCTATGAGAAAATGGAGAGCACCAGAGAACAAGTCATGGTGAAGTACATAAGAACAACTGTATATTATATGTTATATATGGAAATTGAGGCATAGAGAATCATAACTCTTTAGAGTGTATGTTGATGATAATCATATAAAATGAAAAAGGAGAGCTGAATTAATCTCTGCAAGGCAACTAAGCCAATTGTGTGCATGAATAAATATAGAGGTTAGATTGCAGTAGTGAATTGTCTTGCGTAAAAAAAATTGTCATTGGATTGTTGGTTCTTTTTAAAAGCTGCTTGCATTCTTTTAAAGCCATAGTAATTCTCAAGGATGTATTTTGAGAAACAAGTAGAAGTTTAGACGTTCGAAAAAATCAAATGAGATTGAACATACTATAATAGGCAATTACTGATCTTTCTGTAAAGGTGCCTATTATATACATAGTTGTTTTGTGTTACAAATAGTTTAATATCACCATTTTAGATTCCTGAATAGATCTACTGCAATGACTGTTGTATTCATTGAAACATTTCAGTAACGTATTATTTTAAACAAATGTAGACTGTCAAATACATTGCTGTAGTCCATCTCTAATCAAGTAGTTTCATGGGAGAGAAAGCAATAAAACATGTTGTTATTTTTCCTTCTAGAAAAGTGTTGACATACTTTGTTAGCACTCTGCTTAATCCATATCATAGGAGGGTCACTGGGGTCGCCATATGTGCTCTGCACCATAATCAGTACCCATAATCAGATAAATAAAATTATTATCCTTCAACACTCCATATACTAGAAGTAACCTGTAATGAGCATAGCACATATACCATGTCTTCACATGCTCCATTACGCAGATGCATTAACTTGTGGATTATGTAATCCAATTCAATTACACACATACAATGTGTTCAGAAAATCAAAAATGTAAAAAAAGGTTGTTATAAGCTAAAAAAAGGCAAAAATCTAGCTAAATAAATCTGTATGTGCAACACAGTGCTAAATACTGCAACTGTATCAATAAATCAACTTACCTGAACTTCATCTACAAGTAGTGCAAACCATTATGTATCTGTCATGAGAAATCACTTGCCACTTGTGGCATGTCACACAGAATGCTTAGCTGTGACCACAGTCAGTGGGCCGAGAGTACTTTCACCATCTCTATATGATATTATTTATCCCCATGGATATCACATTCATCTGGTACACAGATATTTTCAGACTATAACTGATTGTTAAGATATCATGCTGTATGAACACAGAACCATTTATACTGAGAGAAGACAAAGGTCAGAAGGCATAATGTCTTTCACTTACATCAGACAAAAGTATCTGTTCTCATATTGATGGGAGGATGACATGGTTGACTAACACGTGTGTTAATGTTAGCTTGATTAACATGCCATTGTCGGAATTTGAAAATCTCATGCCATAAAGTCCTCCACCCTCCACCCCCTTTATCCCTCCCTCTCCGTCCCTCCATCTCCCTTCCTCTGCTCTGCTCCGCTACCTTTCTCCCTTCCCCTCCCTCCTCTGCATTGCCTCTCTCCCTCCCTATCCTTTCCTCTTCTCATTTAAACTAATATTAATAATGAGCATTATCTTAACCCCTAGCTCATATGAATCGCAGCAACATTTAAAAAAAATCAACATACAAGGAAAATACAGAGGATTTTGCATCAATAAAACTAACATATCCATCCTATTGTCCACACTGTATCCTTGGACTTCAGCAGTAACAGTAGCAATGCATGTCATGAAAAGAATATTACTGAAAAATAACTACAAGCTAAGAATATGTATTAAGGTGCTCTGGGAACTGACATTAAAGGTAATTTCCAAACATAATTTTACTTGAAAATAATCAACCTTGTAAACTGTAAGACACTTCCTTTAGTGAAATTAAAGGGAGAAGTTAACAAGACTTCAAATCTACATAGTTCTTGCTTGTTATATCCTATCAGCAATTCCCAGTAAAGGTCCTCTGTATTAATTTTCTCACTCAACAACAATTTCTCTTTAATCTATTGTGGCAATTTAGAATTCCTTATAAAAAATATCTCCAGGCTTGGGAGACATTGGGTCTGCCCATTTTTCTTTTTTCCCTCCTTGTTTACCTTCTGCCATTCATTCAAAGAACAAACTATTTATTTTCCCACGTCACATCAGAGTTCACATTCACAGTATCATTCAACAAATTATGTTTTCTTCAGAATTACTACTTCGGTGCTTACCCTCTGTCCATTTCTGTACTACATACAAATGTCCATAAATATCACACACCCTCACACAATCTCAAAAGAAAATATCAAAAGCAAAACAGCAGGGCAGAAAGATAACAATATACTTTAACCTGGAACAAGTATCTGAAAGAGGTTAGAAATAGGTGACAAGAAATGGAGTAGAACTAAGTTGAAGGGGAGACACAGCAATAAAACATTGTGGGGTGCTATGACAAAAGTTCAATCCAAGCAATTTATGCCTCTTGAATTCTGCCACAACTATGTGCTGGCTTAGATCTCCTAAGCCAGCACACAAAATGGTGGGGAGGTTACAATCTAGTAAGACTGAGGTTCTGGGGCATCTTGACCAAAGCACTTATCCCACGGCTCATAGATTTGTTATTACTTCACACTTCACACTCACTTCAGTCATATCACACAAGTGCAGTACAGTCTGGCCGGAATTAGTTAATAAAATGCAATACAATTAAGTTTCAATGCAAACCTTTAACAAAATGAAATAAAACTTAGAACCATTGACTATTTCAGCAAAAGGACAGGAATAAAGGACAGCACAAACAAACACCTAACCTTATATACAATTGTTTATTATCCCTATATACTCAATTAGTAGATATAGACAACAGCAGCCTCCCATGCTAAGGAAGGACAAACACCTGTAGCTGGTCCCAGCTCAGCACACAGAGCACAGCCCTAATGCAATTTTGCAAAGCTGGTTCTGCTTACAATTATGTTTTAGTGGCCTTGGCTGCTCTGTGTGGCAGTGCGGCAGGCCTGTCATTTCCTAAGATATTGACTGCCCACATTCCCCACAAAAATGTAGGTGAATGTAGGGGAAAATCCATGTTCAGTGCCTCTTCTTCAAACCTCGCTTAAGTAAGGAATCACAACCAACAACTTCAATCAAGTGTCTTTATTTTACAAGCCTGGACTACACAGCACTGAACAAAGAATTGTGGAATGGTCTGGTCTCATTATTATTTGCATAGCATAATATAGTTTGTTTGGCAGGCGGGGTTGAAGTTACATACACTTATACCCAGGGTTGACCCTAGGACTGAAAACAAGAAATACTGAAGATATGCTGAAGGAATGTTTCCAGCCACCAACGTGAATGTCGCAGAAAAACATCTTCGAAAATGTGCAAAACTGAAAACTGTATACAAAATGCAGGCTATACCTACTGTACCATGCATGGATAAGTGAATAAATTAATGAATACAAAATAATATACATTGGATACATAATAAAATACAGTGGAGGTATAAAATATATATTTTCCATACAGCTTGCAAAGTGTTGAACCAGTGTCCCTCAGTTCTGTAAACTACAGCTGAACTTGGAGTACTGATATTACAGATAATACAATAACTTAATGAAAAACATACAAATATCTTCATCAAATGTAATCACATATATAGTTGTCAGCAATAAGGGTTGTTGCTAATGCTTGCTATGCGAGCTCGCCGAACCAAGGGCCGCAGTTGCTGGCAAGGAGCACCAAAGACGCTCCTTGCGCTGGTGGAGATGAGTGCCCTACAACCCCCTACAACTTTCGGACCGCAAATGCGGCGCCTCACAACTGCTTACAAACGACCGCACAAGCGGGACTTTGAAAGAAAACAACAAGCACGCAATGACTAACAGACTTTTTGTGTACAGACTTGCACAAAAAATATACGAGCACACATTAAAAAACACAAAAATACACACACAAATAAAATAAAAACCTTACCCACAGCAAGGGGGGACACCCAGTAACTCTGCAACACAACTCTGCTAAACCTCGATTTCAGTCACATTTACAAAGTTTAGACACTTGAAAATCCCCTAAGCGAGAGAAAAAATGTCAGACGAAAAAAACAAAAACGAGACTACACAACCCTTAAAGCCTCTAAAAAAACGCAAAGCGAATATGGCTTTTACAAAAACCTGTACGGCCTACAACATACACCATTAGCAAGGACGCAAAATCATACAAACCCGCCTACACATACAAATTCGCTGCCATTTTACACTAACTTACAGAATGCGGAAGTACCCAGCTACACAAACGGTTTCTCCTTGCGCACGCAGCCTATTTACACTACACACTGCACACATTGCTGACACTTACACCTCAGCTCAACAACACTGCAAATCTACATTATATACTGCAGGAACATCAAAACAGATTGTTAGCTCTTCAGCACATTCCTTGCTGCATATTAATTACAAAGAGGTAAAGTATATTAATTTATGAATTCATTAATTAATTACCATTAAAAAAAAAACACAAAACCAAAAAAATTTTTACATCACACTAGCGCAAACAACCACAAACACCTTCATGCCACCCACAAGGAGCGCCAATGCTGCTTATAGGACACAAACTTTCCCAGGGGAGAGCCTTGCAATAAGCAACAAAACCAGATCACTGTGGACCTTACAATAAGCGGAAAAAGTGCCTATGATAACAACAAATACACCAACCCAGAGGCTCGAAATGAGCGCTGAAGGCACTCATTGCAAGCCATGCGATGAGCGCCAAAGGCGCTCAGCGCCAGCCTTGCAATGAACGCACAAGCATCTCAGACCACCAAAACACTTACTGTGGCAAACAGCATTACCTGCCTTGCAATTTTATTGCCGTAATTTTTTGATGGGCAAGTCACTAGTTAATTATATTGTTGGAACCTCTAACTTTTATACGTTCTTTTGTAGGTATGTTAACTTTTTTACATGTGTAGTCATGGTATGTTGATGTAATGCTAAATATTTTGGCTACTCTTTTTTTTTTTTCTTTGGTTCGAATCCAATGCCATTTATTTTCTATATATAAAGAAAGAGAGAGAGATTAATATATTTGTAAATAAATAAATACATCAGTTGAAACAAAAAAGTGGAAAAATCTTTGAGACAGCATATTTACCTCTACCACTATAAACATTAATATATCTAGGATACGTGAATGCATTAATAATTCAGATTCTTATGGGAGAGCTTCAAGCCTATTCAAAACAAATACAATGGCAATAGTTAAACCTTTATCAATTTTAAAAATATTAACAACTTGTCCACATGGTTTTCCACTATCCAGCTGATGTTGCATAGCACATATGGTGACTTTAGGGGCTCTTTAATAACATGAACAGTGAGGGCCCTATTAAATTCCAGCCTCGTAAATAAGAGGCTTCTACTTAAGCCCTACGTACTGCAAAGTTTCTCTAACTTACAATGCTATTAAATTAGCCCTGCTGCGGGCAACGTATGAGCTACACAGCAGGGCCGTACGTATCAACACTGCGTAAATGTACATGAGGAGTGACAGCCTGCGATATGATATCGCAGACTCCCGCAACTCATCAAGTAGTGCAGGGGTCCTAAACGGTACCTCTGCGGCAGTCCCCACATAAGCCCTGCCGTGGGGGGTACTCCAACTACCCCCCAGCACCTAAAATTAACCCCACTCTATGCGGGGGTCCCCATCAGGACCCCCGACGTGTCCTCACATTAACACCTTGCTACAGGGGTCCATAGGGACCCCCGCAGCCACCACACATTAACCCCTTGCAGCGGGTTTCCTCGATCAACACCGATCAAGCCCCTGCTGCTTTTAATACTTTTAAATTCCCCGCCGCGGCTCCTTAAAGCGGCACACTATTACCTAATCCGGCCGCGGCACCTAAAATTAACCCCCTTTATGCTGGGGGTCCCCATCGGAACCCCCCAAGTGTCCCCACATTAAACCCTTGCAGCGGGGGTCCTCGATCTGCATAGATCAGGCCTCCGCTGCAATTTAAAAATGTAAATACCCGCCGCGGCTCCTTAAAGGGCCCGCGGCACACTATTACCCAATCCCGGCCGCAGCACCTACAATTAACCCCCCTTTATGCTGGGGGTCCCCTTTGGGACCCCCCAAGTGTCCCCACATTAAGCCCTTGCTGCAGGGGTCCATAGGGACCCCTGCAGCCCGCCCACGTTAACCCCCTGCAGCGGGGGTCCCCGATTGGCACCGATCGTGGCCCTGCTGCATTTCAATTTTTTAATTTCCCGCCTCACGGGTCCTTAAAGGACCGTAAAGGTCCTGAAAGGACTCGCACTAAAAAACATTAACACCAGGCAACTATAATTAACCATATAATTCATGGGGGTCAATACAGACCCCCATAAGGCCTTAAGTAACCCTATAACTCATGAAGGTCAATACAGACCCCCATAAGGCCTAAATTAACCCCGTCACTCATGGTGGTCAATACAGACCCCCATAAGGCCTTAATTAACCCTATAACTCATGGTGGTCAATACAGACCCCCATAAGGCCTTAATTAACCCTATAACTCATGAAGGTCAATACAGACCCCCATAAGGCCTTAATTAACCCTATAATTCATGGGAGTCAATACAGATCCCCATAAGTCCTTAATTAACCCTATAACTCATGAAGGTCAATACAGATCCCCATAAGGCCTTAATTAACCCCGTCACTCATGGTGGTCAATACAGACCCCAATAAGGCCTCAATTAACCCTATAACTCATGAAGGTCAATACAGACCCCCACAAGGCCTTAATTAACCCCGTCACTCATGGTGGTCAATACAGACCCCCATAAGCCTCTATTTAACCCCATCAGTCCCATAAGGGTATATTATGATACCTATGGGGCTGTTAAAACCCTAACATTAACCACATAAGTGCCATGACGGTCCACAAGGACCATCATGACACTAACTACAAACACTACACTATAACCCCCAATAAACCATTTAATCTAAACTAACCCCCCTCTACAATAATCTATTAACACTTACACTACCTACCTACACTATCTACCCCCTAATAATCCTCCCCACCACTCTAATTACAAAAAAATAAAAAAACATACCTTACAGAAAATAAAAAAACCTAAGTCACCAAAAAAAAACTACAGTACAGAAAATAAAAAACCTACAGTATAGAAAAAAAAACTACAGTACAGAAAAAAAACAACCTACAGTACAGAAAAAGAAAAAAACTACAGTACAGAAAAAAAAAATACATTACAACCCCCCCCCACTACAGAAAAAAAAAATTACACACCTAAAAAGGAAAGACAGACATACACAATACAATACATTACATACAATAAATTACATACAATAAATTACATATAATACATTACATATAATATATTACATATAATACATTACATACAATATATTACATACAATATATTACATACAATACATTACATATAATACATTACATATAATATATTACATATAATACATTACATAAAATATATTACATACAATATATGACATACAATACATTACATACAATACATTACATATAATACATTACACATAATATATTACATATAATACATTACATACAATACATGACATACAATACATTACATACAATACATTACATATAATACATTACATATAATATATTACATATAATACATTACATACAATACATTACATACAATACATTACATATAATACATTACATATAATACATTACATAAAATATATTACATACAATATATGACATACAATACATTACATACAATACATTACATATAATACATTACATATAATATATTACATATAATACATTACATACAATACATTACATACAATACATTACATATAATACATTACATATAATACATTACATATAATATATTACATATAATACATTACATACAATACAAATCAAATACCCCCTATCTATCTAACATACAATCTATTTAATCTAAAATAAATCATAACTATATCAAATACATCCCCCATCTATCTAATATACAATAAATCCTAACTACATACACAGGCCCTAATTCTAAGCTAAAATAAAATAATTACAGTCCTAACTACATACACAGACCCTAATTCTAAGCTAAAATAAAATAATTACAGTCCTAACTACACAGACCCTAATTCTAAGCTAAAATAAAATAATTAAGACCACTTACCTTTAAGATGTCCCTTCAGATCACTAACCTAGGGGTAAAACAAAACAAAACAATTAGTACAAAACATTAACATCAAATAAATAAACTTTATATACAGTCTAAATATTCAACTCACCTTTCCAGCATGTCCCGTCATTGTTCAGCTCTTCCGGCGCGGCCCTGTTAAAAAAAACACAATACATTAATACAATATACAAACAAGTAACAAAATAAACATATCAACATATAAATATACATTTAACTTACAACCCAGCGATGTCCCCGGCCTCCTCCCCTTCAGCCCCGGCTGGGCCCCGGAACCATCCGCGCTCTAAAAAAAACAAAAAAAAAAACCTAACAGAGATCTGCACTCGCAGACCTCCCCGACGCTAATGAGCCTTCAGGAGTCTTTTCCGGGAGGAAATTGGCAATGGCGGCTTGTGATTGGCTGAAAAAGCTGTCTATCAATTACAGCCAATCAGAAGTCGTCAATATTTGAGCCAATCAGGATGCGCAGATGTCTTCTACCAATCACTCCGTGGGGGTGTATCCCATAGTGATTGGCTAAAGGCATCTGCTCCTTGTGATTGGTTCCAATAAAGATTTACAGGTGCTTTAGCCAATCAGGGTGGGATATTGGGGTATATCCAATCCTGATTGGCACACACATTGACGACTTCTGATTGGCTGAAATTGAAAAGGGGTTAATTGTAGGTGCCGCGGCCGGGGATTGGATAATAGTGTGCTGCGGCCCTTTTAAGGAGCCGCAGCGGGGAATTTATAACTTTTAAATGCAGCGGGGGCCTGATCTATGCAGATCTGTGACCTCCCGCTGCAAGGGGTTTATGTGGGGACACTTTGGGGGTCCTGATGGGGACCCCCAGAATAGAGGGGGGTTAATTGTAGGTGCCGTGGCCAGGATTGGCAATTAGTGTGCCGCGGCCCCTTTAAAGGAGCCGTGGCAGGGAATTTTAAACTTTTAAATGCAGCGGGGGCCTGATCAGTGCCAATCGGGGACCCCCGCTGCAAGGGGTTAATGTGGGGGTGCTGCAGGGGTCCCGATAGAGACCCCTGCAGCATGGGGATGTGTATAGGGAGCAGGAGGGAGCCTCACAAGGCTGTCTCGGGCTGCTCTGAGGCAGCACGTAGAGGCTTTAGGATCCCTTGCGGGCACTTTTTGTGCCCGTAGGGATTCTTACGAATCATTCGTAGATTTTAGGCTGCGTGTGACTACGTAAATCTCTCGGAGCCTATTCTCGGCCATTTTTTGTAGTCATATCGCAAAGCAGGCTGCGAGAGATTCGGTACTCACAAACAGCAAAAAACTGCCTTTTGCGAGCACCGAAAGAACTAGGAGGGAGAATTTAATGAAGCCCTATGTCTGTAAATAAGTTTTATAAACAATATCCTTGAAATTGGTAACTGAAAATGTTGTTGCTTGCCAATATTACATTTAAGTTGAATGTAAAACCATTGCTTCGAGTTTTTGTATTTCCTTGTAGTTGCTAACAGACAAAGTATCTTAATGATATCAGATCCTCGTCAGCTACTATATCATGGCCTCCAACAGGTGGAATACAACACTTATTTGTGGACACGTTGTTAGATGATGGGTTCTCGAATTTGCTGCCTCACTGTCGGCCGCCTATTAGAACAATAAAATATTATTATATTTTACAAATTTTCTAAATGCAGTAATTTTTCACCTTTCCTTTTGCTTTCTGGCTTCCTTATGCTTTTCCCTTTTTATGTAATTTCACTTTTGTTGTTTTCAAAACTAAAACTTGTATGTTTTATGTGAATTAACTGCTTCATATAATATCTGTTGGTGACCACCAATTACAATAATCATAAAGGATAAATAGTAAGTATAATGGACCAGATCTGTATATTTATAAATAGACTTCAAACACCTTCTTGATTCAATGTCTTCCTTCAATTACCATCTTATTTGACCTAATTCCTCTCATTCACCTATTATACTTTACACATAATATAACAAGCGAGACTAGTTCTCTAATTGACTGGTTCCCTTCTTCCGTTCCTGACTTCATAGAATCAGTCGTCAACACTATTAATTACCCATTTTACACACAGTTGTTGTTGTTTAGTCATTCAGTCACATCCGACCCTCCGTAACTCTATAGACAGCAGCAGGCCAGGTACATCTATCTCTCAGTCACTGTCCCTCTGAGAATCTAGCATCAGAGTCTTACCTTCTAGTGAACAGTTCTTCTTGATTTCCTAAAGTACTGATTTATTGGATCTTTTTGCAGACCAAGGGATTCCAAGCAGTTTTTGCCAACACCACAATTCAAAGGCATCAATTATACTGCGCTCAGATTTATTTATGGTCCAGCTCTCACATCCATATGTTACTACTGGGAATACCATAGTTTGATCTATGTGGACCTTTGTTGATAATTTAATATCTTTGTTTTTTACTAGCTTGTCCAAGCTTGCCACAATTTTCCTCCCCAGAAGCAAAGGCCTTTTAATTTCATGACTACAGTCACCATCAGCAGAGATCTTGGATCCCAGGAAAATTAAGTCTGTCACTGCCTCCACTTCTTCCCCATCTATTTGCCAGGAACTGCGATTGCCGTTTGCCATGATCTTCGACTTTTTAATAATGAGCAGCAACAGGCCAACTTTTGCACTCTCTTCTTTTACCCTCATCAATAGGTCCTTTAGTTCTTCTTCACTTTCAACCATCAAAGTAGTATCATTAGCGTATCTGAGGTTTTGGATAGTTCTTCCAGCAATATTGATTCTGGCTTTGGATTCATCCAGTGTAGCCTTGAACATGATGTACTCTGTTTGCTTGACTACTCTGTGTTACATATAATTCTTGATCTGCTACTCTTCTTTCTTGCAAATCGTTGGTTCCCATTCTCCACCATCATCAAAAAAGCTCTGTATCCGTTATTCTTTCCCCTTCTACAGATGTATGTCTTGTCAGTCTCATAACATTCTCACACCAACACCCACTTTCTTAAAAGTTCCAGCCTATATCAGAAAATCTAGATTACTGATCTATTAAACACCTTATAACCTCAAACCTAATAGAAGCTCAACAGAAGGCTCAAGTGAAAAATATACTGTATATATATATATATATATATATATATATATATATATATATATTGCATCGTTCAGTCGTTTCCGACTCTCTGTGACCTCATGGACAATAACACACAATGCTTATCCACTTGATTTTCATGGGCAGTCCTTCTCTAGTGGGCCACAGCATACATAACCACTGGACTACCAGGGAACATATATATATATATATATATATATATATATATACACACAACATAATATTCTACATCTGTTTTAATATATAAATAAAAAAAAATAGTAATCACCATATACATATAACTAGTAATATTGATTATCTCTCTGCTTTGTTTTGCAGTTACTGTAATCTAATGACGACAAAACTGCCAACAATCCATCCTTCTGTTATTTTTGTTCCCGGAGTCTATATTTCTCAACATAACATTTCTTGATAATTTAAAAACTGTCTGCTAATATACTGTGAAATTGTAACATTTAGCAACTTACATCTAAAAAGGGCAAATTTACTCAGAAATCCAGAGCCAGAACAAATGTGTGTCTAAAACTGCTGTTTCTTCATAGTTTTGTATGCAAAGGGGGCTCTTTAATTAATGCAAGATGCAAACCTGGTCAAAATACATTAGTTACTCTTTTTTAAATCATTCTCTAGTCACCCCTGAGACTTCATTATCCTGTAACACAAATTCTCCTTTATAGCGATGACACACTTTTAGCCTAGAGCATTCTCTTAATTATTTCTTTAATTAATCGCACCTGTTAAGTTTATTCCACTATAGATTTTTAGTAACAGTTAAAGAGCAGGACACTGTTCTTTCAGTGAAGGCACAGAAAACTAAGCACTGAAAAGGCAAACTGTATATGTAAATACTCATTCTATCTGAATCTGAAGGTGAACTTTTAACTCTAACAACTAAAAAGTAAATAGCCTGGAAAACTTTCAGGGCGTTTGTTATAATACATTGCTCTAAAATTGGAAGCACAAATTGCAGCCAAAAATTCTAAAGAATCTAGAGCAGGATTTTAAAACAGGCATTTCCTGGTCATGTTCTAGAACAGGGATGGGCAAGTTTGGTCCTGGAGGGCCACACACATGCTTGGATTTGATGATATTCCTGCTGTGCACAGGTGAGTTAATCACTTCTTCAGTCACCCTGATTGACTCACCTGTGCACAGAAATTATATCTTCAAATCCAGGCACATATTTGGCCCTCCAGTACCGAGCTTGCCCACCCCTGATCTAGAGCATGACCAGGAAATGCCTGTTTTGAAATCCCAATCAAAGGTCAGGATTTTAGTATTTCCCTACTGAGCATATGAGAGTCAATTAGTGTGATCAGTGCAGTGAATGGCTCACCTGTAATTTAGGAGTTACTGATTTCTCCATTTGCCTCAATAACAATAGGGGACCTGGTTGACTGAAGGCCCTGGTGAAAAAAAGAGCCTCCTCACTCCCTCCCCCTCCTATCTCTCTATATATATTTATAAATACAGTGCCTTGAAAAAGTATTCACCCCCTTGACATTTTTCTTGTTTTGTTGCCTCACAACCTGGAATTAACATGGATTGTTTGAGGATTTGCATCATTAAAAGAACATGCCCATAACTTTGAAGATGTTTTTTTTATAGTGAAGCAAACAACAAATAGGACAAAATAACAGAAAAAAGTCAATGTGCATAACTATGCAACCCATAAAGTCAATACCTTGTAGAGCCACCTTTTCCGGCAATCATGGCTCCAAGTCGCTTTGGATAAGTCTCTATGAGCTTGCCACATCTTACCATTGGGATTTTTGCCCATTCCTCCTTGCAAAACTGCTCCAGCTCCTTCAAGTTGGATGGTTTGCGCTTGTGAACAGCAATCTTTAAGTCTGACCACAGATTTTCTATTGGATTGAGGTCTGGGCTTTGACTAGGTCATTCCAACACATTTACATGTTTCCCCTTAAACCACTCAAGTGTTGCTTTTGCAGTGTGTTTGTCCTGGTACAGGTTTTGCTCAAGATATCCCTGTATTTAGCATCATCCATCTTACACTCCACTCTGATCAGTTTCCCAGTCCCGGCTGCTGGAAAACATCCCCCGGGCATGATGTTGTCACTACCATGTTTCACTATGGGGATGGTGCACTTTGGGTGATGTAATGTGTTGGACTTGCGCCAGACATACCGTTTTTTTTGATCGACGAAAAGTTACATTTTAGTTTCATCGTACGGCTTATTGTCGTCCTTTGTACAGATACTCCAGTCTTTGCTGTGGAACTCTGCAGCTCCTCCAGGGTTACCTTAGGTCTCTGTGCTGCCTCTCTGATTAATGCCCTCCTTGCCAAGCTTGTGAGTTTCTGTGGGCAGCTGTCTCTTGGCAGGTTTGCTGTTGTGCCATGTTCTTTCCATTTGGTTCTGATAGATTTGATGGTGCTCCTGGGGATCATCAACGATTTGGATATTTTTTTATAACCTAACCCTGACTTGTACTTCTGAACAACATTGTCACTTACTTGTTTGGAAAACTCCTTGGTCTTCATGGCAGTGTTTGGTTAGTGGTGCCTCTGGCTTAGGTGTTGCAGACTCTGGGGCATTTCAAAAAGGGTGTGTATATGTAATGACAGATCATGTGACACTTAGATAGCACACAGGTGGACATCATTTTACTAATTATGTGACTTCTGAATGTACTGTATATACTTGAGTATAAGCCGACCCGAGTATAAGCCGAGGCACCTATTTTACCACAAAATACTGGGTAAAATGAGTGCCTCGAGTATAAGCCGAGGGTGGGTGGGAAATGTGCTGCCCCCTGTGTCCCTCTTGTGCCCTCTGGGTCTCCTGTGTCTCTTCTCCCCTCTCCCTTCCCTGTGTCTCTTCCCCCCTCCTCAACCTCCCTCCTCCTTCTCAACCTCCCTCCTCAACCCCACTCCTCATCCTCAACCTCCCTCCTCATCCTCAGCCTCCCTCCTCAACCCCCTCATCCTCAACCCCCACCTCAACCCCCCATCCTCAACCTCAACCTCAATCCCCCTCCATAACCTCAACCTCCCTCCTCATCCTCAACCTCCCTCCTCATCCTCAACCCCCTCCTCAACCTCCCTCCTCATCCTCCCACATCAACCCCCCATCCTCATCATCCCCCCTAAACCCCCATCCTCATCCTCAACCCCCCCATCCCCAACCTCCACACCCCATCCTCATCCTCAACCCCCTCCTCACCCCCCTCAACCTCAACTCACCTCCTCAACCTCCCTCCTCCTCATCAACCCCCTCCTCAACCCCCCATCCTCAACCCCCCATCCTCAACCCCCATCCTCAACCCCCCATCCTCAACCCCTCCTCAACCCCCCTCAACCTCACTCATCAACCCCCCCATCCTCATCCACCCTCCTCAACCCCCCTCAACCTCATTTCTCAACCCCACCAGCCTCATACTCCCCCTCAACCCCCATCCTCATCCTCAACCCCCATCCTCAACCCCCATCCTCATCCTCAACCCCTCCCCCATCCTCAACCCCCCTTCTCAGCCCCCTCAACCTCAACCCCCCTCCTCAACCTCCCTCCTCCTCATCAACCCCCTCCTCACCCCCCTCAACCTCAACCCCCCTCCTCAACCTCAACCTCCCTCCTTCTCATTAACCCCCTATTCAACCCCTCCATCCTCAACCCCCCTCCTCAACTCCCCTAAATACATCCCCATCTACCTTTCCCCTGAATTACCTGCTTCTTCTCCGGCCTCTGCTCCTTCTGTCTTGACCCCGGGTCAAGACGGAAGGAGCAGAGGCCGGAGAAGAAGCAGGTAAGTGAGGGGGAGGTATTTAGAGTAGAGTATTTAGAGTAGAGAAAGTGAGGAGGGGGGTTGAGGATGAGGAGGGGGGTTGATGATGAGGAGGGGGGAGGGAAAGAGTCACGGGGGGTTGGAGAAACACGGGGGTTTAGAGAGACACGGGGGGGGTGGGGGGGGGGGGGTGACTCGAGTATAAGCCGAGGGGGCCCTTTTTAGCCTTTAAAAAAGGGCTGAAAAACTCGGCTTATACTCGAGTACATACGGTAATTGGTTGCACCATAGCTTTTTATGGGCTTCATAACAAAGGGGGTGAATACTTATGCACATGCCAATTTTCTGTTTTCTATTTCTAAAAAATAGTTTTATGTATATATTTTTCTCATTCCACTTCACCAACTTAGACTATTGTGTCCTGATCCATCACATAAAATTCAGATTAACAAAACATTGAACTTAATGTTGTAATGTAACAAAATAGGCAAAAAGTCAATGGGGGTGAATACTTTTGCAAGGCGATGTATATATATATATATATATATATATACATATATATATATAAAAGTTCAAGATTTATAGTTCAAGTCTATAGCAACCAGCAGTAGCATGGCATATGTAGTATTTTATTTGTTGGTTCTTCTATTGACCTCCATAGACAGGGCCGGCCTTTGGCTACTGGTTGCTCCTCTGATTTCCACATAAACCGCTGAGTCACCATATACTTTATCTTTGCTTTTAATAAAGTATACAAAACAAACAATAGCTTAATTTCAGCATGAAAAGAAAAATCTAAACAAACGTGCTTACTTATTTACAGGAACACCCTCACTAGCCCTGAGACCACTTATATGTCACACAGAGGGGTGGTCCATTTAAGTCCAGTCTCTCTCTGTCAGCTTTTTCAGCTGCAATCTATCCTCTGCAGGTCCTCTGCTTTTAAAGCAAACCGTCTCTCAGGTGAGTATTGTTGTAGTCACACAGACTGATCCTCTTACTGGCAGCTTCCTGTGCTGCTCTGTAAGTCCTGCCAGGTCTTGTTCAGGAGCTCTGTCTCTTTCTCCTCTCAGGTCACACTGAAACAGTGTCTCTTCTTAAGCTGCTGGCTGTAGTCTCCAGGCAATGCAACTTACTTGCCAGTGTCTCTTTGTGCTTTAAGCAGTCTTCCCTGCTGCCTTTCTCCAGAGCCTATCTCAGCTCAGCTCTTAAGATCCAGTCTTTCTGACTGTCTCATATCACATCTTCTCATGTAAACTGCAGCTTCACACAGACTCCTCACAGCACTCAGGCCAGAGCCTAATCAGCAGCCCCCTACGTCTCTGTGTGTGACTTTTAAAAAGGCATTTTACACCTGCAGCCCCAATTAGCCCAGCTCCAGGAGATTAACTCCAGGTTACCTGTAGCAGATCTTCTCCCTACTGTGTGACTTGAACCATCCACCGAGGGGCAGTACACCACAATATATCCATGGATGTTAATAAAATAACCAGCAGATAAAAGGCATTTTCTATTCCTCTAACCCTTCCCTAAAATACATGAGTAATCCTGCACCCCACGCTACTGCTAGTAAAAGTAAGCTCCAATTTTAACTAGCTAGTATCTTGCAACAGCTTCACCCCTGTCAGCTATGTTGACACTTGTGCCCTGACCCAAATTTGGGTATGTTTGAGCTCTGAAGTTCTGACATTATTAAAATTATGCTTTTACACCAAGATTAAAAGGCATATTTTGAAAACTTAATGCCAATCAAAAGCATGTTAAAATACTGTAATTACAAACAATAGAAGAATAGAAACATTTTACTATTTTATTAAATATAACACCTGATTACATTTTGCACTTTATATTAATAGTGCACTTTACATATTTGTTAATTGATATATGATAGTAGCTTTTATGTTTATTTGTTTAGCCCTATATACATGTGGTTGTGTGTTTGCATACTTTCCTTGAGGATACCTATATTTGTTATATGTGTTTATTAGGGTTTTTTTTTTTACTGAGGTGTTCTTTGCAAGACATTATAATTAAAATGATTCTTTCTTGTTTTTTTTTTTTTATAAATTTTACTAGTTTGCTATGCCAAAAAGGCTTTTCATATCAATTTACTATAACTCATCTTTGAAACATCTGATTGCTTTAAATTGCCTATTGAACTATTCTGAATTGAAGGGAAAACTAAATTCACCTTATGTGCTCTGCACTATAATTTAGAGTGATGGGAAAATCTGGTGGAAACCACAATTTGAAGGCGTCAATTCTACAGCGCTCAGCCTCTTTTATGATCCAATTCTCGCATCCAAATGTTACTATGGGAAATACTAAATTTAAACTATGCAGGAGTTTGTTGATAGTGTAATATTGTTACTTTTTAATACCTTGTACAGACCTGCCATAGGTTTCCTCCCTAGAAGCAAATTACTTTTAATTTAATGGCTGCAGTCACAATCTGAAGACCAGCAAAAAGAAAAAATAACAAAAATATGTGGTGGATATATATTAATTATAATATATATATATATATATATATATATATATATATATATATACACATTATAATATATATATATACACATTATAATATATATATACACATTATAATATATATATATATATATATATATATATATATATATATTTATATTTATATACATACACTGCAATTTAATACACTTAAGCTCTTTCCAATTCACTTTTCTTTCAGTTTTAAAAAGAACGTAAATAGCCTAAACAGCTGTACATGTATAAGTGTACAAATCTATCAATGGTGTGTTTATTTCATTTTTTAGGTTAATATACCTACCTACTTTCCTTTAATTAGATGATGTTCTGTTGTCACAGCTGTGGGTACTTCTTCCCAGCTGCTGATGGAAAAGACTTGGTTTAAATCATTCTACAATTTGAAAGCCCGAGGAGTTGACTGCAAGGCCTTGAGCTTATGGCTGTGATATTGCGCAATTTGTGTTTGGTGGAAAAATCAGCCAGAGGCTACGCTGTGGTTTACATTATTATTATGCTGTACTGCTCATAAGGGATTTTTATGATTAATACCAACACAATATATATATATATACCAACACGATATATGCATACATATTACACACATACATATATATATATATATATATATATATATATATATATATATATATGTGTATATATATATATATATATATATATATATTTAATTTATTTTGTCACTAATAACTTCCATAATACTCCTACAGATGACTTTAAACACTATTATTCAAGAGCAATTTCTAAGTTTACATTTGAAAATAACTTTTCATTTAAAAAAAAAAAACACCCTTTGCATTGTACTAATCTAAGTATTGCTTGCAGAAAATTGTAGAATTGATAGCTATACTTTCTGTGCAATAATTTAGAAAATGATGCTTTAGATAACCATTAGTTTTAAACTCATTACTTAGCAGTGAGAAAGACAGCCTCAAAAAGTAAATGAGGATTGTAACAATGAAGGCTTGTACAAGTAACTTATAGCTCTTTTATGAAAATAAATGTCTCCATCTGTCTTCTTGATTTTCAAACTTGGGCAGGTGCCCAACAATTCAGTAAGAGATGTAATTTGTAAAGATGCAGGGAACAGATTTTTCAATTTCACACACTTTTTTAGAGTTCTTTTAATGACTGTTGAATTATTCCAATCAATAAGCTCACACTAAATCATTATAGTTTATCTGCCTGCAGAATAAATCCATTAGCGAGCATCCTCCTGCTTCACAATTACAAAAAACACAATTATGTACTACCTAAAAAATGAACTTCATTTAAATAGATGACATTCGTTATTTATTAAACCTTTAAAAATACAAACAACATTCATAATAGATTTATTTTTCCCACCAATCAGTTGAAAATTGATGCACTCAATTTCACTGCATGCACTCATTAGTAGAACAGAGGAACTAAATTAGTGCATCAAAACAATTAGCAAAATATAGAAAATGTAACATGGTCAGCAAATCATTTGCTACAATATGAGGCTTTTAAGATTAGACAAATGATACTATTATATTGATATACCAAAAAGTATTTTCATAATAATTTACTGTAGCTCATCTTCATAAATTTGAAACATTTGATTGATTTAAATTTTTCATTGAACTATTGTGAATTTAAAGGACCATTAAAATCACCATATGTGCTCTTCACCATATGTTACAGAGGGGAAAATCTTGTGGAAAAGTTGTTTACTTTTTATAACTGATCCAACACCACAACCTGAAGGATTCTAGTGATCAGCCTCCTGTATGACCCAATTCTCACATCCAAATGTTACTATGGGAAATACCATGAGCCACATTCAATTGGCCAAATTGTAATTAGTTGAGCAATTATATAGGCACTAGATAGGACTCACAAATGGGTTAAATATTGGTTTGTATAACTGCAGCAGCAAACACACACTACTGTACATTTTTAAAATACTGGGAAAGCAATGAAAGGCATTAGAACTGCACAACAGCTTCAATCTGCAATAAAAAATAATTATTTGTAACTTTTATTTCTGTGTTACAATGATCCCTGAAATCAAGGGGTTCATATATATCAAGCCACCCACATGGACTTAAACAAATGCTTTAATGTATTTCAAGATTGCTTGAGAGCAACCAGATTGGCAAACATTACTATTTTCTGTATAATGCTTAGCCTACATTTGCAGGTTAATTGTAACCTCCATGTTTTACTGACGTCATGATGACTGTCTCATTTACTTTTGGCTCTTTCTAAATTGTAACTTAGGGGCTTGCTTAAATATTGTCAGATCATATGATCATACCCCCTGAAATCCAACTTATGAGGTCATGGTTTGTGTGTGCAGGCTGTGAGCCTGTTATTAGAGATAATTGAATACATCTAAATGTTGCAGAAAAATGTGACCGCGCAGCCAAAATGTCAGGTTACAAGTAATTATGGGCTTGCAATTGAATCAGTCTCCATATTGTTAACTATGCATACCTTTGTTATATAATATTATTACTATTTAATAGCTTGAACATACTTGCAATAGCATTCCTTTTAATCTTATGGCTGAAGTCACCAGCTGAAGAAACCTTGGAGCCCAGAAAAATTAAATCTGTCACTACCTTTACTTCTTCCCCATCTATTTGCCAGTGCAGTGAGATTGCTGTTTGTCATGATTTTCTTCTTTATGAAGATGCATTCTCTTCTTACACCCTCATTGATAGGCCCTCTAGTTTCTCCTCATTTTCAACCATCAGAGTAGTATCATTGTTCTTAATTTGTCTCCCAGCAATATTATTTCTGGCTTTTATCCATACTTTCCTTATGCATTTTATATTCCATGTATAAGTTGAATTATTAAGGTGACAATGTACAATATTTACTCCTTTCCCAGTCTTGATCTTGAACCATTTTGTTATTCCATGTTCAATTGTGACCATGGCTTCTTGGTCCACATACAGATTCCTCAGGAGGTGGATGAAATGATCTTGTATTCCCATCCTTTTAAGAACTTAACCAGGCTATGTTGTGATTTACACAGTCAAATGTTGTATAATAGTCTATGATGCAGAAGTAAACATTTTTCTAGAACTATTATGCTTTATCTTTCTCCAGAAGACATTGGCAATTTGATCTATTGTGCCTCCGTGAATCCCAGCTTGCACATCACAGTCTATATACTGTTGGAGCAGTGCTTGCAGTATCTTAAGCATTATCATGCTGGCATGCAAAACAAGTTAAGTTGTTTAATTATTGGGGCACTCGTTCTTAGTGTCTCTTTTTGGGGGATTTGGATGTAGACTGACTGGCTACTGTTGAGTCTTCCAAAGTAGTTGGTACAATGCAAGCAGCAGTTGATATTCTACCTTTGCCAAATAATTGGTTAACACAGGAAGTAATCCAAAAGAGGTTGGAAAAAATAAATGTTAATAAAGCCCCGGGTTCTGATGGAATACATCCAAGGGTACTAAGGGAACTGGGTTCTGTAATAGCCAAACCATTATATTTAATTTTTCCAGATTCACTCAACACAAGGTTTCTACCAGATGACTGGAGAAAAGCTGATGTGATACCTATATTTAAAACGGGAGCAAGAGCAAATCTGGGGAATTATAGACCAGTGAGCCTCACTTCTGTAGTGGGGAAGCTTTTAGAAGGGTTAATAAGGGATAATATACAAGAATATGTCTATTTGAACAGGATTATAAGTAGGAGTCAACATGGATTTATGAGGGATAGGTCATGTCAAAC
The DNA here is from genome assembly GCA_027410445.1 of Discoglossus pictus. Lineage (NCBI taxonomy): Eukaryota > Metazoa > Chordata > Amphibia > Anura > Alytidae > Discoglossus > Discoglossus pictus. The sequence continues at coordinate 413,253,204 of CM050165.1, read as the reverse complement.
AAATCTAATTAGTTTCTATGAGGAGGTTAGTAGGAACCTGGATGGTAACTCAGTGGATGTAGTCTTTTTGGATTTTGCAAAGGCTTTTGATACAGTGCCACATGGGAGACTATTGTGCAAACTAAGAGATACAGGAGTTGCAGTAAATATCTGCTCATGGATTGAGAGCTGGCTAAAAGACAGGAAGCAATGGGTTGTTGTAAATGGAACATACTCCGATTGGACTAATGTGGTAAGTGGGGTTCCTCAGGGTTCAGTATTAGGTCCTCTCCTTTTTAACATATTTATTAATGACTTAGAGGTAGGTTTAGAGTGTGGTGTCTCCATTTTCGCTGATGACATGAAGTTGTGCAAGGTAATTAAATCAGATAGTGATGTGCTTTCCCTCCAAAGGGATTTACATAAAATTGAGGAATGGGCATCTAAATGGCAGATGAGATTTAATACGAATACATGTAAAGTTATGCATCTGGGAAGGAAAATGTATAATCTTTTATAATCTTTAATGCAATTTATAATATTAATGGAGCAAATCTAGGTGTATCAGATATTGAAAGGGATTTGGGAGTGCTTGTGGACAACCACCTAGGTAACTGTGCTCAAAGCCAAGCAGCAGCTGTGAAGGCAAATAAAATATTAGCATGTATTAAGAAGGGTATAGAAGACAGGGAAGCAAATATAATTCTGCCACTATACAAATCTCTAGTACGCCCTCATTTGGAATATGGAGTACAATTTTGGGCACCACTTCATAAAAAGGACATTTTAGAGCTGGAAAAGGTACAGAGGAGGGCAACAAAACTAATAAGGGGAATGGAGGGGCTAAGTTATGAAGAAAGACTAACCATATCAAACTTATTTTCTCTAGAAAAAAGGCGTCTAAGAGGAGATATGATTACCTTATATAAATACATCCTGGGTCAGTATAAATATTTGTCAAGGGAGATTTTTGTGCCAAGAGATTTTCAACTGACAAGAGGACATCCCTTGAGGTTAGAAGTAAAAAGATTCCACCTTAAAGAAAGAAAAGGGTTCTTCACAGTAAGGGTGGTTAATCTGTGGAATTCTCTACCAGAGGAGGTGGTGACAGCGGATTCGATAGATAACTTGAGGAAAAATGGGACTGGATTTATTTCTAATTAAAAGGGGAATTCAGGGTTATCATGGATAATTAGAGAGGCAGTATTGATCCAGGGAGAAGTCCAAAGACCGGTGTCTGGAATCAGGAGGAATTTGAATTTTTTTTTTTATCCAACTAATTAATTAATAGTTAATCCACATATTGCAGATCGGAGGAGATCTTGAAAGGTTGAACTTGATGGACTGAAGGTCTTTTTTCAACCTTAAATACTATGTAACTATGTAACTATGTAACTTCTACAGCCTTTGTCACAGCCTGCTTTCTTCAATTGGGCTTAATAGCAACCTAGTTCCACCTACCTAGCAGAATTGAGGAGTTTTTTGTACACCTCTGCTACAGAAGATGAACTCAAAGCAGGGAAAATGCCCAAGAATGCTTCCAAGAGATAGTCAGTCAAGAAACCTGTGGTCATAGGATATAACCACTCTCCGACACCAGATACCGTCACCCAGTAAGACTCTCCCACAATTTTTGTATGAATTCCAACTGACAATCTTTTATTACTACTATGTACATATTTGTACAGTTTCTCCAGTAGAGAACAAGTATTCAGAGAATTTAGCATTTTTGGTAACCAATGGGTGCAAACCTACATGTAAATCAAGATTCCCCAATCAGGACAATGCGCATTCTTAGTTGCCTTAGGAGCGCATGCCTACATAGCATCTCAGGTGTATGTGCAAGAACGCACCAACTGCTCTGTAATAGCCAGGGTCGCTATCTCAAGAGTGTTGACTTAGCACTGAACGATAAGCCATATTGCTGGGCTTGGCAGGTGCAAACTATCTGAAAGCTGTCAATCTGCAGAGAGTCTTATATAGTTTTTACTTTAGCCCTACTGGGGTGCAGTCTAGAGGCCCTGTTTGTTGCATGTGTAAAATGTGCAAACCCCCCCTGGTATGAGTTTATTTGGAAAATTCAACAATGGCCAATAGACTGGAAAAGGTCAGTCTACATCCCAATCCCCAAAAAAGGCATTGCCTAAGAGTGTTCCAATTATCGAACAATTGCACCAAATTCACATGCCAGCGAGTTAATGATTAAGATTCTACAAGCTCAACTCCAACAATATATGGACTGGGAACTACCAGATGTGCAAATTGTGTTCCGCAGAGGAAGATGCACGAGAGAAAGCAAGAGAGTTCCAGAAAAACATTTACTTCTGCTTCATAGACTATTCTAGCCTTTGACTGTGTGGATCACAACAAAATGTGTCATGTCCTTAAAGAGATGGGAGTACCAGATCATCTCATCCTCCACCTCAAGAATCTATATGTGCACCAAGAAGCCACGGTCAGAACCGATCATGGGACATCAGAATGGTTCAAGATCGGAAAAGGAGTGCAACAAGGTTGTATATTGTCTCTTATTTATTCAACTTCTATGCAGATTACATCATGCAAAGGGCCGGGTTGGATTAATCCAAAGCCGGAATCAAAATTGCTGGAAAAAATATCAACAACTGCAGACAATACTACTCTGATGACTGAAAGTGAGGAGGAACTAAAGAACTTGTTGATGAGGGTAAAAGAAGAGAGTCCAAAAGTTGGCCTGCTGCTCAACGTTAAAAAGATGAAGATCATGGTAAACAGCAATCTCACTTCCTGGCAAATAGACGGGGAAGAAATAAGGTTTGTCTTCAATCATTAAACATAGCACTTGTATATACTCACAGTATCAATTAGCAGGGCAAGTCACTTAGCTATAAAGTATGCATTTGTTTAGCACACTGAATCAGAGCATATTCACTATAAATAACGTAAGCTGCATATGCTATTCACTTATGCAGAGTGCACTTATTAAACACATTGTACCAGAGTATATTCACTATACGTAGCAAGTTTATTTGCAACTTTTTAAACTGTATATACATGTTTCTAAGTATATATTGCACTCCATATCATTTTTTGTACATCACACTAGTCATTTGATTTTTTTTTTATAGATTTTTTTTCGGGGACTGTATACAACATCACCAATTTCAACACTAATCTATGCCTTTTAATTGATAGTTATTCTGTTGGTATAACACTGGAGCATTTATATCATATTCTATTGTAACCAACTAGAATAATAGGCTAATATTGAGAGTCTTTTTAGGTGCACCGTTTTTTCAAATTCCCTAATAAAAATTATATAAATTAACCTCATCATTTTTTATCTAGCTCTTCCTAATCTTCTTTTTCTCAAATCAATATTTTTCCCATATTGCTAATATCATGAGTATCCTTTAACATGTGCTAACATAGTACACCATGACCACTGACGCTGGTCACAGCTAAGCAATTATTGTGAGATGACACATCATTATTAATGGCCATGGCCAGTGAGTTATCCTGAGAACTAGCTAATGGTTATTAATGCTTGAAGATGGAAATCGGGCGAGTTGCTATAATGTTATAGTTAGAGTATTTAGCACTGTACTGTACATGCATGTTTTTTTATTTTTAATCCTTCTCCACCCTTTTTTGTTTACCCTGTTTTGATGTTTTTGTTTTGGGAACACTGTATGTTTGAAACTGGATTGGATTACACAGTCCAGAGGTTTTTAAATCTGTTTCATTGAGCAGATATAGACACGTTGTAAGTGCTTTGCACATTAATGGCTTCTTCAATTAAATGCAGTGATATCTGATGATCCTTTTTTTCATCAGATTGCGTTTCCAGTGGTGTAGTGACCACATGTGACCCTTTTAGGGGCTATGCATCATTCTTATTATAGACATTACCCCCTTTAGGTATCCCCTTTTTCCCCCCAAAAAGCCTTTTGCACTCCCGGGATCTGCCCATACAACACCCATGATATTAATGCACAGTCTTTTACATTTCTGATTGTACTCTGTGGATGAAATCAAGCTTTGTTATACCATTCTCACCATGTCAGTTTGTTTTCAATGGTTTGTGTTTTGGGACATACATTTCCATCACATTTGTGTCACATTCCTACATCAGTAAATTACTGAGCCATAGTTACTATGCAATAGGTTAATACGTATCAGGATAATAATAATAATAGTAATAATAATAACAATAATAATAATATCATGAGATATCAATGTAGATGGGATGAGTGAGATGTACATAGGATTATCCCTGTATTTTTAGGGTCTATGAGTGAGAAAGGGTTATTATGGCAGCCATTTCATTTTCATGTATTTGTGTTGCAATTTAATCAGGGCTTGTCTCTTTAATTGCTTTCAGCATCTTGCAGCATGACTTTTCATATTGGCATATATATGACCATTTCAACATATGGGAAAAAAATGTAATGGTGATTTGTTAATTGGGAATTGTTGTGCAATGAATTATAATGCCTTCCATTGCTTTCCCCATATTTTAAAGTCTATTGGTGGGTTTTTATTGCCTTTTGCAATGTTACAAACTAGCCTTTAAAACCCTTTGGGGGTCCAATTTGGAACCCGTACGATTCTGGACGACATTTGCCATATGCAAACTTGAATATGTTTGCGGTCTTAAGGAATTGTAGCAATTAAATAGTGATTTGCTATTTTAGGGATCGTAAGGCTTTGATGGGCTGTAAGTTCCGGTTTTAACAACCACAAGGATTTCAAGACCATAAAATGTAGATCATTTGCGGCTCAAAAAAAATTGTAAACCATACACAACCTAGTATTCTCATAAACCTAAATACATATAATATTGCAATCATATTTTAACCCAGGAAAGTTCCCAAATCCAAGGGTCAATACACAGTCCACAATATTCCGGAAAGCTCTGGTCATGAAGAAGTTGGGTGGCAAAGGGTCCCCCTGTGCTACCCAAAATCCAATCGTGACAGCCTTGTTATCAGAAAGGCTTCCTGGCGACCATCTCACTTTACTCTCTAAGATATTTGGCTCTAGTTCATTGGACAAACTATTGAAGTTATCAATGTTGTGAATCCTTCATGTATAGGTCTTCTGAGCATTACTGTCACCTCTTCTTTAGCTTATATGTTTCCTCTAAACCCCTACTTTTTTCTTTTAGCACGTCCACTTTAGCATGAAAGGTTTCTTTAGGAATGTTTGTTTTTGTTTAAGGTTCCTAAGACTTTCCATAATACTATTAACCCCACTAGTGTGATCTACAATCATATATAAAGTGATTACTTTAATGCATGATCTAGTTTGTTTTTCAACAAAGCGTCTAATTTTTTTTAAACATACATAGCAAGGGGTTACATATATTATTATCATTCAAATTTCTTTCACCTTTTCTCTAATAGCATTTCTGAGTTATAATGCCTTCTCCAGTTTTTAGCAGCAAGAAATATTAGGAAAGTGTGCTTATGATCAGAAAGGGATTTTTTTCGTTTTTGAGATAGCTGGGAATATTTTAATGTACATTTTTAGTTTTCTCTGGGTCCATTAAAAATTTTCATAATTTAAGGAGGAATAACTAAAAAGGTTATTTTTTCCTGTTAGTGGTATGCAGCTGTCACCAAGTTGCACAGTGCTGATTCTTTGTTCAATTTGCTTTTAGAGTGAGGTCTAGACTTAGGTTTAGGGGTTAGGGTTGGGGTTTAGGGTTAGGGCAGTGTCAGATAATAAGCTGAATCCTGAACCCTAACCCTAAACTCTAAATATAATTCTAAAAACAATTGAACAGTCTTTGCGCCCTAGTGGCTGCTGCAAGCCACTGCCGGTGGGGAGATAAAAGGAAAGGTCTGATTATTTTTTCTGTCAGACTAAAATACTAAAAGGTTTATTTATTTTTTTGTTTTCTCTATTGTTGCTCTAGACTTCACTTTATTGTACATGTCAATGTGAATACATGGGATACCATAGGAAAGCAGAACACTTTACCCTTTAGTACATTAGGACTATAGTGTTAAATTACTTAATGAAATCAGTAATTGGATGTTCATGAAGCCTGTAACTTTTTTCTTGCTAAATCTCACACGGTTTATTAAAAAAGAATTACATCTCTATGCATATGCCAAAGTATACTATTTTATTAGATGTGATTTTGAAGTACTTTTGATGTTGGAAGTTACAATTTGATATTTAAATTGCCTGATAATGATTTTCAAAACTTTAATCTACTCCAACTTTATCTCTGCAACCTCTTTGCGAATCAAGATGTGTCAAGTATTTTCTCACTTCTTCTCCCTCAAGGACTTAATTGTTTCTGCAATCAAGGAGAACTCATAATTAACTAATTTCTGGTTTAATTTGGTGCTGCTAATTTGCTTGTGCTGAAACTTGTAAAATGTTCTTCTTTTGAGAAATAAAAGAATGACTTAATGTTTTAAATTGTGAAAGATATTTCAATATGCCAACCACTGTCACAAAAGACATACAAAATGATTAAAAACTACTTAAACTGTAACATTATGCTGCCTTGCATATTATTTAATATTAATAAAATATGCAGGTTATATAAATACTCATATTTTGTAAGTTACACATTAAAGTATATAGATTTATATGCTTGAAAATTGAAGCTATATATATATGTGAGAGGTTAAAGTCGAGAAATGGTGGAGAAAACTTCCATTGCCATTGTAGTCTCAATGAAACACTTTCATTTTGTGTGTAGTACGAAGAAATTAAACCAAGAAGGTAAGTTGAAAAAAGATAAATAAAAAGTATTAAATAAAAAAATCCTCAACCTTATTACCCACACAAAAACATAAATTATAATTAAAGGACCACTGTTGTTAAAAAAAGGCACTTGTTTGCAAAGTATGTAACTAACTATGGCACCTATGAAAATTGAGTAGTGTAATTTGTTGTATACCGTAAAGTCGGCTGCAAAAGCTTTTTTTCCTATGTTACATGTTTATGTGAATTTTTCACTCTAAATATTACGGCACTCAGCCCACATCCGTAAATCCTGCCATGTCGGCAAGAGATTTCAGTGTAGGAAGTATGTGATCACTCAGTATATAACACCAAAACAAGTTTTTTGCATGAGAAATGGTTCTTGTAACCGATAGAAAATGAGAATGTCATGATTATTATAATGGGTAAGAACCATACTGCAGCAAGAAACCATTATATATATAAATAAATTATTTTTATATTTATATAAATTAAATATATGTGACAATTGTATTTATAGATTTAATATATATATATATATATATATATATATATATATATATATATATATATATATTGTTTATATATATACTGTATATATATATATATTTATATATATATATATATATATATATATATATATATTTATATATATATATATATATATATATATATATATATATATATTATGGATATAGAACATTTGTTCCTAGTCCACATAGTTTCCTGATATGTATTAACCCCTTGATTACTGGGTTGTGTGTTACCTGTGATTTTGTATAATGAAATTGACATAATAATAACATATCATATTTTTGTATTACAAATATGTATATATTGGACTGTTAAGTGTCAAATTATGATGAACTTTCATAATTTTCTATTGCTGTTTGGTGCTATACTGTGTCTTTAACTGCTGCAGCGACACTTTGCAATGGTTTAAAACCCATTTGCAAGTGGTCTTTGGCACACACAATTTAAAAAAAATCTTTTTGTAGTAACTGCAATGCCCAGATTAGTGAGTGATCCATAAAGTCTTATTTGCATAGGGTTTTGGTATAAAAGTCTAACAAAGTAACTCATAATGTTTTGGCAGTGCAAAAATCAATGGCAAAGTTTCTGGCTTGCTGCAGTCATTCGTAGCAGTTCTCTCGCAATGTTTCCTGGATGGGTGATTAAAATAGCTAGGAAGATTTACTTTGCTCTTAAACAATGTGTAATCTGCGATATAGGGGATTAGCATAGAGGCCTATATCACTAAATATGTTTTGCTGAGAGAGATAGCTCTCACAAAGCAGTATAATCAATCTTAAATATTATACGAATATGTCCATCACCTAAAACATTTATGAAAATAGGCATACTAGATATTGCTGTTTTTCCTGTGTCTACTATGTTCCATATGTTTCATAAAAAGCTTTTCTTTATACTATCCTCTTGATATTTTTTTTTTACTTTTAATTGTGTTCGCTATTGTGTATATGGACATTTAAGATGTAAGGATAAAAATATTTTATGCATTTTTTACCACTATCTGGAGCACAAGGTGACCCTTTAAGTTGAATAATAGATTTAACAACAGACAAAAACCAAAATGGTCCATCTAGTATGCCTATTGTATTTACCTAAATGTTTGCCTTTATTAAGCTTCAATGAAGCCTTATGTTTAGCACAGCTGTGCTTACATTTCTTAACAATGTTTGACTCCTCTTACTACTCTTCTTAACTTTCTGCACATTACCCCTTAATCTTCCACCTTCCAACATCAATAGTACATAACCAATTTTCCAATCACCTAGAATAAATCCTGACAATAATGATTATTTAAAAAGTTTAGCTAACAGGATCTAGGTTCCTTGCAATATTGTAGTAGTAAGAAGAATGTAAGTAGTTACCAGGTAAGACTGCAGAAACACAAAAAAAAGGTGGAACCCATCCAATAGGTGATAGGCTTTTTTGTAGGTTCATCTACCTTCAAGAGTTCTTTAACCTCAAAAATAGAAAAGTGGACCCAGGCCAGATATTATTTCTATGTAAACACACATATTTATATAAAAAAATGCCACTTACTTTGATAAAGATATCCTGAAATTCAGATTTTATGCCAGCCCAATAAAACTGCAGTTGGACAATCGTATATCATTTTTTTTTTAAGTAGTAGAACTCCTTGGTGACTTGCAAAACTGTTAAATTATGAACAGTCGGGGGTGCATTATGCTAATTGTTGGATTATTATCAGATTTATTCATAAATATCTATTTGCATGACATAACTGAAACCATATGTTGCAACATATGGGATTATGCATTTCAAACAGAGTATCCGTGAAAGTACATTATTTTATTTTTCTATTTTGGATGAATAAAGGAAAGTGTTGATGTTTCAGTTCCACTACCTATTCGATGTTAAGGATGTACTCATCATATGACTTGAACATTTTGTATTTTTGTGCCACTCATAATTTGGGTCTTAAAAATGTTGATGCTCAGAGTTGTTAAATAGCCTTTCAGAATTTAATGGCACTTTGTAAATATCAAATATTGTATATTTGGAATGGTACTAAATTAGTTTAATGCAATGAGCTGCCAATTTTCTCAGCAATATCAAAATTAGTTTGTGAGTGAGTAATTTGTTCATTAAGGAAATTGAATAACTACAGCTCTTAGGCATAAACAGCTACTGGAAAAATAAATGGACACAATAGTATTGTGTGGCATTTATAATATGCCATTAGTCTTGTCCTTCATGATTTTAAGTTTGAGCCATCTTCCCAAGTTTTTGTCAATTTCCAAACTATTTCACAGACAAATATATTTACTGTTCACTTTTCAATTTTTAGATGTCTTGTCTTGGTGCTTCCAAGCGTTTCCAAGAAAAGCAACAGTGGAGATCCAAAATTTAATCAATTTTGGGTTCCGTAACTCTGTGTTTTCTGCAATTTTTGACATTAAATCTCCTTATGATTGGTAAATTAATTGCATTAAATGGAATTGAATAAAAAAAAATGTTCTTTTTATTTAACTCACTAAGAAAAGTATAAACATGAGAGTAAGTTTCAGACTTCTATACAGCATAGTATAATTTCTGTACCTTATTATTTTAATTAAAGAACACAGTTTATGGTATATTTCCTGCCATACACCATGATCAGTAATTGGTTGAAAGTTTCTTTTTTACATATCAATAACAAAACAATTTTGCTGGGTATATTGTATTTTTACCTAGTTGTACAGTCAATTAGGAATTGCATTAACACTCCCCTACAGTCTGCAGTCATTAAAATTAAACAATAATAAGTATGGCTGATAATATGTCATTTTTTATTCCTTTGTCCACCACAGGAGAGGAAGTAAAAGGATTGCTAATGTTTCTTTGTTACACTAAAAATCTAACATTATTGCAGTGGATACTGAATGTAAAACATTATGCCAGTATATAGGGGTAATTTATTAAATAATATTAAAGCTCCTGGAGGGGATTCTGCAAACTGATTATGAAGCACCACATGGTGGCTATCTTGCTCTCACCTGTAAAATGTTGTGGTAGTTTATTTTGTAAGGAAATACATAAGGAAAAGCATTTTTAAGAGTGGAGAAACAAATGCTACCTACTGTCTTTATGCTTAATCCCAACACTTTGAGCCTTATATGCATTAGTTTCCATTTCTAACCCACCACAGGTTGCCAATCATCAAAATAAATGTCCTTAGTTTTTAATTTTATATTTTTACAACTAAAATATTATAAGAAAATAAAAATGATGTGCAACAGTATTAACATACTCATGTTTACAATGCTTTAATTGTATGGAAATCTTATTCAGCAGTATGCAGTATAATTTACCATTTAAGTGACAGGAGATTGAGACTCCAAAGACTGGACACAATTTGGTTCTGAGCACTGAACACCCAGAAGGTCTCAAATGATCATGCTTCAATAGACCTAGACAAATGCAGCTGATCAGAAGCTGTGGGTAACAGCACTTCCTAGTTTTAAAATAGAACAGTAGAGTTATTGCATGCAATAGTGTTAAGAGCAGTATTAGTTCCAGCTTCTGCTTAAGCCCCCTTTATACTGTATATATACTAGCGACTTGCCCGCTTCCCCGCTCATTTCAGATTTTACCCAAGCCCGCAAAGTGCTTCTGAGTTACGGCCCTGAAAAATAGTTACGTTTTAACGGCTGCCATTTTTTTTTAAGCTCGTAACTCGGAATCCGTTGGGAGGCCACCAAAAGACGCCAATTGAATAGCAAATTATCTTTCAACCTCACTTATGGACTCCCTGTCTCAGGGGGAGGCATGGAGTCCATAAGTGAGCTTGCAAGCTAATTTCCTATTCAATTTGCATCTTTTGGTGGCCTCCCAACGGCTTCCGAGTTACGGGCTTGAGAAACAACTTGAACAACTTGGGCGCTCATTGTGTGCCTCTCCCCCCTCTAACTTCTGGGCCTCGCGATGAGCCCCTTCACGCTCATCACGGGCCTCGCATCGAACACCTTTGGAGCGTAGTGCCAGCCCCTCCCCCCCTCTCCCCCTCTACTTTACAGGCTTTTAGCGATCATTGCAGACCTTGGCAAATCCTTAACTTTTTGGCCTCGCAATGAGCGCCTTTGGTGCTCATCACCAGCCCTGAAATGAGCGCCTTTGGCGCTCATTGTGCATGCGCAACCCCGTAACTTCTAACATAGCGTCACCAACAAACTCGCAATTATGACAACCATATATATATATATATATATATATATATATATAAAATCATTATCATTATATGATACAAAAAATATAGGCGTGTTATGGTCCATGGTAAAATATGTAGAAAATGGGAAACAAACTGAGGCCGGTGGACATAGGGCTTTTATACCCTTAAACCCTTCCATGAATAAAGGACACAGGGCTTAATACTTAATAGACAGAGCTCATGTACAAAAAGCTGTTATGATTAAATAAAGTATAATAATATGGTATATTGATATGTTATAGTTTAATCGCACATTAATATTTTTTATGAATTTTTTTATCACATATAATAGTTGTCAAAGTACGAAACGTCGTCACGCTGTGCGAGCTCGCAAGAAGTGCGTCCCTCACAAAGTGAGGGTCCGCATTTGTGGAAGGTGGAGGCTTCAACGTCGGCTGCAATGAGCCGAAGGCTCATTACAGGCCGCAAATGCAGACCCTCACAAGCAGTTACAAACAGCCACAGAAGCGGGACTTTGAAAAAAAACAGTCTAACACACAATGACAAAATACGGACTTACACAAAAAAATACGTGCCACGGGACTTAGAAAAAAAAACATTACGAACTCGCAAAAATACGACCTTTACAGCCGAACCGCGCACAGCGGAAAACATTAAAAAAAGACAAAATGCACAAAAAAATAAAATAAAAAGCTTACCCACAGCAAGGGGGGACACCCAGGATGTCTGGAAGTGAGGTTACACCTCAATTTAAGTACTATTTACCAAGTTTAAACACTTGAAAATCCCCTAAGCGAGAGAAAAATGCCCGCGGAAAAAAACGAGCACCAAAGGATCTCAGACCACCAAAACACTTACTGTCTGGGGCAAACAGTATTACCTGCCTTACAATTTTATTGCCCCGTCATTTTTGATGGGCAAGTCGCTAGTATTTAATGTTAATTATATGATTGACATCATCATTTAATTTGAATACTGTAATACAATTGCTTCAGCTGTCTTGAATGAGAAATGCAATGAAACCTTTGAGCAGCATTTTTATAAAATATTGTGTTTTCCAATAAGATTTTCTAGGAAGGTAACAACATGTTGTAAAGTCTTAATTTTGAGCATTACATCTGATAAATGGTTTAATGTAGTCTGGTTTGGATTATGGTATTTATGATACCTTTGGTATATTGAATATTATTGTATAGAAACCGCTCTTGAGATAAACATGATTCTTTATATTATGACTTGCATGTATACTGTTGGTTTAGAAATTTCTAAGGTTGTTTGTTTTTAAAATGATTTAAAGATGTGAGATTGCACTTCTTAATATTGTTATATGTGTATTAATCATAATTATTAACAAATTGTATCAAAGTCGTTATGTAAAGGTTATCCTACTTCACAGAGTTTATCTGTTTAATAGATGTCGGAATGTAAAAATACGTCCATCACAGTCGGGTATAAATTACCTCTGTGTATGTCCTGCATGAAGATGGCATAAAATATTCTGTATGAGTTGAGTATAATAACTTCATATAAAACAGCAATAATTACCTCCATATAAGGGGAGTATAATTACTTTCTTATGTGGCAAGTATGTAATACCTCGGTAATACCTCTGTATGAATATTTCTATGAGGTGAGTAGAAATACCTCTGTGTGAGGTGAGTATGAATGGTGCTGTATTAGAAGAGTAAGATTAGCCCTGTCTGAGACTAGTCGGATTAATTTCTGTATGAGGATGCTGTGACTATTTTCGTGCCAGGCAAGTATGAACATCTTTGAATGAGACGAATATGCATAACTCACTTACTGTATATTTGCATTCACATACAAGTATATGAACCTGTGGAGTCTAGGGTTGTGGGAGGGTCTTTTCCACCACTTATACTGTCTCCCCATTGTCAGCTTTTCTCATTGTTAGTTGTCTTTTAGTGTGATCAAAGTGCATAAGTTTGTTGGTTTCCTTCAGTGGGTCTCACTTTGATAAATGGAGTCAACCCTTCTCTTTCGCTTTCTCTCCTCCACCTTTCTCTCTCTTCTATTCCTCGATATGCCGCTCCCTATTTTTATTTCCTACTTCTGCCCTTTGACGTTTTTTAATTCCCCATTCTGCTCTTCTCTTCTGCCACCAAGTTCTGTGTGTACTCTTGTGCTGCCTCTCCTTTTTGAGTCTTGTGTCTTGTGGTATTTTCCTACTGTTTCTCCTGTGACTGTTCTTGCTTCTTGGACCTCTGTTCTTTGAACCTTATCTGCTGCCTAAAGATCTGTATCTACTCTCAACCAACTCACCTTCTCCATCCTACAATTCAAGTAATGTATACATTATAGTTATGTTTTCTTGGTCAATATTATTTGCTACTATGGTTCCTCTATAGTCATAGAGTCATAACCTTTTAATTCCACCCTTTTCCTTTGATAATACACACTTATCCACATTCCATTCCTCTATTAATTTAAATGCACTCACCACACCTTCAGCATTTCCTTTCTAAAATATTTTTCTTTAAGATTACAATTCTGAGTCTGACTTTGCACTTCAATGTCTCCCCTAATGAAATCTTATGCCAAGAGCATTCCGTCTCAAGTTGTGTGATTTCCAGCTTGGCCTAATTTGTTGGGCTGAAACCAAACAAAATTTTAGCACTAGACAATAACTAAGCTGATTTCTTAATAATCATGGAATATGATATAATGCTTCAGAATGTAAGGTAGAATTTTTCAAGCATGTAAAAATCAGACATCTATTTCCAGTGCTATGCATAACTAGCTGGCCTAGATCCAGATGATACTTTCCAATGTAGCTACCTCTATCAATACAATGGATAATAGCGTCAATAAAATAGAGAACCCATTCAAACCTCTCTAAGATTCCCTATCACATTTGTTCCAACAAGTCAAGGTGGCTGCAATCCTAGCCTAATTTAACTACACCAGGTTGTTTATAAAAATCAAAGCAGTTATATCCTTTCAAGCATTACTTATTGGCTTTTTCTGCATGTAAAACAATCAAATAAGAAGCTATAAACTTTAACAAGCAATACAGAAAATAACAGATCAGACTAGTGTGAAATTTTAAAATTAAATTTAAGGTTTAAAAGCATTGCATATCAGAGTGGATCACCTTGTAATATTAAGGGGCTAGGATTTAGGTTTTAAGGCAGCAGAGAAGGTGGTGTATGAGACCTTAGATTTTGTAGTATCCAGGGAGAAAGTGGGGATGTGTGAGGCCCTAAGTAAAAGGGTTCCATCATGTATGAGCAACCAACACACTTCATGGCTCATGACGGTGACCACAGTGAGTCATAGTTTCTACCAGGCCACATGAAGCTACTACTGAACAAACCAATATGCACATCTATCCTGCAGCCATTACAATATATTACTGGGTTAGCTATGGCATGTGCACATTATTCACTATATCATTTTAAATAACTTTCTTTGGGACTCAGTATTAAACTCTGGACTCCGATAACATCCATGTCCCTTTGGAAAATTGGCATCTCTTTCTTTAAAACAACAATTTCAGCCCTGCAAAGTCTTGAAATTCCCACACTTTCTTCACAGGATTACCTCTCATTCTTATAGGCTACAGTTCTTGCCCAACACCTATCTTCAAAGACATGAACCTTCTCTAGAGCCCTTCCTGACATCAGCTTATTTAACAATGTCTGAAGGTCTGTTGCCAAGTACTAGAGAAATATCCAGGCAAAAAAAACCTTCCACTATTCAACTTGGATACCACCCTAGCTTTCACAGCCCATTGCAACTCAAATATACAAATGGCATTTAACATGATAAAAATTTATCTCACTTCCAATTCCATCTGTCCCAAACATTCCTCATTTAATTTATGGCAACTTCAAGTATCAAATTATTCCTCCCTGCAGGAAGTCTCGCAGCCCAACTATCACTGACAACAGCCAGTAGGCTTCATATACATGGCCTCATCTTCAAACATCTAGTTAACCTCCCAAGTCTTGTTTGATAATGTTAACTTAGATGTTTATGGGTGCCTTTGTTCTAGTGAGTTTATTACCATTTCCAACCATTTTATCTTAACTCAGATCTATGTTTCCAAAATGACCATTTCATTCTCACCCACTGATTATTAAACACAAGCCACAACCACATTCATATTCCTTTCTATCTATCTATGGATCAGTGGCAGCTTGTCATTTGTCCACATCTCCTGCAAAAATATCTACATTCAATGCCAGAGCATTATTAGCGTCTGAGCATCTTTGATCATCCATTTACTGCTACATTATTATCTTATATTATTTGTGCATTACATAAGACTTTTATTAGCAGGACTCAGTCATGATCACTTTTCATTCACAGGTCAATTCTTCAGATTAGGAGCAGCTACAGCTGCTTACAAGAAAAATACCGGCTCACATAATCAAGAAATTGCGTTACTGGAAATCCAGCTGGTAAACCAAATATACACCAAGTTTCAGCAATCAGAGAAGCTTTCACTAAACTTTACAAGTAAGAATTTCTGAAAAGGAAGAAATCTGTTGGATATTTTCTCTGATTTTTTTTTATATTTAATCCCAGATGGCTAATATACCAGTTCTTATATCCTATTTTTTTTTTCTTCTAATCAGGATATGGCACTATAACTTTGCCATAACCGTCAGCTATTTTCCTGTGGCCAGAAAGATACAAAATGAACAGGCAGAGACTAGCCTTTGGTATTTTTCGATTTAAGTTCCAACCACATCAGCTGTCTACAGGTCTGCAGTGTTAGCTGTTTCACCCACCTTTGTTTTCTTTTCAGTCTTTACTTTCTGTTTGGACCTCTAAGAAGGCAAAAGTATCATAGCTTTGGTCACACAATTCCTCCACATCATTTCAGTTAGAAATCATCAGCCATATATATATATAAGAAAAGCAATTGAAATATTTTTTGAAAATAATCATTTTAAAATTTCCAGTATAGTTGTATCTGACACCAAGGTGTTAATCTTGTTTTAAATAAAAAGCTGGCATTAAGGAATTGCTTAAACTACAGATAAGCAAGTGATTTTTTTTTTACATAATACATTTAATAGGTTCCAGTATAGTTGTATTTGACAACAAGATGTTAATCCTGTTTTAAATACTAAACTGCCAGTAATATTTGTTAAAACAGCCTTGATACTATTAACTCCTTAAATGTAAATAAAAAAGACTCAGGGTAGTCTGAAAAACTGTGGCAAGGTCAATTTGCAAACTGTAATAGTAACAGTTGTGAAAATAGCTTTGATATCACTCTTTTGGAAAGTATCAATACATACATTTAAGATAATATGGACACTTTAGATTCCAAACAATGTCAGTGGTTATAATGGATTAGGAAAAGTTAGAAGCCATCAGTATAATTGTAATTACGAAGTTTTAGGAACAGTTAAAATATAAGCTTCTTTAAAATGCCCCTAGATTGTTACCAAAGCATGACCTAATAGAAACATTTCTTTTAACCTGAGTTTTTAATTAATGTTCTTATTTTTTAAGCACAATTGTTAAATATATGTGTGTGTACATCACTATGTATACATATGTATATGTTTTGTATTTATTTGTAGAATATTTCTAACTGAAGAAGCTGCATCAGGAGCAGCGAAATGTGTTTTAGTACTTGCATTTATCCTTTTTATATCATCATTGTATTATTTATATTTATCCTTTGTTTTACAGATACCATTATTAATTGATATCAGTACATAATATTTTTTTTTGGACCATATTAAGCCTCAAGTGGAGTTACTGTGTAATAGACCATATACACAGCACTGGCATTTTCAGATCCTCTAGGCTATTCATCGTACTCATCACATTAATAATTTATTAATATACTTTACCACATTACTTTATACTCCATTTTTATCTATAGTGTATACACTTTAATTAATGAATACTAGCAATAAGGAGACTGGGATCTATTTGTCAGAGGTGAAGAAGATTGACATTTCACGTGGAGATTATATTGAATGCAATCTCTATACCTCATAACATTTGAGGTCTCTCCAGGTGAGAGTCATAAACAGTTGAAAGTAAAAACCACAGCAGTTTTTTATTGATCTGCACTAGGAGTTTGTGCGCCCTCTCTCACTCTTCCCTCTTGTTTTTACTTTTTACTAGCTTGTCCAAGCTTGCCAAAGCTTTCCTCCCCAGAAGCAAACATCTTTTAATGTTATGACTATAGTCACCATCTGCAGAGATCTTGGAACCAAGGAAAATAAAATCTGTCACTGCCTCCACTTCTTCCCAGTCTAATTGTCTAGGAAGTGAGATTGCCGTTTGTCATGATCTTTGTCTTTTTAACCTTGAGCAGCAGGCCAACTTTTGCACTCTCTTCTTTTATCCTCATCAATAAATCCTTTAGTTCCTCATCACTTTCAGCCATCAAAGTAGTATCATCGGCGTATCTGAGGTTGACATTCCTTCTAGCAATATTAATTCCGGCTTTGGATTCATCCAGTCCAGCCTTACGCATGATGTACTCTGCATATATGTTGAATAAATAAGATGACAATATACAGTCTTGTTGCACTCCTTTTCCAATCTTAAAACATTCTGTTGTTGCATGTTCGGTTCTGATCGTGGCTTCTTGGTCTGCATACAGATTCTTGAGGAGGAGGATGAGAGGATCTGATACTCCCATTTCTTTAAAGACTTGCCACATTTTGTTTTGATCCACACAGTCAAAGGCTTTAGAATGGTCTATGAACTCTTTTGCTTTCTCTATTATCCAGCGGACATTGGCAATTTGATCTCTTGTGCCTCTTTCTCTGCGGAATCCGGCTTGCACATCTGGTAGTTCCTGGTCCAATATATTGATGAGTCGAACTTGTAGAATCTTAAGCATTACCTTGCTGGCATGTGAAATGAGTGCAATTGTTCGATAATTGGTGCACTCTTTGGCACTGCCTTTTTTTTGGGATTGGGATGTAGACTGGCCTTTTCCAGTCTATTGGTCATTGTTGAGTTTTCCAAATGTGTTGGCATAAGGCAAGCAACACTTTCACAGCATCAGCCTGTAGAATTTTTTAATAGTTCAACTTGGATCCCATTATCTCCTGCATCCTTACTATTAGCAAGACATCCTAAGGCCCATCTCACTTTGCTCTCCAAGATGTCTTGCTCCAGTTCATTGGACAAACTATTGAGGTCATCACTGCTGTTAAGATCCTTCCTGTATAGTTCTTCAGTGTATTCCTGCCAGCTCTTCTTTATCTGATCTTCTTCTGTTAAGTCCCTACCATTTTTGTCTTTTATCACACCCACTTTGACATGAAAGGTGCCTTTTAGGTTCCTCATTTTCTGGAATAGAACTCTTGATTTACCCATTCAGTTATCTTCTTCAATCCCTTTACATCGCTCTTTGTAGAATGTCTCCTTGTCTCGTCTTGCTATTCTGCATTCAGTTGGGCAAATATTTTCCTATCTCCACTACCTTTCGCTTTCCTTCTTTCCTGAGCTACTTTCAAAGCCTCATCAGACAGCTAATTACATTTCTTTCTTTTATGGATATTCTTTGTTGCTGTTTCCTGGATAATGTTGCAAACTTCGGTCCAAAGTTCTTCAGGCAAACTATCTTCCATTGTAAATTGTTTATGAGGACCTGACAGAGCACAGAAGAAGCTCTACTGATACCTCAAAACTAGAACTCTATTATCCATTACATAGTGATGTTTGATTCCCCTGAAGAATCTGCATCTCTATGGCAGGGAAACGCACATAGGGACTCGTATACTCGCTAGCTGCTGAGGGTAACCACCCCAACCTGATTGAAATCCAGGATAGTGTCTCTCATATCAAGCTATATATGTATTTTTTAGCTAGATGTCTTTGCCATTTGTAAACATAAATACTATGTTGGCATATATTACAGAAATAGGTGCCTAGTAATGGCAGTTTTTGTGATAGCTAGGGCACTAAATAGGCGTGAGCAGCTGAGGTTGCACTTTCAGCACCCCAACTACACTCAAATCCCCAGTATGCAGACACTGATACCATATTTATATATTGATTGATTTATATATTGATTATTTATTTTTATATATATATATATATATATATTTATTTATTGAGATATATTGATATCAATTGATATATATATATATATATATATATATATATATATATATATATATATATTTATTTTTTTTGTACAATTTGGGCCTATATGGTCCCAATTTGTTATTTAAGGTTTTTAAGGTGCGGTTGGGGCCTATTTGGTGCCACTTTGTTATTTAGGGTTTTAAGGTGCGGTTGGGGCCTATATGGTCCCAATTTGTTATTTATGGTTTTTAAGGTGCGGTTGGGGCCTATATGGTCCCACTTTGTTATTTAGGGTTTTTAAGGTGCGGTTGGGGCCTATATGGTCCCAATTTGTTATTTATGGTTTTTAAGGTGCAGTTGGGGCCTACATGGTCCCACTTTGTTATTTAGGGTTTTTAAGGTGCGGTTGGGGCCTATATGGTCCCACTTTGTTATTTAGGGTTATTAAGGTGAGGTTGGGGCCTATATGGTCCCAATTTGTTATTTAAGGTTTTTAAGGTGCGGTTGGGGCCTATATGGTCCCACTTTGTTATTTAGGGTTTTTAAGGTGCGGTTGGGGCCTATATGGTCCTAATTTGTTATTTAAGGTTTTTAAGGTGCGGTTGGGGCCCATATGGTCCCAATTTGTTATTTAAGGTTTTTAAGGTGCGGTTGGGGCCTATATGGTCCCACTTTGTTATTTAGGGTTTTTAAGGTGCGGTTGGGGCCTATATGGTCCCAATTTGTTATTTAAGGTTTTTAAGGTGCGGTTGGGGCCTATATGGTCCCAATTTGTTATTTTAGGTTTTTAAGGTGCGGTTGGGGCCTATATGGTCCCACTTTGTTATTTAGGGTTTTTAAGGTGCGGTTGGGGCCTATATGGTCCCAATTTGTTATTTAAGGTTTTTAAGGTGCGGTTGGGGCCTATATGGTCCCACTTTGTTATTTAGGGTTTTTAAGGTGCGGTTGGGGCCTATATGGTCCCAATTTGTTATTTAAGGTTTTTAAGGTGCGGTTGGGGCCTATATGGTCACACTTGGTCTTTTAAGGTTTTAAAAGTTAAGGTTTGGGTCTTGAACGTTCTAATGTTTTTTTTTTTTGTTTTCTATCACTTCCCAGGTGCAAACTATCTGTGGAAGCAGATTTGTTTGGACTCGTTGGTTGACTTACTGGACGTGAATGCCCCGAGAAGGAGAGTCAACTGTAGGTGAGTATATGGTCACACTTGGAATTTGAAGGTTTTTAAGGTGCGGTTGGGGCCTATATGGTCACACTTGGTCTTTCAAGGTTTTAATAGTTAAGGTTTGGGTCTTGAACGTTCTAATGTTTTTTTTGTTGTTTTCTATCACTTCCCAGGTGCAAACTATCTGTGGAAGCAGATTTGTTTGGACTCGTTGGTTGACCTACTGGACGTGAATACCCCGAGAAGGAGAGTCAACTGTTGGTGAGTATCATTGCTTTTAATTTTCTGTCCATGCATATAGGTGCAAATTTGATGTTGATGTACTCTTGTCACATGAGGGTTTGCAATCTGTAATGTATACCAATGAATTCAACACACTGTTATGTTAAAGTAATTTTGTGACATAATATAAATTAATATACCGTGATCTCTTTCTTCTATTGGTATCAGAAATGAATACTATTGACTCTCTACTTGTGAAGCCTTTCGGCACCCTAACCTATGAGGAGAAGGTGGAAGTAAAACGGTTAGGACATGACCAACCAGAGATAAATCTGCAGCAAATCGCAAGAGATAGAGGGAAGCAATATATTCGTACTTTCAATACTGAATGGTACAAGAAGAACGACTGGCTTTGTGGAAGCGTTTCTAGGAAGGCCTTATATTGTTTCCCATGCATCCTATTTGGTGATGACGCTGCTTGGACCAAAACTGGAGTGACTGACGTAAAACATCTAGCTGACAAATTGGCGAAACACAAAAGTTCTAAAGCTCACTTGGATAACAGGATCAAGTTTGAGATGCTTGGACAGGCGAACATTGCAGTTCAACTGGACCAAGGATACCAAGGCAGTATTCAAAAACACAATGAAGAAGTGGCTAAGAACAGGTACATCCTTTCCAAGATAATTGATTGTGTTTGCTTTTGTGGCGCTTTTGAACTGGCATTAAGAGGACACGACGAGAGTGAAACATCGCTAAATCCAGGAGTGTTTCGAGGCCTGGTGGATTTGGTTGGCAGTATCGATAGTGCAATGGAACAGCATTTGAAGACTGCAACTGTGTTTAAGGGCACGTCCAAAACCGTGCAGAATAAGCTACTGGACTGCATGCATGAAGTTATTAAGGAAGTGATTCATCAAGAGCTTAAGGAAGCCCAGTTTGTGGCAATCCAAGCAGATGAAACAACCGATATTTCCGCTAGGACACAGTGCGTTGTAGTCTATTGCTAAATTGACAAGAAGCATCAAGTGGTGGAAAGATTTGATGGCTTCACGGAAATGAAATCAACGGATGCAGACTCGATTGCTGCTGTTGTGCTGGAAACACTGAATACTGTTCTCCCAGAGCCAGAAGACAAGAAGAAACTCATAGCTCAAAGCTACGATGGTGCCAGTGTGATGCGTGGAGATCAAGGAGGAGTTCAAAGAAAAATAAAAGACGTGTACCCGAACGCACACTACGTCCATTGCTATGCTCACCAACTGAACCTAATAATGGAGAAAGCAGTTTCAAGGATTGGAAGAGTTCGAGTTTTTTTTTCAGACATAGGCGGCATACCATCTTTTTTTTCACGCTCTCCAAAAAGGACTGGAGTTCTGGATGAGGTAGTTGGTAGAAGACTTCCAAGAGGTGCACCGACACGATGGAACTTCAACGTTAGGACCGTGAAAGTCATCTACGAGAACAGAGGTGCGCTACTTCAGTGTTTCCAGACAATTGAAGCATGTCTAAACTTTGATCCAACATCTATACGTGAAGCCGCAGGTTTCATTGGAATGCTGGAAGACAGGGAGTTCCTTTACTTCCTTAAATTATTTCATTTAATAATGCCACATGTTGACATCCTCTATAGTCAGCTTCAGAAGCGAGACACGGATACTGTTTATATCAAAAAAGTCACAGAAGACTTTGTCGCCAGCATCCAGAAAATCCGTAATTCTGTTGAAGAGATAGAAGCAAGTTTGCCGAGCGATGTAACAGTCAACAGACGGAGTGCGGAGATCTCAACCTTGAGACAACTTTCAAGAGAGGTATGTGACATAGTGGTGGTTCATGCAAAAGAACGTTTTTCATTTTCAAATCACCTAGTCAGTGCCAAACTTGTTCAAAGTGACTTGTATAAAACCCATGACACTTGCTTTCCAACCCAAGCTCTGGAAGACACCGTGCAAGCATAGCCAATACTGAAGAAGGAACAATTACGCACTGAGCTGTCACTTCTGTATGGGAAGACAGATTTTCATGCTTGTACAAGTGCTGTTGCTCTGCACAAACTTTTACATCAATTTAATCTGCAGAATGATTTCACAGAGACAGTGAAATTATTAAGAATCCTGATTACAACACCGATGACCACTGCAGAATCAGAAAGATGCTTCTCCACATTGAAGAGGATAAAAACCTTTTTAAGAAGCACCATGTCCCTGGAGCGGTTGAATGCATTGGCGATGCTCTCAATGGAAAAGCAACTGATTTCCGAGATCCCAGACTTCAATGAAAAAAACATTGAGAAGTTTTGTTCTTTGAAAGATCGCCGTGCAAAATTTAAATACAAGTGATTGAAGCAAAAAAGAATGCATACCCCCAGGGTGTGTAAAGATAAACTGCGTTAAGCAGCACCACCTCACACTACCAAACATAACTAGTGGTAAGTAAAGTATGAACGGTGTGTGGGTGTGCATATGGAAGGAGCTATGAAAGGTGTGTGCATGGTCAGTAACAATTGTTGAAGCCTTGGCGTGGTTTGAAGGAATTGGAGGCACTTCCAAGGGTAGCTGTCACTTGTGTACGGGAAGCCAGAATTTCATGTCTGTACAAGTGCTGTTGCTCTGCACCAACTTTACCATCAATTTAATCTACATAATTTAACAGAGAGAGTGAAGCTATAAGGAGTCCTGCTTACAACACCGAAGACTACTAAAGAACCAGAAAGATGCTTCTCCACATTGAAGAGGATAAAAAGGTATTTAAGAAGCACCATGGCCCTGTAGCGGTTGAATGCATTGGTTTGAAGGAGTTGGAGGCACCTTCAAGGGTACGTAAAGTTCTCAGAAATGGCCCCACCTCACTACCAAAAATAACTAGTGGTAAGTAAAGTATGAATGGTGTGTGGGTGTGCATATGGAAGGAGCTATGAAAGGTGTGTGAATGGTCAGTAACAATTGTTGAAGCCTTGGCGTGGCGTTACTGCTCATATGGTTATCCATATGCTAATTCAACGTGTTTGTTTGACATTGGTTATTGTGTTGTCTAAACAGAAGTGAAATTTTGTTGTTTTCTTGAATCCCAAGATCCACTGGTTTGGGCCTATACAGTGCTGATTGGTCTTCTAAGGTATGTTTGGGGCCTATAGTCACACTTGGTCTTCTAAGGTATGTTTGGGGTCTATATGGTCACACTTGGTCTTCTAAGGTATGTTTGGGACCTATATAGTTCCACTTGGTCTTCTAAGGAATGTTTGGGGTCTATATGGTCACACTTGGTCTTCTAAGGTATGTTTGGGGCCTATATAGTTCCACTTGGTCTTCTAAGGTATGTTTGGGGTCTATATGGTCACACTTGGTCTTTTAAGGTATGTTTGGGGCCTATATGGTCACACTTGGTCTTCTAAGGTATGTTTGGGGCCTATATAGTTCCACTTGGTCTTCTAAGGTATGTTTGGGGTCTATATGGTCACACTTGGTCTTCTAAGGTATGTTTGGGGCCTATATAGTTCCTCTTGGTCTTCTAAGGTATGTTTGGGGTCTATATGGTCACACTTGGTCTTTTAAGGTATGTTTGGGGCCTATATGATCACACTTGATCTTCTAAGGTATGTTTGGGGCCTATATAGTTCCACTTGGTCTTCTAAGGTATGTTTGGGGTCTATATGGTCACACTTGGTCTTCTAAGGTATGTTTGGGGCCTATATAGTTCCACTTGGTCTTCTAAGGTATGTGTGGGGTCTATATGGTCACACTTGGTCTTTTAAGGTATGTTTGGGGCCTATATGGTCACACTTGGTCTTCTAAGGTATGTTTGGGGCCTATTGTCACATTTGGTCTTCTAAGGTATGTTTGGGGCCTATATGGTCATACTTGGTCTTCTAAGGTATGTTTGGGGCCTCTGGTCACACTTGGTCTTCTAAGGTATGTTTGGGGCCTATGGTCACACTTGGTCTTCTAAGGTATGTTTGAGGCCTATATAGTTCCACTTGGTCTTCTAAGGTATGTTTGGGGCCTATATGGTTCCACTTGGTCTTTTAATGTTTTTTAAGTATGGTTTTGTTCTTGAATGGTCTGATTGATTTGCTTGTTTTCTTTCAACCCCAGGTGCAAACCCTATGTGGCTGCAGATTTGTTTCTACTCGTTGGTCAACTTGGTGAATACCCTGAGAAGAAGACCCGACTAATGGTAGGTGTCACTCCTTTAATTTTTCTGTTAATGCGTATAGGTGCAATTATGATATTGCTGTAGTCTTGTCACATGAGTTTTTTCAATCTATATTGTATACCAATGAATTTAACACATTGTTACTTTACTTCTTGACATTTCTGCATTGCTGATCATGTATTTTAATGGGCTTTACAAGTATAAGGTCATTGGGCGGGGCTTATAAAGGTCATTATGATGTCAGGGGGAGGAGTTATAAAAATGGGTGTGGTTTGAAAAAGGGGGAGTGGCTATGTTTCGCCCTGTCGCCCCTCCAACTTGAAAAATCACCAGCCGCCACTGACTGATTCGGGAACAACTCAATGTGTTTGGGGTCAATTGCATAATAAACTGGCAACCTCAGTTGGGTCCATGTCCTTTCAACTGGAAATGTTACAGTAACTTAGCATCATAGGTTACAACACCAGTAACAGTTTAACTATTTTAGACAAAAGAGAGACACTTATAAAGGAGAAGTTTAAGATATTATCCCTCTGAACAAATGCAGCTTTTTATATTGTATATATTGTATATTTTGTGCATTTTTTCACTATTTTATAGATTAATTGAGTAAGCAATATCATTAAAGTTTTTATTTTTGTATATACTTAATTTCATGGTTGCCACAAAAATTACTATGTCATGTATAATAGAGTTCTAGTTTTGAGGTATCAGTAGAGCTTCTTCTGTGCTCTGTCAGGTCCTCATAAAACAATATACAATTTATCTTTATAAACTCTATATTGATAAAAGGGTTTCTATTCCCCAGTTAAATAATTATATCTCCCATGTCTAGTCCTTTAAATCTATTATTTACTTCCACTGCATATTCACAAGGGGTATTATTTATTTAATGTCTACTTGGTCTGATGGTTTTACCTCTTTTCTTCAGTTTAATTTTCAACTTTGCAATAAGTAGCTCATGGTCTGAGCCGCAGTCAGCCCCAGGTCGTTTTTTCTGACTGTATTGAGCTTCTCCGTCTTTGGCTGCAATCTGATTTCTGTGTTGTCCATCTGGTGATGTCCATGTGTAAAGTTGTCTCGGAGGCTGTTGACAGAGGGTGTTTGCTACGACCAGAGAATTATCTTGACAAAATTTTACTAGTCTCTGATCTGCTTCATTTTGTACTCCAAGGCCAAATTTGCCAGTTATTCCAAGTGTCTTTTGGTTCCCTACTTTAGCATTCCAATCTCATGATGATAGTAACATCTTATCTTGGTTTTATATCTATGACGTGTTGAATGTCTTTGTAGAACTGGACAACTTCAGTCTCTCCAGCATCCATGGTTGGAGCATAGACTTGGATCACTGTGATATTAAATGGTTTGCCTTGAATTTGCATTGAAATCATTCTGTCAGTTATTGGGTTGTAACCGAGCACTGCTTTGGCCACAATTCATTTCTTCTGTGGTATTCTTGACCACAGTAGAAGATCTGGTGGTTGTCGGGAGTGAAATGTTCCATTCTAGTTCATTTAAGTTCACCAATTCCCAGTATATCAGTGTTTAACCTTGTCATTTCATTCTTGACCACATCTAGTTTGCCTTGGTTCATAGTTCTAACATTCTAGGTTCCTATGTTGAATTGGTGTTTGCAGCAGTGGACTTGCCTTTCCCCTCCAAACACATCTGCCCAACAACTTAATTAGATCTGATGGTACTTGTACTTGCCCTCTGCTCAGTAATGTGGTAGGCACCTTATGACCTGAGGGGCTCATGTTCCGGTGCCATATTTTTATGTCTCTGATTATGCCTGCCCATAAAGTTATCTTAGCAAAGTTACTGGAGTTGTTTGCCAGTTCTTTCTCCAGTGGACTGTGATTTCTCTGACCTCTCTGCCAGGACCTGCCCAGCTTTGCTGACTCTACATGATATAACTCACAGCTTTATTGAAGTACACAAGCCCCTTCACCATGACAAGATAGCGATCCAGAAGGGGTAACACACAATACTGTACTTTAAAAGCATGGGAAGGCATGGGAAGACAATATAATTAATTGCAGAACAGTCTCAAACCCACAAATACAGTATGCAATTAAAAAATATAATTTTTTAATTGTGATTTCTGAGTAATATCGATCCTGACTCACAGGGTAAATACATATAATGAAACCCACATGGACTAAAACAGATGATCTAATGCATTTTATAGATTGCTACAGTGCTTGATTGCGAGCCTGATCATCAGATATTACTTATTGGCATTAATTAATTTTTAGCATATGATTGCAGATTACATCTAACTTCCATCATGATGACAGTCTCATTTACTTTTGGCTGTGTCTAAGAAATAAATTACGGGCTTGCTTAAATATTTTCAGATCATATGATCACTCCCCTTGAAATCCTACTTAAAAAGGCAAGGTTTACGAATTCTGACTTAAGGAGGTAAATTCCGGCTTGAGTCAATAGAATACATCTAAACATTTAGAGAAAAAAACACCTGCAGCCAAATTTACAAGTTCAAGGCATCAGCTTCTAAAAGAGTAGGGCCCTATGTTGGTGCTTTATAAATCAACGGTAATAATATTTATCACAATTGGAGGCAAATAAAGTGAAGCTTGCTTCTTCATTGAGAAAAGGCAATTTGGCTTATTTTCAGAGTCAGAAAACTTTAATAAGTTTGGCCTTATTCCTGAATATAGTAATATTTTTGGACCATCGTTAGGTATATGTAAGTATACATAATTTAACAATTTTTTTTTAACTTTTTAGAGGTTTTACATAGGAGGAATTCATATGATCCATACATTTACAGTATATTGCATACAGTATAATCACTCTTGGTATAACCAGAATATCTATTTCTTGGACTAACCATGAATGTAAAACTGATTGTGAATATTTATTTTATATTATTTACAATTATTTCTACCATACAAATTTGTATCATATAATTACCGGCTTTAATTACCTAATTATCTATCATGTTGTATTGGTTTATACCATAATTCCATTCAACTTGGTGTGCTTAAACATCACCTTAAGGGATTCATTAAAGGTTTATATGCAAATGGCTTAAGACAGATGAGCGTCAGCATTTTCTCAAGCTATTTTTTAATGACTCAATTGGATTACTTCTGACAACTGGTTGGAATCCATCTTACTTAGTGAAAAGTATTGCCTGTGGGGCTTTCCAAACAGAATCTAATGTTTAAGGGCTTTTTGAGCTCTGCTGTATATTTAATTTTTAAGGACTGTAATGCAGAAAAATAGAATAATCCTGAATGCAAACTATTCAACCCTTACCAAGCTAGTTATTTTCTGTTATTTTTTATATTCTGGTAACTTGTAACCTAGAGAATTAGCCAGAAATTAATGTTTATTTTAATTGAACTATATTTATGTAATTTAGCAGAGAGCTGGATGAAGAAAACAAAATAAATTAGTCCTTTGAGCCTATGTTAATAGAAAATATTCATCACTTTGCTTGTTTGCATAGTTTCTGCACCATCACAGTATGTTTTCAGATTTGGCCACTGTGCCTGCTTGCAATTTATTCCCAATATCATGTACTTAAAAAAATGCACTAAATTCTGATTTACAGTTTAATTACTGGTTAAGAATTATTCACAAAAAGCATTATTTACTTTATAATTATGTTAAAAACCTATCAAGTGATCTAAGTAAAATTGTATTTTTCTCATCTCTCCAAAATAACTGAAATGCATTTAAATTATTTAATGTAATAAAACTGAATTTAATTTTATGCTGCATATAGTTATATTGTTCCTGCACTGTGTTATGTAAACTGCATGAATTTCCATTCTAGGAAAACTTTTCAATCCTATAAAAAATTCACACACTTTTGCATTCATATTGTATTCTCCAATATACATATGAACTTTATACACATTCATTTATTTGAAAAACTAGTATGCTGAATTATGCTGAATATTAGAAAAATTGTGCATATAACAATTTCTTACAAAGTAGATATTATTATATTTATCATATTTATGTTTAATATTTTCATGCAAAATAAAAAAAATATTTTCCTGACATGCGTATCTCTTAGATTTTAAAATTATGAGTGTAATTATTTTCTTTGATGATATTAAATAACATGCAATAAATTAATTTTAATGTTGTTAAAGTTGGCTAGAGACAGACAGCCCTATTAAATTCCCTGAATGTGTAAAACCGTAGCCTGTAACGTAGCCCGCAAGACTTAAGGTTATTAAATTTGCCCCGTAAAGCAACCCACTAATGATTTGCTGGTTAAGGGCGAAGTTGGTCTGTGAAGTTCGTAACTGTCACATTTGAAAATCGCTATTAAATTGCTACGAATCCACTGGCGTTAAACCCCGTAACCCGCAAATGGAGCTAAAAAGCCAACGGGTACTAGAGAGGACCCGCAAGGGGGTTATAGTCCTATCTCTTGCACTGTAAATGCAAATATCAACACACTACTGTACTTATAATTAAAGATAAAGTGATGTTAGGTATTAGAATTAATAGCACAACATTCTCAAGCCCGCAAATTTGCAATATAAAATACTTTATTTTCTGTTTAATTTCCGTGTTATATTGATCTCGGCAATCAGTGCGTTAATACATAAAATGGAACTTGCATGGGCTTGAATATCATATTTACTGATTTATTTATATTGCATTATTTCTGGAATGCGGGTCCAATCGATACTCGTAATTGAAACCAGTAAGGCTTTTAAATCTAACCTCCATTTTTCAGTGACGTAATGATGACGATCTCATTTGCCATTGGCTCTGTCTAAACTGCAACTACGTGTTTGAGTAAAGGATCATGTTCCCGGCCGCACATCCAACGTGTGCAAGAATGGTTTACGGGCTTGCGTCTCCATCCCGTAACTCGCGGCATTGTTGCATTTAATAGCTCTGAAACGCAGCCGAATTTCAAGCCTCCAGCCTTTGCAGGTGTGCCAATGCCGCTACAGGCTTCGAATTTAATAGGGCTGAGAGTCCTGAGTTTCGGTCCTGTAGGCAGAGAGCGCAGAGCTCAGAGTTTAGGAACAGAAAAGGTTCCTTAATCTAACAGGGAACATCAAGGGTGGCAGCAGTTCTAATTCACTGGAAGTGTTTTTATTATGAGGTTCCCAATGATTTCTCTAATGCAATCACAATTAGATTCAATAAGAGAGAGATTAATATGTTATTGGCTGGACCAGATATATGTATTTCTGTGTATTTGTTTTTAATGTTACTTTAATTTCAATGGCATGAAGATATAAAGAAAAGAGACTGCGGTAGTTTCAATCACAACAATACTATATAGGCATCACTATATATCTATATACAAGACTCAGCTAAGGAAAAATTAAATGCAATTAATTATGCTCCTCAACTCCATCTTAAAGTCGTAATTAATTTTCCAAAGTCACCAGGACCCAAGCCTCTAAGTAAACATTTATTTTAACCAATAGTTAATTTTTGTTTTATAAAATACAGGCAATTGTAACAACAAAATAAATAAACAGTATTGTAACTTTCCTATCCCTAATAAAAGAGAAGGTGTGCAGAATTTGTGTTACACCCATTCCATACACAGGGGAGATGAATTGGTCAAAAGCCAACTTTTTACCAATAACATCTAACTACTGCTGTTGAATGTTCAATAAAGATATCAAACACCCTGAAGGATCTTAAATCAACTTCTCTTTCTGGAAAAGCATAGAATTAAACACTTCAATTGTAGATGCTACAAGAATAATAAATATCTCAAAAATGAGCATGCATAAACTTCTTACCCCTTTACAAAATGTGTTTCTTGGAAAGATATAGTCCTCTTTGAATTTAAGATAATACATACATGCTCCCTTTTACCCACCATGCAATATTAGGAGAGTTGCCAGCCCCAGCAGAATCAACACAACAAGCCTACAGTTGATATTCCTCCCCCACTCCAAAGTATGCAAATATTCAGATTACAGTAAAGTTAGACTATAAATATGTTTGAATGTAAGATGGAAACAACACTAAAGACAGAAAAACTGAAAATCTAGAAAAAAGTTTAATTCGTGAAAAGCGTTATTCCTGGGTTCTAGAAAGAAAGACTCCCCTCAGTAAAAGCATACGTGGGTGTACTTTAATAGACATAAGGGTAGATATATATTTTTTGACAAAAAACTGCGTTAAAGTAGATTTAAGTTGCCGATCAGAATGAGGTCACCTAAGACAAGAAAGGATGGAGTTTGGGAAGTTACCTTAACAACCCTCCGTCCCCTGCTAAAATTTTCCTGATGACATAATTCATAATATCATCTATGACATTAGGTGATGGCATTCATGAGATCACATATAATATTAAAGATGATTTAATCCATATTACAGATGGCATCACACTCAGCCTTCTTTTATTTCACTTCAATGATAACACTATTCTTACAAAAAAAAATAATAATAATAATACACAAAATAATAAAACCACAGATATTTGAAAAAAGTGAGAATGTACATGACTGAAAAGAAATTTTAAAAATAAATATAAAATTATTTTGTTTTAGGCAGGGTGTAATACTCTATCAGCCATTAAAAAGTATCATCTGTATCAAAATGTTTGCTGTTCTTTGACTTGCATCAATTTAATTTAAATTTCTACATCAATAGAAAAAATATACATGCAGTTAACCTTCTAACTATAGAGCAGTAATTCACAACCCTCTCCTCAAGCCCAACAAGCTCCCACTGTGTGTATGAGGATGCAGAATCCAGATGTTGTGTTTAGTGTCAGAACAGGAATAACAGCGCTCACACTATCTGTATGAAGGTGCATGATCCAGATGCTGTGTATAGTGTCAGAACTAACAGTACTTACACTATGTGTGTGCAGGTGCTGTATTCAGATGCTGTGTGTAGTGTCAGAACAGGAATAGCATAGCTCACACTTTTTATATGAAGGTTCAGTATCAGAAATCAGAAGTGGTCATACTGTTTGCATGAGGGTGTATTATACAGATGGCGCATATAGTCTCAGCTTTAGCTGTATCCAGCTGCTGTGTGTACTGTCAGTACAGAAACAGCAGAGCTCATACTATCCTAGCACTCAGAGATCGGTATCTGTCTTTCTCTCTATATATAATAGTGGTTTTCAACACCTGTGGCTTGGAATGTTGCCAGTCCGCAAAAATGTTCTGCCGGTCCGCAAAAAAAGTTATTGCTGCTTAATACACATGGATCATGTAGCATAGTGGAGTTGTACAGCGCTTACTGACAGCACGTTGAGGCATGTAATCACGGTTTCATACATCATTTTGCCAGCATTGCATCAGCTCGCCTGTCAACAACTTGCCGTAGTCACGTCCATGCTCCCGTGCATATTGTTTGCTAATACTGTTTTGTGGTAATTAGAAAAGCATTATATAATTAGATTTAAAAACTAAAATACTGTATAAATAATGTTTTTTATTTCTGACTTAGCGGTCCGCAAATTATTTCTCCTGTTTTCACCAATACGCAGATATAAAAAAAGGTTGAAAACCACTTCTCTATAAACCCAGTAAAAATATCACCATAATTGACCAATCACAATGCATAGAATCTGACAGTTGTCCATGTGCAAAAGTCTCTACTGACTATACTCATTGCATTATTATTTTCATCTATTATATCTGAAAAATCCAAAAAGGCATGAAGGCTTTAAACCTTCAGCCAATAATTGAGAAAAGTTCCTATGGGATAAAGACTATGAGCCTCATTCAATTAAGAAATTGTAGCTTACAGGAGCCCATAATCTAGTACGTAAACTAATTTGCGATTCAATTATCAACATGCACTGTGACATACTGAAGCAGAGCATGATCCCCTCCCTTGGTCCACTGAGCCGCGCAGCACTATTCCAACATGATAACGACCCCCAAACACACCTCCAAGATGTCCACTGCCTTGCTAAAGAAGCTGAAGGTGAAGGTGATGGACTGGCCAAGCATGTCATTAGACCTAAATCTATCGAGCATCTGTGGAGCATCCTCAAATGGAAGGTGGGGAAGTGCAAGGTCTCTAACAACCACCAGCTTCGTGATGTCATCATGGAAGAGTGGAAAAAGACTCCAGTGGCAACCTGTGAAGTTCTGGTGAATTCCATGCCCATGAGGGTTAGGGCAGTGCTGAAAAATAATGGTGGTCACACAAATTATTGACACTTTGGGCCCAATTTGGACATTTCACTTAGGGGTGTACTCACTTTTGTTGCCAAAGGTTTTGACATTAATGGCTGTGTGTTGAGTTATTTTGAGGGGACAGCAAATTTACACTGTTATACAGGCTGTGCACTTACTACTTTACATTGTAGCAGAGTGTCATTTCTTCAGTGTTGTCACATGAAAAGATATAATAAAATATTTACAAAAACACGAGGGGTGTACTCACTTTTGTGAGATACTGTATCTCTCAGTTTCTGCCTTGTGTATTTGTTTAAATATATATGCCTCCTAAAGTTTTCTGCAAAGATAATGTTGTCATCAGTGGTGGATGAGCAATAAGTCATATGGTTAGTTGTGGAGATAGTGGTGGTTCAAGTGGTGTGTTGCACCATGGCCAAGCCTGTAAGGGGGCCAGACTCAACACACCACTTCCTGTGCATGAGAGAGAGGCCATACCTCAACTCTCCTTACTCCCTGGTATGCACTGTCAAATCCTGTCCACCTCATCACCGAGCCTCTCTGTCTTAGTTTTTTTTTATAATTGGCAGGCTGCCCAGCATATTAAAGCAGGCTTGTTTGACAATCATCTTTTCATGATTTTATTATTTTACATTTACTGTTTTAAGCATAGCAATTTAGATTTACTCACTATTTTTGTGCACTTTCTTCTATAGCACCTGTAAATTGTGTGGAGGATCGTGATCGATGTGCACATATTGGGAGGCTAAAAAACGCTGTGCCTAGGAAAGCAGAGATGTAATCCATCCCTAGCTGAGAGCTACAGGATTTTTATAGTAAAGCTGGTTAACAGATTGGGAATTCTCCAGTAAGTAGTTGTGAGTCCGAGATCTGGTATAAGCTGGTTCTTAACGCTCAACCAAATAAATTACAATAAAAGTCACTATGATCAAAAATAATTCTGTGAGCACAGGGACACACTTTTTCTTATAAATGCACTGCTGTTCATTGCAAACTGCTATACAAGAGCACATCGTACACAGTTTGTCATGAAGTAACCTGCATGAAAGATGCTGCAGCGATCTTACTAACGCAGACCAATTATCTAGTTTCCGTCTTTAATAGGGTCTAAAGATGTTAAAAAAGAGAGGGTGTGGTGGCTCAAAGTGTTGATCTTATTGAAGGATTACAAGGGTGCTCCCTGAGATAATAATAAATGTAATGGAAAAGGGGAGGATAGAACATATCTAATTTGAATTGGGTCACACCCTGTTCTGATCTCAATTGAATGGGCAAAAACATTTAAAATATAACTATTATTAAATCATTTTCAAATCTTTGTTAATAAAAATAAAGAGAGACAGTCAGACCTACTATTGGAATATAATGCAAAATCTCTCTTGATTTAAAAAATAATCAGCATATATTATAAACACCTAAAAGCATTGGTGCAGACCATATAGAAAGTTATTGAAACAAAAATATACGGTGCCTTGCAAAAGTATTCAACCCCTTGGCCGTTTTCGTGTTTTGTTGCCTTACAATCTGGAATTAACATGGATTGTTTGAGGATTTGCATCATTTAATTTACTGAACATGCCCACAACTTTGAAGATGTTTTTTTTTTATTGTGAAGCAAACAACAATTAGGACAAAATAACAGAAAAAGTCAATGTGCATAACTATTCACCCCCCTAAAGTCAATACTTCGTAGAGCCACCTTTTGCGGCAATCACAGCTCCAAGTCGCTTTGGATAAGTCTCTATGAGCTTTCCACATCTTACCACTGGGATTTTTGCCCATTCCTCCTTGAAAAACTGCTCCAGTTCCTTCAATTTGGATGGTTTGCGCTTGTGAACCGCAATCTTTAAGTCTGACCACAGATTTCCTATTGCATTGAGGTCTGGGCTTTGACTAGGCCATTCCAACACATTTGCATGCTTCCCCTTAAACCACTCAAGTGTTGCTTTAGCAGTGTGTTTGGGGTCATTGTCCTGCTGGAAGGTGAACCTCCGTCCTCGCCTCAAATCACACACAGAGTGGCACAGGTTTTGTTCAATAATATCCCTGTATTTAGCACCATCCATCTTTTCCTCAACTCTGACCAGTTTCCCAGTCCCAGCTGCTGAAAAACATCCCCACAGCATGATGCTGCCACCACCATGTTTCACTGTGGGGATGGTGTTCTTTGTGTGATGTGATGTGTATGGTTTGCGCCAGACATAGCGTTTTCTTTGATGGCCGAAAAGTACAATTTTAGTCTCATCAGACCAGAGCACCTTCCTCTATACATTTTGGGAGTCTCCCATGTGCCTTTTCGCAAACTCAAAACGTGCCATTTTGTTTTTTGCTGAAAGTAATGGCTTTTTTCTGGCCACTCTTCCATAAAGCCCAACTCTATAGAGTGTACAGCTTATTGTCATCCTATGTACAGATACTCCAGTCTCTGCTGTGAAACTCTGCAGCTCCCTCATGGTTACCTTAGGTCTCAGTGCTGCCTCTCTCATTAATGCCCTCCTTGCCTGGTATGTGAGTTTTAGTGGGCGGCCATCTCTTGTCAGGTTTGCTGTTGTGCCATGTTCTTTCCATTTGGTTATGACAGATTTGATGGTGCTCCTGGGTATCATCAAAGATTAGGATTTTTTTTTTTATAACCTAACTCTGACTTGTACTTCTCAACAACATTGTCCCTTACTTCTTTAGAGAGTTCCTTGGTCTTCATGGCAGTGTTTGATTAGTGTTGCCTCTTGCATAGGTGTTGCAGCTAGTGATGTCCCAAACAGTTCGCCGGAGAACTATTCGAGGCGATTTTCGCATGTTCGCGTTCGCATCGAATGGCGAACACATGCACTTTTCGGTCCGCCCCCTATTCTTTATCATTGAGGAAACTTTGACCCTGCACCTTACAGTCAGCATACACATTCCAGCCAATCAGCAGCATACACTCCCTTCCAGGGACTTCCATCTGAAGGACAGCCTCCATTTTAGAATCATTCTGAAGCTTCATTCGTTGAGAGAGGACATATATTCTACCTGCTGCTGATTTAATAGGGAAATAGATAGCCAGGCTGTGTATTTAGCTTTCACTACACACCTGAAGGACTCATTTGATATCTGCTGCAAGGACAGCAACCCAAAAAGCCTGTTTTAGGGCTAGAACATCATTTATTTTATTTTATTATTTTTTTCAGCTGATTTAATAGGGAAATAGATAGCCAGGCTGTGTATTTAGCTTTCACTACACACCTGAAGGACTCATTTGATATCTGCTGCAAGGCCAGCAACCCAAAAAGCCCTTTTTAGGGCTAGAATATCATTTATTTTATTTTATTATTTTTTTCTGTGTAATTTAATTGCATATGCCTGCCTGCTAGCGTGTGTGTGAGGCCTATTGCATCTACTCTGCCAACTTTTGCCAGTGCACAGTGACACTCATAGCTAGTGCAACTGTAGTGTACAGTGACATAAAACAAAACTTTTCTGACTGTAATCGATTGGATATCAGTTGCCTGCCTACAGGCGTGTGTGTGAGGCCAATTGCATCTACTCTGCCAACTTTTGCCAGTGCACAGTGACACTCATATCTAGTGCAACCGTAGTGTACAGTGACATAAAACAACCCTTTTTTGACTGTAATCGATTGAATATCAGTTGCCTGCCTACAGGCGTGTGTGTGAAGCCTATTGCACCTACTCTGCCAACTTTTGCCAGTGCACAGTGACACTCATATCTAGTGCAACCGTAGTGTACAGTGAAATAAAAGAACCCTTTTTTGACTGTAATCGATTGAATATAAGTTGCCTGCCTACAGGCGTGTGTGTGAGGCCTATTGCATCTACTCTGCCAACTTTTGCCAGTGCACAGTGACACTCATATCTGGTGGCACCTTAGATTGCACGCTGCAGTGCCCCAAATTTGAAGTAGGAGGTCCGACCAAGCATCTTTTCCATCTCCCTGTTCCAAAGATCAATGCCATATACACGTCCCCTAATAGTGGACTTAACAGGGATTAAACCGATAGGAATGGTACTACTTAACAGTACACACCTTATAATAACGCAGACAGAGGCAACACAGAGAGAGGAGTCTGAAGAAGAGGAGTCAGAGGAGTAGGGTGTCTTTGAGGAGGTGGAAGACCAAACACAGCAGGCGTCCCAGGGGGCTTGTTGTCACCTTTCAGGGACCCTTGGTGGCTGGGTCGAGGAAGAGACCTTCAATGATATCAGCGAGGACAAGGAACGGGACATGGCTAGCTTGGTATCCAACCTTGTACAAATGGGGAGTTTGCAGTTATGCAAAGGGACTGTTTGCGGTTGTTTGCGGTGCATTTAACGGTGATATTGTTCTGTTACTGTGAAGCGGGTGTAACACTTACACTACTTAATCGATACAACATCATACCTGATGTTTTAAAGCATGTTATTCCAAACAATTTAGGAATGTTAGGTGATTTATGCCCTTTATGGCTTAAAACCAGACTCTGCATCAACTATGTAATTTTCTGTGGGAGTTTTGCCATGGATCCCCCTTCGGCATGCCACAGTCCAGGTGTTAGTCCCCTTGAAACAAATTTCCCATCACTATTGTGGCCCTAAAGAGTCCCTGTGGGTTTTGAAATTCACCTGCCCATTGAAGTCTATGGCGGTTCGCCGATGTTCGTCCGTTCGTGAACATTTGATGTAACTTGCGTCCGCGGTTCGCGAACCGAAAATTTGATGTTCGCGACATCACTAGTTGCAGCCTCTGGGGCCTTTCTAAAAAGGTATATACCGTATTGGTCTGAATATGAGCCACACCTTTTTTCCATTTTTTTTTGGTTTGCGAGTTACGAGTGAGGCTTATATTCGCGACCGTAAAAAAAATCACTGCCGATTTGCGTGCTTGCGAGTTACGTGTGCGGCTTCTATTTGGAAACGTAAAAATGACTGCTGATCTGCGCGATTGCGAGTTAATGGTGCCGATTTGCGTGCTTGAGACTGCAGTATTGTACCAATTGAATAGCGATTTACGGTTTTAGTGATTCTAACATCCTGTAAGGCCTGTAACCTGCAAAAAAAGCTACTGTACTAATCAGAAAGCTTGTTTCTTGCAATGGCTGATCACTTGGAGAGAGTATTTTTCTCTCCAATTGTAAGGCTGCGACTTATATTTGAGTACTATCTTTTTTTTTTTCTTGAATTTTACAGGTGCGGCTTATATGCGGGTGCGGCTAATATTCGGACCAATACGGTATATGTAATGACAGATCATGTGACACTTAGATTGCACACAGGTGGACATCATTTCACTAAATATGTGACTTTTAAAGCTTTTTATGGGCTTTATAACAAAGGGGGTGAATACATACGCACAGGCCAATTTTCTGTTTTCTATTTCTAAATAATAGTTTTATGTATATATTTTTCTCATTTCACTTCACCAACTTAGACTATTGTGTTCTGATCCATCACATAAAATTCAGATTAACAAAACATTGAACTTAAGGCTGTAATGTAACAAAATAGGTAAAAAGTCAAGAGGGGTGAATACTTTTGCAAGGCACTGTATATGTACCAGTATAAAGTGACTGGTGCAAAAGTGAAGGTGCTAAGTGCAAAAAGTGCTGCAGCAAGGTGCTGCAGTGAAATATTGCACTATTATGCAATATAAAGTGCAATTGGTAAGGTGCTGAGGAGTTGCTCTTAATTGGCAACATAAATGGTTACACAGGTCTATACCAGTAATAATATAAGCATTGGTATAAATATTCACTGCAGCACTTTTTGCACTTAGCACTCTTACCTTTGCACCAGTCACTTTTTACTGGTACATATATATTTTTGTTTCAGTCACTTTCTATATGGTCTGCTCCAATGCTTGTAGGTGTTTATAATATTTGCTGATTATTTTTTAAATCAATAGAGGTTTTTATTTTATTCCAATAGTAAGTCTGACTGTGTCTCTCTTTATTTTTATTAACAAAGATTTTAAAATTATTTAATAAAAGTTGTATTTTAAATGTTTTTGCTCATGCAATTGAGATCAGAACAGGGTGTGACCCAATTCAAAATAGATTTGTTCAATCCTCCCCTTTTCCATTTCGTCTAAAGATGTTACCACCTTCCAAATATGTGGTCCCCTGCTAGCAAAAACATCTACCTTCTCCAGAACCTAAAATACTGATGATTTCCACCATGGGCTTCTCCACTGATCATTTACATTCAAGAGTTGTCCAACATCTTCTCCTAATTGTCCATTGGGAAGCTCTTTGTCAAGTGCCACAATACTCAAGCAGAAACTCTGGGCCCAGACAAGGAGCACAGTGCTCCCAGAAATAGCTTTCGCTCTCTACAATTCTTGTCCTGCTGTCCTCATTGACTCTGGACCACACTACAGGAGCTTTGGTTGCAGGTGAGTCCTCTGTTTGTATTTTTATTTGTATAAAGTTTCACAGTGAAAGAAATTAAACAATTAAAATAAAATATACATCAATTTAACATAAAGGCACCAAATAAATTAAATAGCCCCAGTGCAGCCTACTATGGGGAAAATAAGCATACACACACATTATTTCTAAAGAGTAATTACATTTAGAAGATGTACATGTGTAATTTGTCATGCATTTTAAGGAGATAAAATTGATAATTTAAATGCAATAATGTTGTATATTTGTATGTTAACTATTCTATTACTATTTCATGTGAAATTTTTTGCTTCACATGATGTTAACTGTGTGGAATATTTAAACAAAAATCTTAGTAGTTAGAGTAGATAATAGTAGAGTAGATAATCAGATCAATTACTAAGATAACAGGAACAAAGATATGTGTAGTGTGTTGCCTGCATATAACCAAGACATCCTATGATACCTTTGTGACAATCTTTACAGCATGACAAAAATAAACATACATATTAAGTACATTTGGTATAACACCATATAATCTTATAGTGCCCCCTACTGATTGAATTAAAAATTATTGAAAAAATGATAAGGTAATTAAAATATCTACATCCATAGATACGCCTATTGGGTGTAGTATAGACGAAAATAGATAGGGAAATAGTTTTTCTATAAAAAGGATGAGAACAAAGGATCACATGATCTTACTCCTTACTTTTCTTTACTACTCCTTACTGACTTTTTTCTCTAAACTTACTTACTTTTACTTTTCTAATTTCTTTCTCAAACTTTCATTTTAACCTTAATTTATCTTTAATTTTTAAATGATATAATCCAAATAATCCACTGTAATAATAATGTAATACATTTATAATAGTATATAGTTATAAAAGTTATAGCTGCATTGACCTTTTTTAAATATTTATAGCCCTATTAAATTCTCTCAATGTGTAAAACCGTAGCCTGTAACGTAGCCTGTAAGATATTGGCCACGTAAAGCAAGCATCTAACGACTTGCGGGGTAAGGGCAAGAAAAGGCTACGGGACGTAGAAATTTGAACTGCGCACCCGCAAATCCTTTGATCTGTTAAGCCCGTAACTGTTACGTTCCAATCACCCTATTAAATTGCAACAAGTTCACTGGCGTTCAAGCCCGTAACCTGCAAATGGAGCCAAAATGCCAACGGGTACTAGATGGGACCTGCAAGGGGGTTAAAGTCCTATCCGTAGCACTGTAAATACAAATATAAACACACTACTGTACTTAGAATTAAAGCGAAAGTGATGTTAGGTATTAAAATTATTAGCACAACATTCTCAAGCTCGCAAATCTGCAATATAAAA
This sequence comes from Discoglossus pictus, assembly GCA_027410445.1. Lineage (NCBI taxonomy): Eukaryota > Metazoa > Chordata > Amphibia > Anura > Alytidae > Discoglossus > Discoglossus pictus. Next base: position 413,212,402 of record CM050165.1, on the reverse strand, counting down.
TTCCTTTTTTAATGTCTAATTTCCATGTTATAGCCATGCCGGCAATCAATGTGTTAATACATATAATGGAACTCGCATGGACTAGAATCTCATCTTTACAGCTTTATCAATGTTGCATCATGTCTGGAATGCGGGTCCGATCGAAACTCGTAATTGAAACCTGTAAGGCTTTGAAATCTAACCTACATTTTTTCAGTGACGTAACGATGATGATCTCTGTTGCCATTGGCTCCATCTAAACCCGGGTAACTAGGGGTCGCATATCCAACGTGCAACAAATGGTTTATGGGTTTGCGTCTCAAGCTCGTAACTCACGGCATGGTCTAATTTAATAGCTCTATAACTCGGTCAAATTTCAAGCCCGCAGCTGTTGCGGGTCTCACCTTGTCGCTAGGGGCTTGAAATGTAATTGGGCTATTAGTATTCTAAGTGTAATGAAATAGAATTATGAAATGTTTGTATGAATTGTAATGGTTGATTATCTACAAACAACTGAATACATTAAAACACATTTTTGACAATCAGTTTGTTGAAATTGACATAATCTGTTTATCATTTTATTTGTATCTGCCATTTTTATTTCAGATTATTTTGTATATGGTAATAATAACATGTTTCCATGTATTACTTAATGCAGAAAGTGTTTAGCTCATAATCCATGATCAAAAGCAAGCAGAATAAAGAATTAATCATCTCAGTGTAGGTTCCCCACTATGTAGGGTATTTGTTAATTTTTTACTGTTTTTCAACATAAACAATAAAAGAAATTATAGCACCTTTATTTACAAAATTATTTGCATGCTTTGTTATGACACCAGAACTAAATTATTTCTATTTAATGGAATACTTTATTGAATGACTACTGATATGGTTTTAGAAGTGCAAATGAAAATAGAAAATATGTAAAAAATGTGAAGGGACATAGGGAAGCAATACTCAATAATTTGTTTGTAGTGTGGTCTAAAAGTTGGCATTTAAATATTGTAAAACTGTATTCGTAAACTGTATTAGTGGTTCTTTTTTCTTTTCTTTTTTACTTTCATGATTAATTCTATAGACTGTTCTTAGAATTTTCAAATAAACACTTTATAATTTTTTATATTTTTTATTGTGAAGTATCTGTAGGCAAAATGTATTAATCAGTTATAAATTATGCACTGTTTATAGAGAGAAAGAAACTTAACCAACCATTTGATGCAAAATGCTTCTCAAATGTCACTGAAATGTTCCCCAGATGATACACAGATTATTTATAGAAATGAGGTAAGCTTGTAAAATGACACACTAACTAGAAGCTGTTTGCTTATAAACTTTGAAGTTGCAATTCTTTTGTACACTTAAAGTAATTTCTCTAGAAGTTATCATGGTAACCAAATGTCAGATGATTAGGACCACTGTCCTTGGATGATATTTATCCCTCAAAGTTTCCCTGCATTAACAGTGTAGGCAGGTAGACGTATGCCTTCATGAGTACTCTACTTGTTTATATATAAACCTCCAATCCAAAAAATATTTTTATAGAAAATAATTATATAAGGCATAAAACCTTTTCTTTTTTTTTTAAATCAGAAATCTTTATACATTGACACTATTGACACCATTTAGATGGCAACTGTTGCACAAGGAAATAAGAAAAAAAATGGGATACATATGTGAATACTTTTTTGTCATTATTATTTTACTTCTATACCCAGGGCCGGATTATCCATTAGGCATTATAGGCACTTGCCTACAGGCTGTCCTCTTAGAGGGGCACCTCATTTTCACTTTCTAGAACTAAATACAGCACTGTATGCAGGCACAGGAGATGAGTAGGGGGCATTTTACCCAGAGTACTCAAGACTGAATCAGCAAGATGCCAGTAGCTGGCTCCTTCCCCAGCCCTCCCATTACCTTCAGTGGAGAAGGAGCATCAGGAGCCTGATCTGAGAGTCCAAGAGGGAAGGCATATTACGCCTAGCTGCCCTCTAGTCTACTAAATAAATGTAAATGGGGCGTATGTGTGTGTGTGATGTATGTGTGATGTGAGGTATGTGTGTGATGTGTGCACAGGAGTGCCATAGTGTTCATTGCCCAGGGGCTCCAAAAATGTAAATCTGGCCCTGTCTACATCTATTATTTTCTTTTAGTTGGTTAGTGAGAACACATTTTGCTTTTTTTTATTAGAAATTATGAGGTAATACAAAATTAATACAAATTTGTAAGACAGCATTGTACTTTTTTACAGCAGATAGGAGATGTTTAGGTAAAATGTAATCACATAATGGAGTGTAGAAGACATTTGTTGAGGAGTATTGAGAGAGAGGGATATGGGTATGAGGTATAACACAGCAGCGTAATCATACATACAGTATCTCACAAAAGTGATTAATGTCTAAACTGTTGGCAACAAAAGTGAGTACACCCCTAAGTGGAAATGTCCAAAAAGGGCCCAAAATGTCAATATTTTGTGTGGCAACCATTATTTTCCAGCACTGCCTTAACCCTCATGGGCATAAAGTTCCCCAGAGGTTCACATGTTGCCACTAGAGTCCTCTTCCACTCCTCCATGATGACATCACAGAGCTGGTGGATGTTAGAGACCTTGCACTCCCCACCTTCCGTTTGAGGATGCCCCACAGATGCTCAATAGGGTTTAGGTCTGGTGACATGCTTGGCCAGTCCATCATCTTTACCTTCAGCTTCTTTAGCAAGGCAGTGGTCGTCGTGGAGGTGTGTTTGGGGTCGTTATCATGTTGGAATACTGCCCTGCTGCCCAGTCTCTGAAGGGAGGGGATCTTCCTCAGTATGTCACAGTACATATTGGCATTCATGGTTCCCTCAATGAACTGTAGCTTCCCAGTGCCGGCAGCTCTCAGGCTGTACACTTACTACTTTACATTGTAGCAGAGTGTCATTTCTTCAATGTTGTCACATGAAAAGATATAATAAAATATTTACAAAAATGTAAGCGATGTGCTCACCTTTGTCAGATACTGTATATGCAGTGGACTTCTCTGTTTTTACATTTTAAACTGAACAGACTGTTATATGACCAAGTTGCCCAGAACACAAATTGAGTAAGTACTGGAAATATTTTCCAGATGCCTTATTTTCAATGTAGCCATGAGTACAGTAGCACTAATACATTTTTGAGCTTGACATCAAGAAAGATGTTAGGTGCATTAGTGCATGTGCTTATATATTATATGTTCACACCGGATGTACAGTGTCATTACTGACTTTTGGGGTAAGCGTGAACCCCCCTAAGCCCCACCCAAAAATGGCCTTTCAGGGTCAAAACCTGTTATGGACTTTTTTCTTTGGTGACCACTGGACATGGGACTTTCCTTGGACTATGTCATGTTGGTCAGTATGTGAAGTATGAGGTCTTAACAAGCAGGAATTATTATAATTTGTGTCAAAACATCTTGGACATTGGGACTTTGTGGGCATGTAACTGTTTGTCATGTTTTCTTGGTGGAAATGTAATTACTGTCATTACTTTACTGTGTAAAATGTTTGATGTACTGTATTAAATTGATTGTGGCTTACAGGCCCTAAATCTTGTAATGCTGGGCTCCTAGCTCAGGAGTAAGCTAGCACAGTTGTATTTAATGTGACATATTGCAATATATATATTTTTTTAAAGTAATTGACAGAGATACATTGTTGCCAGTAGCTAACAAAAGGAGCAACATAGATACATTTTCTTGCTCTGCCATATTGTTTAGGTGACTCCATTTTGATTACTGTTCCTGGATAATGGAGAACCCTCCACCAGACATTCAGTCTACAGCTGGGATTACCATTAATACCTCGTACCAAGAAGACCATACTGTTAGAGGAAGCAATAAATTGTGAAACAAGATACTAGCTTTGCAAACTCCACTCTCAAGTAAATGTTTAGGTTGTCTAAGGAACAAAATATCCTAGAGATTAAAGAGACAATAGGAATATGTTAAGAGACAATGGAGGGGAGGTTAGTTGATTTCATTTAACCCTGTGTTCAGTATACCTGGATGTGGTATAATTCATAACCTCTCTGTAACATTCACAGGAATATAATTATGAATTTTGAAAGACTATTCACTGGAATATCATTGCATGGAAATTGTGTAGCTGTGGGTTAAATTATCTGTATGGCTAGCAAGATGCTAAAAAGAGTTTTAATGCATTGTATATGTATCTTTTAATATCCTGTTTGGATTTGTATGTGACCTTCCATGATTATAATGAAATCATCCTTTACCCTAACACTAGCTGGGCTACCCCCAGTTCCCAAGGGCTGGTCTCACTACTAAGCAAATATCATCCAGAGACTGTACACGTGGTTCCCCTGTATTCATTGTATTTTATATCTACTATACTACAGGTGTAATGTACAGTTTGCTATGATAATGCATTGCCATAAAAAGGAATGTTGTGGTATATGGGCTACCATTTAGTTATGAAGGTCACCCTTTGTCTACCAGAATATATTGATACTTATTCACTTTAATTATTATTATTAACCTCTTTTTCAACCATTATTTGTAATAGTAATTCCCCTGCTCTAGGCTGTGACAGTGAAGGGTTAACCCAAGTCTCTCCAAGGACTTAGATGTCCACACGGCACATAGACTGTCTGTCTCTGTGCCTATTTTACCTAATTAGCCCCTGTAGAGTAATAGAGAGCTGGCAGGAGAATAGAAGAGATTAATCTTTTAGCCATCCAGGCTCCTGACCTGGAGGGGGTGATTAATAACACTAGCCTCATCCTAGTAATATATACCACATTTGGTAAGGAATGCATTGTTGTGATTGGTCAAGGTTTTTTTTGCTGAAGGTATCGGTCCACCATGATAAATATGTTGCCAAGAAAGTGTGATCTGTTTCAATATAAATAAACACTGTGAGTATGTCAATCTAGAGGAAAGTATTTTTATTTTATTTTTATTCTTAGGCTCTGCTGTGTTTTAATGAAAGGGACTAATCTTGATGGTTTTGGCTGGGCTGATCCTGTAATCCTGATTTCCTGATATACGTGACTGGGGTGATCTGAATTGGCATGATGGGCGCTGATAACCCAAACTCTCAGAATCCAGGGGTGCTCCTGTTTCAGCAGCCAGGAGGTTTGGGGTGAACGTGGTCCCCTCCCCTCTGGGTTGTGACATACAGCATTCAATTCCTCCCCCCCTGAAAGCCACATTACAGCCCTCATTGTTTTGGTGTGAGAAATAATAATGGGGACATTCATTCTGATTTGTTATGTAATATAGTAATATTTTATTCAGCGGATATGAGCAGTGTTTTAAAAAGCATATAAGCATATGTCTAAACACTGTTGTACACAAATATTATATGGTAAATATGTGAGTTTTAGTTGATTGTATTGTATAATTGACTGAAATTGCAAGAGGTTTAACTCATTTAAATGTAATTTAATCCACACTAACTGTAATTTCTACTGGAACTAAACCATTTGCCTGAAAGAATAAAGCATTGCAAAGTTGATAGGAGAAAGTAAAATAGAAGAGACACATAGCAATACTGCTTCTTCTTTATACACACAATTTATCGACTTTACCTGACAAAGCCGCTTATAAAGTGAAGAAACGACCTTCCGGTCTTGTTCCTGTTATTTATGCATGTAGGTTCCTTTAGGACAACTCATAGCTTAGCATTCAGTGGAAAACGGTTGTTATAGCCTATAGTGTATGGTTATGATGTTGCATATTGCAATTGAATAGTCCCAGTGTTATTGTATTTTTTTCTACCATTTGGTTTTAGTAAAGGACATTAGTAAAGAACATATCTACCTAGGTTTGGGAAATAGAGGGGGTAGTGCTTAGAAGCACTCCAGCTGCATACAGTGTGGAATAGGCTATCTTTGGTATTTATAGGGACCCTTGCAAGATTTGGGGCATTAACATTGTGCCTTGCAGATAGAAGGATCCTTCGAGGATCAAACGCTTTCTTATTATTTCTATCAGTGCTTTTCTTGTTTACTGACAATATGGTGATGTTATTATTTGCATTAGAGATGGAGGGTCATTTAGCTCCGGGTGATGCAGTTCACAGCCAATACCTGTTGAGAGTTATTCGAACATATACCAAATCATTGTTTGTCCTAATTTTAATTGCAGTGTTGTTCTTTTTGGTTATATCAATAAAGTTTTTCCAGATTTATATTTACACTTTAATTATTATTCTTATGAATAACAGGTAAACTTAACTATTTGTTATCTCCAAAATAGAATTGCAGCTCTATGACTTGAAGCAATTAAACTGAATATAGCATTTTTAGAAGCTTTTTTTTTTTTTTATTATTTGAAATTAGCATGAAAACATTTAAGTGGTAATGTTTTAGCAGTGTAGCATATGCAGTTCTTCATGCATCTAAAGCTCAATATAGATATTAGTCTTGGAGTTAGTTTGACAACAAACCAACAGAGGTATGATGCTGGGCTGTGTGCATCTGCACACCTATTGCAATGATACTTGACTATTGCAGTGAAAAAATACTGGCAAACAGGATTGTAATAATAACTTTACTCAGTATTAGGGGTATTACAATCCTTTTCCGTGTCAAGAAGAACACAGTCCCCAGATCTGGAAAAGAAGAACCTGCACTCCTACTATACCAAATTATGTTAGACCCTTAAAAGTTTGAGAGACCTTCTATTGATTGAGTGCAAAACAAAACAATGCTTGCCAGAGGAATTACAAAGTCTTACTTTGCAAGATAAATACAATGAACAATCCAACAAGGAAAGCAAACATACAGTATATAATTATTAACAGTGGTTGAAACTGAGGACCTCAGGATAAGTGTGTGCTTTTGTCTGCTTATGGTAGTCTTCTGCCCTTATCCATACAAATACTGCCTGAGGCTTTCAGCTTGTTCTATACCCTACTTTCATTAATCTATTATTCTTTCTCCCACTGCTTTAGTATTATCTTAATTCACTTCACTTCTTTGTTTTTATCCTCGGAACACATTCATATTCTATCTTTTGGATCTCTGCTCTATTCTCTAAACCACATAGCAACTTACAGTCTGTACTCTGTGGTTCATTCAATAGCTCCATTAATAGATACATACAGCGCCTTGCAAAACTATTTACCCCCCTTGACTTTTTACCCTCTTTTGTTACATTACAGCCTTAAGTTCAATGTTTTGTTAATATGAATTGTATGTGATTGATCAGAACACAGTAGTCTAAGTTGGTGAAGTGACATGAGAAAAATATATGCATTAAACTATTTTTTTGAAATAGAAAACAGAAAATTAGCATGTGCTTATGTATTCACCCCCTTTGTTATGAAGCCCATAAAAAGCTCTGGCGCAACCAATTACCTTCAGAAGTCACATAATTAGTGAAATTATATCCACCTGTGTGCAATCTAAGTGTCACATGATCTGGCATTACATATACACACTTTTTTTGAAAGGCCCCAGAGGCTGCAACACCAAAGACGGAGGCACCACTAACCAAACACTGCCATGAAGACCAAGGAACTCTCCAAACAAGTAAGGGACAATGTTTTTGAGAAGTACAAGTCAGGGTTAGGTTATAAAAAATATCCAAATATTTGATGAGCCCCAGGAGCACCACCAAATCTATCATAACCAAATGGAAAGAACATGGCACAACAGCAAACCTGCTAATAGATGGCCGCCCACCAAAACTGATGGACCAGGCAAAGAAATCATTAATCAGAGAGACAGAGACCTAAGGTAACCCTGGAGGAGCTGAAGAGTTCCACAGCAGAGACTGGAGTATCTGTACATAGGATGATAATAAGCCGTACGCTCCATAGAGTTGGGCTTTATGGCAGAGTGGCCAGAAGAAAGCAGAGACTCCCAAAATGTATGGAGGAAGGTGCTCTGGTCTGATGAGACTAAAATTGAACTTTCCGCCCATCAAAGAAAACGCCATGTCTGGCGCAAAACCAACACATCACATCCCCCAAAGAACACCATCCCATTTCAGCAGACTGAGGAACTGGTCAGAGTTGAGGGAAAGATGGATGGTGCTAAATACAGGGATATTTTTGAGCAAAACCTGTACCACTCTGTGTGTGATTTGAGGCTAGGACGGAGGTTCACCTTCCAGCAGGACAATGGCCCCAAACATACTGCTAAAGCAACACTTGAGTGGTTTAAGGGGAAACATGTAAATGTGTTGGAATGGCTTAGTCAAAGCCTCCCAAAAAAATCTGTGGTCAGACTTAAAGATTGCTGTTCACAAGAGCAAACCATCCAACTTGAAGCAGCTGGAGCAGTTTTGGAAGGAGGAATAGGCAAAATTCCCGGTGGTAAGATGTGGCAAGCTCATAGAGACTTATCCAAAGAGACTTGGAGCCGTGGTTGCAGCAAAAGGTGGCTCTACAAAGTATTGACTTTAGAGGGGTGAATAGTTATGCACATTGACTTGATTTCTGTTATTTGTCCTATTTGTTGTTTGCTTCACATTAAAAAATAAACAAACATCTTCAAAGTTGTGGGCATGTTCTGTAAATTAAATGATGCAAATCCCGAAACAATCCATGTTAATTCCAGGTTGCAAGGCAACAAAACACGAAAAATGCCAAGGGGGGTGAATGCTTTTGCAAGGCACTGTATATGCAATGTCACTAAGGAGTGAAAGTGCTATTTTGTACTAAATGCTCAGTAACAGAATATAAATAAATAATAATTTCAGAGATTTCTAATTTATGTTTAGGAAAAACAATTGGGGTTTTATTTTCAGCTATTCATCTACTCTATTCTGTTTTTGCCCTATATTGCCATCTGTGCGTGAGCTGAGAGCACCAAGGCAATAGACAGAAATGTCTTCCTAGTGTAAGACTACATATATATTTCTCTATTTGATTATATGAACTTGGTGTATTTTGTCTGCATTCTAAAGGTAATATGGGGACACTTTTCTTCTTCATAGTTTTGTTATTTTTTTATATGTGATTGGTTTTACCTGTGGTGACTAAACCTTCCAGAGTAGCACCACATGCATTTTGGAAACCACATAGTCATCAGTATACTTCAGACTGCATTTTATCGTTACTTCAACTGGACACCAACTAGGCAAAGATGTTCATCATTTATCCTCAAGAGATAATTAACACTTGTGCAGGGATTTTTAATTGCATTCCTAGCATGGGCTTGTATTCAAGTAGTGGTTTATTTATACAATCAGTCCTTTACCAGATACAAAACAGCTCCTCTGATTAAATTTTAAAGACTTGCCCGACAAATCTTATTTTGATTTGTAAGTTAAGGGTACATTTAAACATTTTTTAAATATATATAATTTAGTACAAGCCATAGAATTCAGAGCACCACGGGATGCTAATATGTGACTACTTGAAATATATAAATATGAATTAAGAAATTGTTAATCAGAAATAATTTTTACTTTGTATCTGTTTCCAATAACGTTCACGTTATCTGCTTTTGCCTTTTGTATTTCACATATGTATAGTGTTAAATGAACTAATAAAGAGTTTTAAAGTACTGTACTGAGCTGAGCTTTCTTAGTAATGACTTTGAATTAGTCACCACGAACAAACAAAGGGCCATATTTGGTTAGCTGCTCTCAAATGCCTCAAACCCATACTTTTGGTTGGGGGTGTTTTTAAGAAAAATAAATATTTAGATGTATTCTATTTACTCCAGCTCCCAATTCTTACTGCAAGGCTGAACTTGTAAACTATGCCTTTTTAAGTCTGATTTCAGGGGGTGTGATCATATAATCTGACAATATTTAAGTAAGCTCGTGATTTACTTCTTAGTAAATAAGACTTTCATCATAGCATCAGTAAAACATGGTAGTTAGATGTAATCCGCAATCGGAGGCTAAGAATTAATTAGTGGCAATCCACTATAATAGTTGTGGTACTGCGAGTTGTCATCCTGCTTTGCGGGCCTCGCGGGCAGGAAAAGAGACAAGGGAGAGGGGGAAAGGAGGCACAGGAGCTGGAGAGGGGGAAGGAGACACGGGGGGGGATGGGGAAGGAGACACAGGGGAGGGGGGGAGGAGACACAGGGGAGGGAGAGGAAGGGAAAACCACAGGGAAGGTAGAGGAGGGAAAGAGACGGGAGGGAGAGTGGGGGAGAGACACAGGGAAGGGGGTAGGAGACACAGTGGAGAGGGAGGGGGGAGAGACACAGGTGAGGGAGAGGGGAAGAAGACACACAATTTATAAAACACTATCATGATCTCATTTTTGACGGGCAAGTCGCTCGTAAGTAATATTTGCTAATCAGGCTCACAATCAAGCAGTATAGCAATCTATAAAATGCATCTGTTTTAGGCCAGGTGAGTTTCATGATATGTATTAACCCCTTGAGTCCCAGGATAAATATTGCTCACTAATAACTTTTAAAAATAATATTTTTTCATTTCATATTTGTGGGTTTGAGACTGTTGTGCAAGTAATTCTAATGCCTTTCCATGCTTTCCCATGCTTTTAAAGTACAGTAATTTTAAGTTGTGGTTAGACTTTATTTGAGATCTAGGGCTACGGGCCTAATACAATATTGATTTTGTGTAACTTTAAATAGTTAGTGATCATAATAATCAAGCTGTGCTAAAACCAATTAAGTTCTAATGCCTGTTTTGTGGATTTTGCTGGCCTGTAGTAATTATGGACGTGTAACTCGTAATCGGTTTCCTAGCAACTAATAGAATATGTGGCAATATTAAGAGCAGTTTTAAGTGTGTATAAATTTACAAATTGGGCAATAGAATAGGGTCCAAAGTGGGACAAATTCAGGATGTTTCTCTCACTACTCCATGCTGTTAACATGTACATCTGTGATCATATTGAATACATGTAATTTTTATTTGTTAAATATTTAAATACTTTAATTTATAAAGTATCAATTGTAATTACGGTACTCTATATTGGTAAAGCCATTAAGCTGCTTTCTCATCAGGAAAGGAGTTTTTTAGACTCATTATATACCAGTTTGAAATCCTTGGCTTATTTCAACTGCAGCAGGTTGTCCTTTCCTACCTGTAAGAATAGATAATTGGTAACAAAATAACACGTACAATAACATGTATAACATAATTGCATATTTAGTTAATAAATTAAAGGCTGGATTTTATTACTTTCTGCATGTTATTAAGTGTAGTTATTGAAAGATGCAAATGATAAATATGGGGCAATATTGTTTCATTAATCCCCTTGCAACTGGAAGCTTTGAAAGGCATACAACACATGTATATTGTACATTTTCCTCTACATACCATACACATTTCACGGTTGAAAATATCACTTCTAGTGTAATATGTAAGCTATTTATCTTGTTAGGAACACAACATTTTCCTTCATGGAAAAATGCATTTATTCATTAGCATTCCTATGATTGCATAAAGATGAATGACATACAAAGTACATTTTTTATGTTTTACTTATTGGCCTCCTTGTCACTTTTTAAAGTATTACTATCAATCAGGCACTTGGTGCCATGCAAACTAACTAGAGATCTGCCTGCCTGAAGCCTGTCCTCAAATGAAGCCATCTGGAGTCTGTGTACTGGGTTATCACTCTGTTTCTTTCATGCTGCTTTTCAAATGCTTCTAGTTCAATACACTTTTAGAAATCTATTTAACACCTTTTGTACTGTGTGTAGATATTGAAAATAGCAGAATTGCTGAATGTAAGTCTTAAATATTGTGTTACTGGTTACCATATACTGCATAGCAAAACATGTTTTATCAAGAATGTATTATTTTATCAAATAAATGTATTGGTTAATACATTTTCACTTTATTGTACACTTTTTTTTTTTAAATTACACTTATAGTAACCCTTATTAACACTTATTTCATGTCTCACAATTGAATCTTTTCCACTCTCACCTGTGACCTCAGCTTGGCGCATTTCTTTAAAACCTGTAAGGATCAAAAAAATGAACTCTTATAATTTATAAAACAGAATGCATCATTTTATAATAGTTATCACCAAAACAAAGAGAATGTGAGAAAAGTTTGACTAAAAAAAAAAGATAAATAAAGTCTAGAAAATAATGATATCGTTAGTATTACTTTATAACATGCTCTAAACTCAATAAAAGGATATGGATATAAATTTATGTGATGTATAATGAGAAGTGATTTTCTATTTGTAAATAAATAATGAGTATTATTACGCTGATATTATTACAATGGTTTATATTTCGAATACATTGATGTTTTGTCATAATATGGATATGCTACAAAGGAAGATAACTGAGGCTGGTACTTTTTACTTATAAATGTTTTAAAGAGGGTAAGAACTAATTCCGACAAATAGACTATTTCTATTATCGGCCGTAGGAGATGCGGGGCCGCAAGGACCGGCCGCAAGCTATTTGCCTATTCTATTCCCTTCCGGCCGGGGACTCCGGCAGGCTTGCGGCCGGCGCCTTGTTATCCCTTGCGGCCACACGAGCCAGAGGAAAGCCTTTGATCTTAAACGGCCGGAAGAGTTTCGGCCGCAAGAAAATCCTGGTTGCTATTCAATTGCTCCGGGAACCCTCTCTGCAAGGCTAAAACCGAGCTGCAGCTTACTTGCAGCAAAAAGGTCCCGCAGGCACACAATTAAGCACATAATAAAGACATCCTGCACTCTGAGGAGACTATAAAGTGATTGTAGGTGTTAGCATTCATAGCACAACATTCCCCTACACTCAAATCCGTAAATAATTTTTTTTTAAATTTATGTCACATATCCATCTAAAAAGTCCAGAGGGCTTGGAGCACCTCAGACCCGCCCACGCTGCGGCCGGAAAATAAACAGTTAATTAAATCTCGGATTTGGGCTGATGTGCAAGCTTGAGAAGGGGTTGCTATTAATCCTCATGTCCCCCATTATGATCCCTAGCATTTACAGAGCTTTACAGTGCTGTCTTGAATTTATTTTTGCTTTTAAAGTTTTCAGAGCTTACGGCCGGTTGCGAGATATGCGGCCGGCCGTAAGGGGATATCCTTGCGGCACCGTCTATTTGATTTGCAAGGTAATGGGAGCCCCACAAGGAATCGCAGCTTTGTGGCCGATTTACGGCCGATAATAGAATGAGGGCCTATGTCTGGTCAAATGTCTGCTCAATCCAAAAGAAAATGGCAAGACAATGAAAGTTCTCGGCAATAAGAATGATTGTTTCCATACTTTTACAGGACTTTAAATATAGGCTTACCAAAGCTCAATGAGCATTGATTAGTGGTTCACTCAATTTAGAATTACATACATCTTATCGATCCTGCCTATATTTGTTGATGTGTTTGCAGCCCATATTTTTTATACTATTTGTCTAATTTAATTTGTCATAATAGTCAAAACACAAACTTATGAATTTTGTAATATAATATTATTATTTTTGTTTTAGCATCGCCCAAATTTGCACCCTTGCTGTTTCCTTCTAAAACTAAAATGACTGCAGCGGCTCTATCCTACACTGCTGTTAACTTTAGTTCCTGTCTGACATGGTTTTGCCTACAACAACTACTATGTTCAAGTTCAAGTTTTAAGCTCCACCTGTGTGCTAATGTCTGACTTAATTTCCCATTCTATTCCTCAGGATCTCTGTTACCTGTCTCTATTGTTGGATAGTTATCTGCTCCATTGTCAATCTGCACCAGTTAACAGTGCTATAGCCGCAATAGTCATCTGCTGCACTGGCAGTTTCCTTCAATACCTGTATACCACCTAGTTGTCTGCTTTCAGTGCCTGACTCTGCTTCTGTTGTTTCTTAAAGAACGTAAACTGATTCAAGCAATGAACTTTTTGATTTAAAGCTATATACTCCAACATTTGCCCCTACTTTTTATTGTTTCTATTATTACATTATTTAAGCCACCTAACTCCTGAAGTTTCCAAATTTCTGTTTAAGTACCTAGCTCCTGACACATCATTTGGTGTCAAGGACCCCTTTGCGGGGGATAGACTGTCCCATTGGAAAATGGGTAGGGGAATTAAATTGCCACATGGGCAATATAGGCAGGTGGGTGGTGGGGTGAATAGCACTAAGACATGGGGCCATAGTGTACCACCATGCTTTATGTAGTATAATGGCATATGTCCCTGCCTTATCCTGTATAATGTAATTCCCAATGTAATATTACTGTATTCTGTGTTATGTTTAAACTGTAACTGAGTGATCATGATGGGGTTAAAACAGGGTGTGCTGCGTCTGCAGTGATCAGACACCTCTATTGTACTGTTATCTGTTCAGGCCCATTGTTAGCAAATTCATTTAAATACATCTGCCATGTACTCTATCTGAGGTCTGGGCCACTCAGACATAGAAGGTAGCCCTATTCTCTGTTCTCAGTTGCCAGCTTTCAAGGTATGTGGGGGTCTCCTCCTGTAATTGTCTACAACACCCTCTCATTGTTAGATTGTGCATACCCCCTCTGTATCTAACTGCTATAAATATTGCTGACTTTTCAAAAACAAAACAGTTAACTTCTGGAGACATATAGAAATCGTGTGTCTCTTATTTTGCTCCTGGTGGCTGTGATACTGAACCTATCTCCACACTGCAAGTAACCTGTCCTGATCACTACCACAGGAAGGTTATTGAGACTCCTGGAAGTGCAGATTCTTGATGGAGAGACTCTGATACAGAAGTCAGATATCAGTTTGCTGGTGCCGAGACTTGCAAGAACCCAAACGGTCCTTGTGGGTAGTTAACCTGTAGTCTATAGCAAGTGGCCCTGGGCAGTAATAGCCCCTACCCCCGGATCGTCACATTTGGTATTTAGAGTTTTTAGTTGTTGTGCCATTACTTTAGAATGAGTGTGTAAAACTTTGTATTTTAGACATTTACATGAATTTTACAGATATTTGGTCCTTATGGACTCTGTAAAAATCAACCAATCACTATTTTCATGAGTTAAGAGAAGAAGCAGAGGGTTTTTTAGAATAGTTCATGAACTTCATAGTCTTATGAAATTATCCTGGATGATGACATTTCCTCATAGATATTAATGTAGAGAAGAAGGCTGCTCACACAAAATCCTGATAAAGATACAAAAGGCTAGATTCAATAACAAGAAAAGGGTTTTACAACTCATCATCATTTACATTAAAGCACTATCATTTTGCATACACAATATGCCACAAGTGAAAAGTTAATCTTTCATGTAATTTCTTTTTCAAAGGAGATTTCTTTTTAAAACGAACTCTGTTGTAGTTTAGCACCAACTGAAAGATGTAAGAAACACTATACCAAGGATGAAAAAAGCTAACAAATGTTAGCTCTTGTGTGCCATAACACTGGAAGCCACACACAGTGTTATAGTATATATACTTACAAAATTAATTTATGCTACAAATAATTATAATATATTGCTATTCTTATTTGCAATATAACCTGCATATTGTAGTCTTCAAAACATTTGCTGCATCATTGTAAGTTTTCCAACTTTTTTTTTTTTTTTAATATATATATAACACTAATAGTAACAATAAAGTTAGGATCTCTATAGTTTGGGGTTAATAAGCAACTACTGTTTATTACATTTAACTCCCATATTATTTAGCTTATATGCTAGATGATTTAGCATACATTGTTCTTTTTTATTTGAGTAATTGTGCTCTCATAATTTGATTTTCCCATATCTTCCATAGAGAATTCATTATTTTTGGACTTAAAAAAAATATTTGCTGGTTAAAAAATAAAATCCTGCATATATTCAGAGGGCAAAAGGCTCCCAACAAATGCCTGACATGTTTATCCAGCATTGGCTCCCTCAGATGTATCTAATGTTTTGAAGAAACCGCTTCAATACACAGCTGTTACTTTAAGGCAGTTCCATTGCACTTAAGTATACCAATGTATTTTTATGCCATATATACTGTAAATAAGACCAGCATGGTTTGTGGCTTAGGAACCTTTCTTGTAAACTTAAAATTAAATAGTTTTTGGAGCTATGTTTATGGAACCTTTATTTTACCCTGTGCATTTAATAGAGAGTTAGTTCAATATTGCTGTTTTATTATATATTTTAACAAATAAACAATTTGTTCTGGTTCTGAACGTGAATCAGTTGGTATGTATACCACAATGGTGAGTTTTTATCCCATCTCATTTATCCCAATTTGTCATGCAGCTATGAGATATCACCTATGCAACAATGCTCCTTCCTGCCGCCAGTGTACTAGAAATTTGCCATATTCGATTTGATTAATGATGTTTTGGTTCTGTTTTGGGGTATTTCAGTCCCTTGTAACCCTTGTACCAAGAAAATTATAATTGTTTAAAATGTTTGTATTTATATAAATCGTAAAATTGTGTGGTCCCTACTCAAATGGCATCTCAAAGAAATATCTAAGCTAGAAACTAAGGAAGAGCCCTGAAGTGCAATAAGTATTTTTTTTGCCTTGAGTAACTTACAAGGTAGACTGGCAATAAGGTTGTAAAACAACTATAGAGAGACATTATAGTTATGAGATAGAGGAATGACATTCTACGTGGATGTGTTTAACTGTCCTACATTGTACAAATATAGACAAATAAACATTTTCTTGTTAATAATTATAAAGTTAATTAATTTCAAACTATAACATTTCTGATGATTTTGAACAATAATATTTTTGAATTAACTTATCAAATCTGCTATTTGTAATCACATCTGCTATTTCTATATTTTTATAGTCTGCCAATGTGTCCCTCTTTATTTCCAAGAAGTGAAGTTCTAAAAAGTTAAATTAAGTGGTTATCTACAATTAATTGTTGAAATATGTGACAGATTATAATGTTATACATAATTTGAATATTCAAAACAATTGTTTATACAGCTTCTTATTTTACTCCATACTGGTCAGAGAGACAAGATTATTCAAGTATTGTTGTGAAGTTAGACTTAAAAATGCCTACAAACATCTAGGACCATATTCAATTGCAAGCCCACAACTCGATCACAGACAGCTGAATGTCTGCAAGAGTGTTGCGGGCTCACGTTCATCTCCGATTGCAATGCTATTCAATTGCTCAAGCCCGCAAGTTACGGGCCCAAATCCAAAACCGTAAACCATGCACTGGTTTGGAGCAGTTCAGGGCGGGAACAGGATCAATAAAGCAAGCACGTAACCTCCCATTTCAAATCAGCTAATAGAAAATGAGACGGCAGTAAAACATGGAGGTTACATATCAATCAATTAGGTTTGGGGGTCCGATATGCGATCAGACTTGCAAAACCAAAAAATAAAGAATTATGAAAATGAATGCCAATACTGTTCTTGTCCATGTGGGTGGCCTGATATGTATTAACCCATTGATACCTGAGATTGATTTAACCCCGAAATTAAACATAAAATAAAATCTAAGATCTTGCCGATTTGTGGGCTTGAGACTGTTGTGCAATTAATTCTAATGTCTATCATCGCTTTCTCCATTATTTAGAGTGCAGAAATGATTTTTTATTTGCATCTACAGTGCTACGAATAGGTGTTTAACCCCCTTGCGGGCCCTCTCTAGCACTAGTCGGATTATCTCCTTCATTTGCCGTTTACGGGTGGGAAAACCTTTGCAGGCTTGGGGAAATTGAGCAATTGAATAGCGATTTGCGATTTTAGCCATGCGAAAGTGACAGATCAAAGGCTTCTGGAGGCTGGATGTTACAAGTTTAACCATCTCTATTTTCTCAAGGCCGTAACTCGGAAGCTGATTGGAGCCCTCAAAAAGACGCCCATACACATAAGATACAAGGAAGCATTATTGACCTACAAGTTACTGTATATCTATAAATTGTACATCTACTGTGTAATCAATATCTCTTGTGTCAGTTAGATGCACATTTGCATCTTTGTTTTAACTTGAAATAAAATATCACTTCTGACATTCAAATATTTTGAAGTAAATTGAATATATGTCCCTTATGTAATTGACAACAAAGTGTTTTGTGAGGTCAAACTATTATCATTTAAGCCAGACTTCATTTTATTGTATTTTACAGCTCAGATATATTAATATTAAATTAATGTATGAAATAAAAATATAAAGACATTTTCATGACAAAGTATAGCTGTTTGATAATCTAGGACAGTGTCTTCAATATTAATTTCAGCAAAAACATTTCACTATACAAGGAAGTCATCATTCATTATAGTTTTGTTGATTATTTCATGTTAAATACTGTTTTAATGAAATAAAACAAGTTACTTTACAGGAACTAGTGAAAAAAAAGCTTATTCATGAACAGTGTGTAACCCAATAGCCCAATTAAAATCAATAATCTTTATTAATATAAAAAATAAAAATAAAATTTGACCAATTATTATTACTGTTTATTTGTAACATGCCAACATATTCTGTAGCGCAAAAAAACTCACAAAAGGTTGTTATAGGATAAGGGGAAAAAAACTATAATTCCCTTATAGGTCAAGTTTATACAATATTTCTCTGCGCTTAGGGGAATTTCCCACAACATTTCTAATTGCATATGCAGAATAATGCAATTATGTTATTCCATCTATTGCATCTGCCAGACAGTTTCTTATTGAGTTTAATTATCTGCTGGTGTTTAAAAACACTATTATTCCTGTATCTTTGAACAACAGTGAATTGGATATAATTTTTTTACTAGTACTGAATTGTTTAATCACACTGTTAACCAAAACAATGTATAATCTAGACTGTATACAAAGAGTTTTTTGTTTAATAAATTGGATTATTAAGATAAGTCACACCCAAATAGGAGGTACTGTTTATCACGTATGCAATATAGTTCAACATCTTTACCTATTGTAGTGGTATTGATAGTCTCCATGTACGCATATTGAAAACATTATTAAACAATTTGAAAATGCATTACGTTCCTATATCTAAGATACAAAGGACAAATTAAAATCATTGACTAGTAATAGCATTTCAGGAAATGTAATTATATGTCAGTATGCCAAATGTAGTAGGATTATTGGCTATTGAAACATTTTTGGCATAAGAGGAACAATTTAAAATATTATAACACATTGTATTGATTTATTAGAATTTCTACTTACCTGGAATACTTTCTTATTTACAGGAGTCGTATACCATCAAAGAAAAGGAAAAGCTATGGTTACTCCTTCTGCATCAAGTTATGCTAATCTATACTTAGGCTGATGGAAAGCTAAATATATATTTTCTGAAATTCTGGCAGAATATTCTAAATATATATTATATTTATGGCTGCACTTTATTGATGACATGTTGTTAATATGGATTGGACCAAAATCAAAGTGAAAACCTTTGTGGGGATCCTTAATACTAATACCATTGGAGTACATTTAACCCTTGAACATGGTATGAAGATGATAATCTCTTTGGATTTAAACAATGAGAAGGACACACATGGATACATTTAAACACCTGTCTTCAGAAAAAATACTGTATGCTACACTGGAAAAGTCACCACTTTCCAACTAGAGTCAGGGCTTTACCAATAAATGAGTACCTTAGACTCAAGACAAAACTGTAGCACTACAGAGACATTTATAAAATATTATTGGAAGTGAAACCATCTCAGAAGGATAAGGATAATGTGATATGGTGAAAAGGGAGATACAATTAACGATAGAGTGAAATCAAAACTATCTCTGATTGATGCTAGTATATACTAAAGGCTGATTTTGACCTTTGTACCATATTAACCAATCAAACCTCCATTACAAGTAGATGTGCAATGAATGTAGAATATAAATTATAGTAATTTATCATCAAAAAAGATGAAGTGATTCTGCGCTAGTTAGAAAATAATTAATCGTTTTTTAAATGTACAGAAAGTGTTTTTGAACACTAGTGTAGATAACATTATACACACTAAGAAGCTGATTGACAGATGCAATAGATGGAATAGCATAATTATAGTGTTATCACCTTATCCTACACCAAATCTTTGTGTATTTTTTATTTATTTAAATAGGTCACAGCTTTTCCTTATTTTTGCTTTTAATTGAGCTATTAGTTACATACTGCTCATACACATAGGATACAAGGAAGCATTATTGTCTTACAAGTTACTGTATATCTGTAAATTGTACATCTACTGTGTAATCAATCTCTCTTGTGTCAGTTAGACGAACATTTCCATCTTTGTTTTAACTTCAAATAAAATATCTGTCACAACTGACATTCAAATATTTTGAAGTAAATTGAATATATGTCTCTTATGTCATTGACAAAAAAGTGTTTTATGTTGCTTGACATGAAGTTGTCATGCTATCCTAGATTACCTGGGCAATGTATTGGCACCACATAAAAGGTAGCAAAAAAACAGGACAATAAAATAAATGAATAAATCTAAAATGTTTCTTAGTAAGTAATTGTACTCAGCATGCAATCAAAAATCACCCCAAGGTTATTTTAATAGTCAGTTAAGTGTAGATGTCCCTTCTGATCGCACCCCCTGGGAAAAAAAGAAACATCAGATTATTAGAAAAAAAATTACATAGAATTAATAAACATTACAAATACAGTATTAAACTCACCTTTCCAGCATGTTCATCTTCTTCTGTTCTCCGGCTCGGCCACTGGAAAAAAGATAGATAACATTAGTCACACATACATCAAACACAACAAATAAATAAAATATAAACATTATAAATTGAAAACGTACCTGTCCCCGATGTCCCCGGCCTTCTCCTCTTCTGCCCCGGCTGGGCCCTTGCTGTATCCGCGCTCTAAAAAATCGCCTTCCGATTGGCTGAGAACGATGTCAATCACATTTCAGCCAATCAGAAGGTGCAAAGGTGTGAGTCAATCAGAATGGGATACACCCATATATCCCATTCTGATTGGCTGAACTGTCAATCTTTTTTAAACCAATCAGAAGGCACTATTGCTTTCAGACAATCACAATGGGATACATCCCCCCGGTGTGTGACTGGGCTGCAGTCTGATTGACAGTGACAGCAAATATTGGGGAATCGGTCCTCGCAAACAGCAAAAAACTGTCTTTCGCGAGGACGAGGGAACTACGAGGGCTAATTTCTATTACTTTCCACTCTTTGCATTGTGTGAAACAATTTTTATGCCTTGTACTTAACCCATGTAAAGCACTATGTAATATGTTGGGGAGTTACATAATAATAATAATGAAAATAATAATAATCACTATAATATACTTTTTAATAACCTTTTTGCTGTTTAGTCATTCAGTCGAGTACGACCCTCAGTGACTCTATGGACCGTAATAAGCCAGGCACATCTTTAAAGAACTAGCACATCCTTAATAAATAGGTGCTTATTTAACAGAAACGTATTTATCAAATATATAAAAGGATTTAATAAATAATATAGTATATAAAATATAAAAGGATTTACGTTCTGTAGAGGAGTGTCTTCCAGAAGAACAAAAATGTTGTTTTGAAGTTGGAAGGTATTAATAATATTATTATCATTATTATTATCTTTACCCCTACTATAAGTACCCCTGTCTCCTAAAATTAACCCCATCACTCATGGGGGTCTACATAGACCCTCATGAGCCTCTAATTAACCCCTATATTAACACTATAAATGCCATGAGGGGCCTCCAAGACCCTCATGACACAAAGTCTAAACACTACATTATAAACCCTTTCCTACTCTATCCCATTCTATTAACCCCCCTCTACCCTGTTAACCCCCACTATATTCTAAATTCTAAATAGTACACTTACACTCACGATCGGGACTCCCGCTGAAAGGGTTAATGTGGGGACCCTCGGGGGGTCCCAATGGGGACCCCCAGCATAAGAGGGTTAATTTTAGGTGCCCTACAGCAAGGCTTAATATTGGGAGCCTGCGGGAGCCTGCTTTAGCGGCCGGAGGGAGGTTTGGGGTCTAAAGTGGGGTCTCTTCTACTGCTCACTCAGCTAATGTAAGGGCTTTTACAGCCTTTGTGAGTCCTCCCCAGCACTCGTTGGGCTTTGGGCTCTTTTTCCGTGTTACGGGCTAGCTTGCAGGGGACTTCGTGGCAATTTAATAGCAAAATGGGAATTTAACTGGTACGGGTTGGATAGATCAAAGGGTTGCCTTCTGTGCGATGTTCCACGTTCCACTAAACATAGGCATTTTTTGGCCATCCTGCATTCTAACATGCAAGTCGGCAACGTAGAGGTTTACGAGACTAATTTAATAGCCTTCAGCCCTACGTTTATTACTACAGGCTACTTTTTCAAACGTAGCCCAACTTTAATGAGTCTGATAGTGTTTAAGGTTAGAGATGTCGCGAAAAGTTCTCCGGCGGATTGTTCCCGGTGAACATAGCATGTTCGCGTTCGCAGCGAAAAGCGAACATATGCGAGATTTGACCCGCCCCCAATACTTTATCATTGAGCAAACTTTGACCCTGCATGTCACAGTCAGCAGACACATTCCAGCCAATCAGCAGGATACACTCCCTTCCACACCCTTCTACCTCATGGACAGCAGCCATTTTGGAATCAGAACTAACTTGCAGTCTTACTGAGAGGAGGTAGAGTGTAGGTGATACTGCATCAATAGGGAAAACCATAGCTAGGCAAGTTTATTCAGTGTCCAGTGCAGTGCTGAAGGACTCATCAGATCTCTGCTGCAAACACAGCACCCCAAAAAGCCCTTTTTAGGGCTATAACATCATTTTTTTTCTGTTTTTTTTCTGTGTAATCTAACTTCATTTGCCTGTCTCCCTGCTAGCCCCTGCTTGTAAGTGTGTGTGTCAGGCTCACAGCTTATACTGTGTGTGCACAACGCATACAATATAATATTGTTTACTAGTTGTCTACTTTTAAAGAAAACCCAAACTTTTATTTTCTTAAATCTAAGTGCATTTGCATAACCGTCAATCAAAGTTCATTTGCTTGACCGCTACCCATAGTGTGTGTGTCAGGCTTACAAGTACTGTGCCAAGAGGTTGTGTGCATGCTTGAGCTCCAAACAAAAGGCTTCTTAGGGTCTTAGTCCCTCAAATACAAGTTTTATTTTAACACCTTTCTGTTAATAAGCACTTTGTGCACGGTGTTGTTCATTTTTGGGAGTTTTTGTGTTTTTTTTCTTAGTTTAATTTAAGTTTTAGTTTTCTGGGGGTCAGGCTCAACTCTCTATCCCAGGAGAGTGAGCTGTCTCCTGGATACTTTGCCACACCCCTCCCTTAGCACTTTACCTTCACTCCTGAAACTTTTTTTTTACTTTGACTTTTTTTTTTTAAAGTTTTTCAGGTTTTGTTAAAGTTTTGTTTGTTTGGTGTTGGGTTTTATGTTTTGGGGGAGAGAAGACAAGTAACATCTTTGTAGGCAGTGGGGGGGGAAACAATTTGAAGTTTTGTTTAAAAGGCTTTTTTAACATCTGACACAGAGACACAGAGGGGTTAAAAAGCCTCTGTGTTCTCTGTGTTGTTGCAATTAGTAACACCTTGCAACAGGCCATTAACCCTTCCACTGCCAAACATCATCTCTCTCTCTCCCTTAGTTTTTGTCTCCCTTAGTTTTGTCTTTTTGTTTCTTTTTCACACTTTTATATTTTAAAAAAAAAAAAGAAAACAGTAGAAAATCATAAAACAAAAAATAAAAATAAATAAAACAAATAAACTAAAAAAAAATGGGTCTAAACATGAGGGATAAGACCATTAAGAAGCCTCAGGGGTCAAAAGGGGGAATAATGGCCCCTGAAAATCCTAGCTGCAGCACTGCACAGCATAGGCCCCAGGCAGATAAGGCAGCCCCAGCTCCTGGTGGTTCTGCCAGCAGACCTACCCCTGTGGCTAATACCTGGTCACAGGTGGTTTCTGCTGGCCCCAGTAATACCACCGCTGGGGCTGAGGGGCAGATCACCAGGAAGCATGGGGTTAAATGTCAGATGTCTGGGGTCTAAAGCATTGAATTCTATCTGCGTGCTGCAGCTAATGTCATCAGCCCCTCTGTTATAGTAGCAGCCAGCAAAATGTACGGGAAAGCAGTTTTCTTTACCCGTACTCTGGCTGCTGCACACATTCTTATACAGAGAGGCATCACAGTGGGGGGATTATATGTCCCAATAGAACCCCTGGAAGGGTTGGGCACAAAAGTAACACTCTCTAATGTGCCCCCCTTCCTACCAGACTCCCTCCTGTGCCCCCACCTGCTAACCCTAGGGGAAGTAAAAACACCATTTATTAAAATTCCCCTGGGGTGCAGAGAGAGAGCACTTCGTCATGTCCTCTATTTCAAGAGGCAGGTACAAATGTGCCTGCCTCAGGGCGCAGAGAACATAGAGGGGTCATTTGGGGTTCCATTTGAGGGGGTGCTGTACAGGATTTTTTACAGCACTACGGAGGTGCAGTGCTATCATTGCAAGGGGTTGGGGCATACACGTAGGAATTGTCCTAATGTAAAGTATCATGCCCCAGCCCCAGCAAATGGCACCTCCGTCAGTACGGCACCCATCCCCGCTGAGCCCATAACAGCGGGGACCTCAAGGGTCATAGCCCCCCCACAGAGCTCAGGCAAGGAGGCCGTTCCTCAAGCCACCACCACGGCCTCCAAACCTCCTTCTTCCCCAAAAAAGCCATCTGTGTCTGTGGTCTCCAGCAAGACTGCAGACACGGGGAAAAAGGGGAAGAATGTCACCGGTCCTCCCAGTGTCACAGCTGCATCTCCCAAGTCCCAATCTGCCCCCACCATAATTACATCAGTTAGTGTGGGGGCACAGTGTAAGCAGAGGGATAATAAGCCCTCTGCAGGGGAGGCAGCTAGTGGCAGCTCCTCTTCCAGGAGTGACGTCCCCAGGAAGAGGAAGCATAAAACCAACAGGGAGGTTGCTGATAAGTGGGAAGTGCTCTATAGTGGAGCACCTCCCTCTAAAAGCAAGAAGAGGAACAAAACCTCTCCTCCTCATCCGGTGACATTGTCTGGCCCGGTTATTAAGCTCAGCCAGCCGGTGCCAGACCACACATCTCTCTCTCCAGACCCTATAGCGGTTAATGTGGAAAAGGGTCTGGAGGAAAAGTAGGGGCAAGAGGGTCTCCCAAGTGAGGCAGGGGTAGACAAGAAAGATCAGGTTCTGCCTCTGGCCTTTGAGGGGGGTCCCAACAAAGCCCCTGCTGAATGGGTAGTCAGTGTCCCTGAGGTGCTGAGCTTCAAGGGCACCAGTCATTCTCCTCCTCCAGTGTCACTCTCTAGTGACGTACCTCGGGCTTTGTTAGAGCCCCAGGCCGAGTCACTACTGGAGGGGGGGAATATAGGCATGACCCCCATTCAGGACCCCATGGATTTGTCTGTCAGGGGGGATGTGGCACAAGGGGAAGTGGAAATGGGGGAGGGTGATAAAACAGGTTTTCCTGTTAACATCATGGGAGAGCCTGTCTACCCTCCTCAGCCGTCCACTGACCCTAACATCGGTGCCATCCAAGCTGAGCAAGCAGCGGTGGAACTGGCAGAGGAGGCATATAAAGCCTCCAAGGCTTCCATTAAGGAAGCCATGCCAGCCACTGCTGTCCAGCCAGCTACCCCTGAATGCACTCCTGAAGCAACAGGGGTGCAGCAGCAATCCAAGGGTCCATTATTTACCTTGAAGGGTGCTAAAGGGACTCCTTCTGTATCATCTAAGAGGGGGTCCCTGAGAATAAAGCTGAGGAAACTGACTCCAGCCGGGGAGGATGGAGTAAAAGCCCTCAACCAAGAGGAGCCCAGGGGTGACCCACTAGAAGGAACATCAGATTCTGGGTGGGTTATCCCTGTCAAGGAAATAGATCTATTCCTTGAGAGCACCCTTCATGGACAAAAGAAAAGGAAGGTGCGGCTGGCCTTGGAGAGGTGGAAGAATATGTCGTTTATTCTCCACTCTCTCCAGCAATATCTAGTGGTCAGCACTAGGGCCAAGAATTCTGGGACTGCGGAGCATCTCCGCGTCCGGAAATTCTATAAAATGTGCGTGTCCTATCAGCAGTCTCAAGGGTCTGAGGAACGCACAATTCCTGACACGCAGTAATGGCTTTGCACATCAGCACGCTAAATACCAATGGCTGTCAAGACAGTTTCCGCAGGTTCCATGTACTCTCCTATTTATATCAGGGAGGGTACTTTGTGAGCTTCCTGCAGGAAACTCACACCACTCCAGAGGCTGAGGCCTCGTGGCAACTGGAGTGGAGAGGCAGGGTCTTCTTCAGCCACTTCACATCAGCGTCATGTGGAGTGGTGACCCTGTTCTCAGAGTCTTTTCAGCCAGAGCTGCTGCTTGTGAAAGCTGTTATCCCAGGCCGTCTAATCCACCTCCGGGTCCGAGAGCAGGGTAGCATCATTAACCTAGTTAATATATATGCCCCGGCTGGAGGGCCCGAGAGAGTGAGGTTCCTCGCCAGACTGTCCCAGTTTTTGGAGACGGTTGACGCAGATGAGTGTTTGGCACTCGGGGGTGATTTCAACTGCACCCTCGACGCTCTGGACCGGAATAGTCCAGAGCCGTACCCGCCTTCTGCGTCAGCCCTGCGGGAGATCATCGCCCGCTTCTCCCTGGATGACATCTGGCAAGAGCAGAACCCAGGGGCATCAGACGGTTTCACCTACGTCAGGGTGAGAGCCGGTCTGGTGTCCCACTCCCGGATCGACAGACTATATATATCTAGTCATTATATGTCACGAGTCGGTTCTTGTGCCATTAGGCCGGCTCCGTTCACAGACCACAACTGTGTGTCTGTGACAGTGGCGCTAACGCCAACAGCGCCACGAGCCGCCTATTGGCACTTCAACAATGCTTTGTTGAAGGACCAGGGGCTCGTGACATTGATCCGGGAGTTTTGGACGGACTGGAGGGGTTGCAAGGGGGACTTTGCCACGTTAAAACTGTGGTGGGACGTGGGCAAGGTTCATTTGCGACTTCTGTGTCAGGAATATACCAAGGGTGCGAGTGGGCAGCGCGAAGCTGAGTTGGAGTCACTCCGGGGGGAGGTACTCCATCTGGAGCAGAGGCTGTTCACTTGTAGGGACCAATCCCTGCAGAGCGAGTATGTAGAGAGGAAGGGTGTCCTCTGTGACCTGGAACGACACCAGGCCAAGGGGGCATACGTGCGCAGCCGCTTAGGTTTTCTCAAAGATCTAGACCGCGGCTCGCGCCTCTTCTACTCACTGGAGAAAAAGGGGGGTAACAGTAGGCACGTCACCTGTCTTCTAGATGAAGACGGTGCCCCCCTTACAGATCCGGAGAGTATCCAGGATAGAGCCCGGAACTTTTATAAAGATCTTTACTCTCCGGATCCCATTTCTCCAGACGCCTGCAGGGTGCTATGGGAGGGGCTCCCCACAGTCAGTGAGGGTGTAAGAGAGCGGCTTGATATACCACTATCTTTTCAAGAGCTCTCTGAAGCCCTCCGTGCCATGTCCTGTGAAAAGTCTCCAGGACTGGACGGACTGACTGTAGAGTTTTTCCAATTTTTCTGGGAGACTCTGGGACCTGATTTCCATCTGGTCCTTGGGGAAGCCCTGGAGACCGGGGAGATGCCCCTGTCTTGTCGCAGGGCAGTACTTGCCCTGCTGCCCAAAAAGGGGGATCTCCGGCTTATTAAGAACTGGCGACCGGTCTCTCTGCTCAGCACGGACTACAAGATTGTAGCTAAAGCCATCTCGCTTAGACTTGGGTCTGTGCTGGCAGAATTGGTTCACCCTGACCAGTCCTATGCGATCCCGGGCCGGACTATCTTTGATAGTATCTTTCTGGTCCGGGATCTATTGCATTATTCTCGCAGGACTGGTCTGTCACTCGCCTTTCTCTCTTTAGATCAAGAGAAGGCGTTTGACAGGGTGGACCATGGTTACCTCATATCCACTCTGCAAGCGTACGGCTTTGGCCCACAGTTTGTGGGCTTTATAAGAACGTTGTACGCCTCTGCAGAGTGTTTACTTAAAATCAATTGGTCCCTAACAGCACCTTTGGTATTTGGACGAGGGGTGCGTCAAGGATGTCCCTTGTCTGGACAGTTATATGCACTGGCCATTGAGCCTTTCCTCTGCCTACTGAGGAAAAGGCTCACAGGGCTGGTGCTAAAAGATCCAGACATGCGGATTGTCCTTTCAGCTTATGCTGACGATGTGCTCCTCGTGGCCCAGGATCCAGTTGATCTTGAGCTGGCAAAACAGTGCCAGGAGGTATATTCAGCTGCCTCCTCCGCTCAGATCAACTGGTCCAAATGCACAGGCCTTTTAGAGGGTAATTTACAGGTGGACTCTTTGCCTCCCACGTTTCGTGACATCACGTGGGAGGCAGATGTCATTAAATATCTGGGGGTCTACCTGTCCGCTGCGGACGCTTCCGTCCCAGACAACTGGAGGGAGTTAGAGGGCAGTGTCCTCTCTCGTCTGGGACGATGGAGGGGTCTAGCAAAAATGCTTTCCCTTAGGGGGCGGACTCTAGTGGTGAATCAGCTGGTGGCTTCTCAGATCTGGCACCGGCTGATTTGTCTGAGTCCGACCCCCGAGTTTGTCACCAATATCCAGAGGAATTTGTTAGATTTCCTCTGGATGGGAAGGCATTGGGTCTCTGCAGGGGTGGCAAGTCTGCCTTTGGTGGAGGGTGGACAGGGAGTAGTTTGTGTGTGCTCCCAGTTGTCCACCTTCCGCCTTCAGTACCTGCAGAGATACCTATATGCAGATCCCTCTCCGCAGTGGTGCGCACTGGCATCCAGCTTTTATCGCCAGTTGCGCAACCTGGGGTATGACCGGCAATTATTTCTGATCAGGCCCGAGGGGTTTGGGAGAGACCTCTCTGTGTTGCCGGCATACTACCAGGAAACCCTCAAGGCCTGGAGCATGGTCTCCGTGACCAGGCAGGGCGTGCCTTTGGGGGATGAAATATTCACAGAGCCCCTGCTATTTAATGCAGCAGTGGGGGCTCCAATGTTACAGTCCCCCAGTATCATCCGCCGCCTTAGTCATGCACGGATGACCCGAGTCGGGGATCTCCTGGAATACGGGCGTTCTGATTGGGTGTCACCCCAGGAGCTTGCACTCCGTTTGGGGGGTATGTGACGCCCAAAGTCTCAGGGCGCTTGCTCCAGGAGATTAGAGATGCCATCTCCCCCGACTCGCGCACCTTCCTTCGCGGGGCTTTGCAGGCCGGAGTGCCACATGCACCTTTCAACACCCCTTCTCCGGCTGTTTGCATTGGACACAAGCCCCGTGTTTCCCCTCAGGCTCCTCCTGTCCCCAACCTCTCGAGGTTGAGGGACATACCCTCGGCATGCTTTCGCGGCATGCCGAGGAAGAGCTTATATTCTCTCGTGCTCCATACAGTGCACTTCCTTGCCCTCGTGACCCGTCCCGATACCATCTGGAGGCGGGTCCTACCAGCTGACGAGGGCAAGAGGCCCCGGTGGAGGGAAATTTTTTCTGATTTAGTTCCACGACCCACCGGGGACTTGAGTTGGAGAGTGCTCCATGGTGCACTGAGCACGGGAGAGTACTTAGCTAAATTCACGGACTCTCCCTCCACTTGTCCATTCTGTGGCAAGGGAGAGTCCGTGTATCATGTTTATTTTAGTTGCGCCAGACTGCAGCCCCTCTTGTCACTCTTGAGGGGCCTCCTCCTGCAGTTCTGGCTGCATTTCTCCCCTCACATTTTTATTTTTGGGCGCCCAGTGTCCCGGGGCAATAAGGCCAGGGACCTCCTCGTCAACCTGCTCCTGGCATTAGCCAAGTTGGCTATATATAAGTCCAGGAAGCAGTGTTTGATAGGGGGGGTTCCCTTGTCACCTGAGGCCATGTTCCGGGTGCTGGTGCGCTCCCGTATCCGGGCAGAGTACCACCTGGCATTGTCTACTGGGGGAATGGATGAGTTTGTCTCCCAGTGGGCTGTAGATGGTGTGCTCTGCTCGGTATCCCCCCATCCGGTTTCTTTTTCTTTCAACCTCCTAATATGATTTTTATTTAGTTTACAGAAAATGTTTTCTCATAATTTTAAAATACACTGTGCCAAGTTCAACCAATCCAGTCTAGTTGGGGTACCAACAGTCCACATTTAAAAAAAATGACAGGCAGAGGCAGGACACCCCGCAGAGGCCGTCGTGGTGCTGTGATTCCCTTTGGCCCTACAATAATGCCCAGTGTTCAGAGGCCAGTTACCCTGAACTTGAAAAGTTCAGAGGACGTAGTTGACTGGCTAACACAGGACACCCAATCTTCTCCAGCTTTATGGCACCTCTCAAGTTACCACTCACACGCCTGCCGCCACCACCAACACTAGTACCACAGCCAATTCAATTGATCAGTCAGAAGAGTTATTTACACATCAGTTTGAAGAAATGAGTGATGCGCAACCATTATTGCCAGAGAATGTAGATAACAGGGATATGTCTCAGTCAGGCAGCATTACACACATGTACGTACGATGTGATGATGATGATGATGATGATGTACCCGCTGCTGCTTCCTTTGTTCAGTTGTCATATACAAGTGAGGCGGGTGATGATGATGACGATGCGTCCGTGGATGTCACGTGGGTGCCTGCTGGAAGAGAAGAAGAACAGGGGGAAAGTTCAGATGGGGAGACAGAGAGGAGGAGGAGATGAGTTGGAAGTAGAGGGAGGTCATGGCAATGAGCTAGTGGCACAGTCAGACAGCATGCATCAGCACCCGGGGTCAGCCAGACAGCACGTCAATCAACGCATGCTGTTGCCACCACCAGAATGCCGTCACCGCCGAGCTCAGCAGTGTGGCATTTTTTTTGTGTGTCTGCCTCTGACAACAGCGATGCCATTTGCAACCTGTGCCAAAAGAAACTGAGTCGTGGGAAGTCCAACACCCACCTAGGTACAACTGCTTTGCGAAGGCACATGATGTCACATCACAAACGCCAATGGGATCAACACATGAGTACAAGCAGCACACAAACTCAAAGCCGCCATCCTCCTCCTGGTCCAGCATCTTCATCCACATCAACCACTGCTGTCCTCCTTGCCCCCTCTCAACTCTCCACCACTCCGTCTCTCGCCTCTTGCTGTTCCTGCTCATCTCCTTACAGTCAGGTGTCTGTCAAGGGCATGTTTGAGTGTAAGAAGCCAATGCCACAAAGTCACCCCCTTGCCCGGCGTCTGACAGCTGGCTTGTCTGAACTCTTGGCCCGCCAGCTTTTACCATACAAGCTGGTGGAGTCTGAGGCGTTCAAAAAGTTTTTAGCGATTGGGATACCGCAGTGGAAGGTACCCGGCCGAAATTTCTTTGCCCAAAAGGCAATCCCCAACCTGTACTCAATTGTGCAAAAGGAAGTAATGGCATCTCTGGCACACAGTGTTGGGGCAAGGGTCCATCTGACCACTGATCTGCAAAGCATGGTCAGGGCAGGTATATCACCTACACTGCGCATTGGGCAAACCTGCTGACGCCTGCCAAGCATGGAATGCGTGGCTCTGCAGAGGAGTTGGTGACACCGCCACGACTTGCAGGCAGGCCTGCTGCCACCTCCTCTACTCCTCCTACTCCATCCTCTTCCATAACCTCCTCAGCTGAGTCCTCTTCTGCTGCTGCGTCTTGCTCCACATCAACGGCACCCCCCAGCTCCCCAGATACTATTCCACATCCCGGATACGGCAGTGTCATGCCGCCTTGGGGTTGACTTGCCTCAAAGCACAGAGTCACACCGGGCCAGCACTCCTGTCCGCCCTGAACGCACAGGTGGATCAATGGCTGACTCCGCACCAACTAGAGATTGGCAAAGTGGTTTGTGAAAACGGAAAATATTTCTTGGCGGCATTGAATTTGGGCAAGTTGACGCATGTGCCGTGCATGGCACATGTGTGTAATCTGATCGTACAACGCTTTGTCCATAAGTATCCAGGCTTACAGGACGTCCTGAAGCAGGCCAGAAAGGTGTGTGGCCATTTCAGGCGTTCCTACACGGCCATGGCGCACTTTTCAGATATCCAGCGGCGAAACAACATGCCAGTGAGGCGCTTGATTTGTGACAGCTCCACACATTGGAATTCAACACTCCTAATGTTCGACCGCCTGCTCCAACAAGAAAAAGCCATTAACGAGTATTTGTATGACCGGGGTGCTAGGACAGCCTCTGTGGAGCTGGGGATTTTTTTTGCCACGTTACTGGACGCTCATGCGCAATGCCTGTAGGCTCATGCGTCCTTTGGAGGAGGTGACAAACCTTGTCAGTCGCACCGAAGGCACCATCAGCGACATCATACCATTTGTTTTCTTCCTGGAGCGTGCCCTGCGAAGAGTGCTGGATCAGGCCGTAGATGAGCGTGACGCGGAAGAGGAAGAGTTGTGGTCACCATCACCACCAGAAACAGCCTTATCAGCATCGCTTGCTGGACCTACGTCAACGCTGGAAGAGGATTGTGAGGAAGAGGAGTCAGAGGAGGAATGTGGCTTTGAGGGGGAGGAGGAAGACCAATCACAACAGGCATCCCAGGGTGCTCGTTGTCACCTATCTGGTACCCGTGGTGTTGTACGTGGCTGGGGGGAAGAACATATCTTCAGCGAGATCACTGAGGACGAGGAACGGGACATGACTAGCTCGGCATCCAACCTTGTGCAAATGGGGTCTTTCATGCTGTTGTGCCTGTCACAGCACCCTCGTATAAAAAGGCTGAAGGGGAACGAGATGTACTGGGTGTGCACGCTACTAGACCCCCGGTATAAGCAGAAAGTGCCTGATTTGTTACCAAATTACCGCAAGTCAGAAAGGATGCAGCAGGTCCAAAACAAATTAACAAGTATACTTTACACAGCATATAAGGGTGATGTCACAGCACAAGGGCAATATAACAGGGGAAGAGGGGAAAGTAATCCACCTCCCACGACCACGCCGGCAAGGACAGGACGTTTAAAAGACGTGTTGTTGATGGAGGACATGCGGACCTTTTTCAGTCCTACGCATCGCATCAGCCCTTCGGGATCCACCCTCAGAGAACGACTTGACCAACAGGTAGATGACTACCACGCCTTAACTGCAGATATCGACACTCTGAGGAGCGATGAACCCCTTGACTACTGGGTATGCAGGCTAGACCTGTGGCCGGAGCTATCCCAATTTGCAATTGAACTTCTGGCCTGCCCCGCTTCAAGTGTCCTGTCAGAAAGGACCTTCAGTGCAGGAGGAGATTTTGTCACCGAGAAGAGAAGTCGCCTAGGGCAAAAAAGTCTAGATTGCCTCACCTTTATAAAGATGAATGAGGGATGGATCCCGAAGGGACTGCCACTGGGCGATACATTTGACTGAAAAAGGCCTGATGAGATGAGCTGCCTTCGGCTATAAATGGTCCACACGCTGCTGTATGTTATCTGTGAATGCCGGATGACTTGCGTGAATTATCCGCCACCAACTAGGGTTCAAGAAGAGGCAATGTTTTATGGCACTTTCTGCCTGGGGAACAAAGGTCAATTTTTCTGGCCGCTGCAACAGCAGCGGCTGCAACAATATCTAATTTTTGAATTTCAATTTTTATGCCAGAAGGCGTACGGCATGTAATGGAAAAGAAAGCATATTGAACAGTCTTGCATAACACAACAGTTGTGCAAAAATACATATTTACAATGAAGACATTTTGTTAAAATTAGGTGGCTAGGCCTTCTTTTAACTTTTTTGGTTAATACATTTTCTTTTTTTTTACTGTGATTGCAATTTTTAAGAGAAACCTAATACATGGTAAAACAGACAATAGTAAAGTCCTATTATCTATCATCACTCCAGCAGTAGCTTATTATTTACAATATCTAACCTGCTCAATCGCCCTTGGGTTACCCTAGGGCAGGCTTCAGTAGGGGACCTCTCCTTTCCTCAGATGATTTTGCCACCGGTTGCTTCTGAAGGGTCTCCTCCAGGGCTCCCCCACTCCGGTCCTTCCCCCCGAGTCGCTTCAACCACTAACAAATGTTTTATTATATTAGGGGGGCACTAAATGGGGATGTTATCCAGGGATTCCAAATTGTCTGGAACTGGGTGATTCTATCCAAGACTACATGGTTAAATCTCTCGTTGAGCAGTAAATAGTTGATTTTTTTTATTAATTCCTGAAAGTTTTAATTTGGGGTTTTCCAACTACTAGCTATGTGTATTTTTTCTTTCAAAAAATATTTTATTAGGTCAATCTTAAACATTTTAGAAGCTAGTAAGCATGTTTATTCCCATAGTCTTACGACTGCCGAACGCTCCCACCAGACATGAATAAATGTAGCCTCATTACCACTGTTCCTAAAACATGAGCTGCTCCATTTTGGATCCCATTTATTAGCTTAAAAGGAGTAATATATGTCCTGTGTAGGACCTTTATTGAAGTCTCAAGCAGACTATAATTTAAAGATCCCCTACTTAAGCCTTGCCAACTTTTATCCCATGTGCTATCTGCCAACTCGGTGCCCAAATCCCTCTCCCAGGCTTTGGTATAGTCTGGTTTGTTTGCCCATGAGTTTTCATTAAATAGTTCATACATGAGGCTAATAATACCAGGCTGAAAGGGGGAATCCCTACATTTTTTGAGTAGCCAGGTGTTTCTTTGGGGGGTTCCCCTACCACTTATCGTATATATAAAATGATGTATCCTGCAAAAATGATAGTGTTCAGCCAGGGGTAAATTGTATCTATCTCTCACCCACTCAAAGGTCATTATTTTGTCGTCATGCCACCATGGACCAACCCTTAGTAGGTTCTGAGACTTCCACCAACTGAGAGAGCTTTCCGGAAGATGTATCTTAAAGTGGGGATTAGGTACGATAGGGGTAAGATCTGATACCCGAGTGTCCAGTTTTTGTGTCCAGTTCATCTCCGTTCATATTTTTAATGAGTGCTTAATCAATGGGTTTTTCAAGTTTCTCCAAAAAGTATACAGGCCTGGAATCCATATTACTGTATCCCATGTATAAGGTGACATGCTTACATTTTCCATAAATACCCAGAGCGGCTGATGTGTTTTGGAGAATGCACCAGAGGAATGAAAGCCAGCTGTGCTGCCTTGTAATACAGTTTGAGATTCGGGTCCCTACCCTCTTTTGGAAAGACTATGAGGTCGGCCTGATTCATTTAAGGGGGCATAGGTTCTCCATTTAGTATAGCGTTAAACAAAGATATTAGGTGCGGGGGTAAGCAAGGGCTCAAATTTCTTATAGTACAGATGAGTAAAACCGTCTGGCCCTGGGGACTTGCCAAATTTAAGATCTTGGATTGTAGATTTAACTTCCTCTTGGGATATGTCTAGGTTCAAGCTGTCCAATTGAGGTACAGGTATTTTGTGGACTTCTTGCTGTAGTAGGAAGGACTCTATGTCAGATCCGCTGCAGCGGGATTGGGATGAATATATGGTCTGATCGAAGTTTTGAAATGTTTCTTGGATAGCATTGGGGCTAAAGGAGGTTTGGCCATCAGCTAGTCTAAAGATACCGTATATTATGTCCTCTCTTGGGGGTAAAGACACTAATAATTCCTCCAATAAAATTCTGCTTATTTTCTGTGGGCAACGTCACTGGTTAGCCCCTTGGGTTATCTGTAAAAAGAGTGGTGCAGAGACTGTGGGGGCTGTTAGCCTCCTTGTCCCTGTGTGGCCGTTTAGAATCCCTGCTGCTGCATGTTTCAGCTTTATTAAGGTGTAATTGTACAGCATTTGACTCAAGTAGCTGCCTGTGCTTGGTCAGTTTGGCTTAATTGCTGGGCCCTTTTCCTGCCAAGATGGCGACCGTCAGTCCATGGGCCTCTATGTCCCCTTCACTACCTTTGTCCCCGCTTGTGTGCTTATTTGGGATGGCCCCCCTTTATATCTCCGTCCCGTGGCCTTGTAAGGGTCGCCCCCTCAATCTCTGAGTGTGGATATGCAGGGATGGGGCGTTAAATCAGGCCTATCTTCTTATCTGCTTGCTGCAAGATCAACAATACCTAATTTTTCAGGCATGTGTACATGCCTAATTTTTCTGGCCTCTGGTGCTGCACTGTGGCTTCAACAACCAAACCCAAAAAAAAAGGCACATAACAGGGATTAAACTGATAGGAGTAGTACTACTTAACACACCACTCATATCTGGTGTAACAGTAGTGTACATTTAAAACAAAAACAAAATTCTACTGTAATAGATTGCATAGCAGTAAGTTGTCTGCAAGCGTGTGTGTCAGACCTACAGCGTCTACTCTACCAACTTCTGCAAGTGCACAGTGCCACTCATATCTGTTGTCACAGTAGCTTGGACGCATAGTACCGATCTGTCAAAACCTGTAATGATGAATGAGGTCTAGAGTAGCCTGGTTCCCTTATCCTCTACAGGTTGAGACCTAATGTTTGGGTGACTCCAGACCAACACATGAGTACAAGCAGCACACAAACTCAAAGCCGCCATCCTCCTCCTGGTGCAGCATCATAAGCCACATCAACCACTGCTGTCCTCCTTGCCCCCTCTCAACCATCTGCCACTCCGTCTCTCGCCTTGAGCAGTTCCTGCTCATCTGCCCATAGTCAGGTGCCTGTAAAGGACATGTTTGAGCGTAAGAAGCTAATGTCACAAAGTGCCCCAAAATTGAAGTGATACGACCAACAAAGCATCTTTTTCCATCTCCTGGTTCTAAAAATCCAGGCCTTATACACGCCCCCTGATAGGTGACGTAACAAGTATTAAACTGATAAGAGTAGTACTTACAAACATGCCACTCCTATCTGGTGGCACCTTTGACTGCACGTGCTGTGCCCCAAAATTGAAGTGATACGACCAACAAAGCATCTTTTTCCATCTCCTGGTTCTAAAAATCCAGGCCTTATACACGCCCCCTGATAGGTGACGTAACAAGTATTAAACTGATAAGAGTAGTACTTACAAACACGTCACTCCTATCTGGTGGCACCTTTGATTGCACGTGCCGTGCCCCAAAATTGAAGTGATACGACCAACAAAGCATCTTTTTCCATCTCCTGGTTCTAAAAATCCAGGCCTTATACACGCCCCCTGATAGGTGACGTAACAAGTATTAAACTGATAAGAGTAGTACTTACAAACACGTCACTCCTATCTGGTGGCACCTTTGACTGCACGTGCCGTGCCCCAAAATTGAAGTGATACGACCAACAAAGCATCTTTTTCCATCTCCTGGTTCTAAAAATCCAGGCCTTATACACGCCCCCTGATATGTGCTGTAACAGGTTTTAAACTGATAAGAGTAGTACTACTTAACACACCTTATAATAATGCAGAGAGAGGCAATGCAGTGAGAGGAGTCTGAAGAAGAGGAGTCAGAGGAGGAAGGTGGCTTTGAGGAGGTGGAAGACCAAACACAGCAGGCGTCCCAGGGGGCTTGTTGTCACCTTTCGGGGACCCTTGGTGGCTGGGTGGAGGAAGAGACCTTCAATGACATCAGTGAGGACAAGGAACGGGACATGGCTAGCTTGGTATCCAACCTTGTGCAAATGGGGAGTTTGCGGTTGTGCAAATGGACTGTTTGTGGTTGTTTGCGGTGCGTTAAACGGGGAGTTTGGTCTGTCACTGTGAAGCGGGCCTAACCCTTACACTACCTGATCGATACAACATCATACCTGATGTTTTAAAGCACGTTATTCTAAACAATTTAGGAATGTTAGGTAATTTATGCCCTTTATGGCTTAAAACCAGACTCTGCATCAACTATGTAATTTTCCATGGGAGTTTTGCCATGGATCCCCCTCCGGCATGCCACAGTCCTGGTGTTAGTCCCGTTGAAACAACTTTCCCATCACTATTGTGGCCAGAAAGAGTCCCTGTGGGTTTTAAAATTCGCCTGCCCATTGCAGTCTATGGCGGTTCGCCGATGTTCCCCCGGTTCGCCAACATTTGCGGCTGTTCGCGTTCGCGGTTCGCGAACCAAAAATTTTAGGTTTGCGACATCACTATTTAAGGTGCCTACAAGTAACCTTTGTATATATATGTTGATGATAGTAAATAAGATGAGAGACAACATATTTGTATATATACTATGGTACATATGGATTATCTTTACTACTTAAAAGTTGTGAAAGCTGGAACACTAAAGTGGCCCTTTAAAGAAAGGAAGGATTAAAAATAATTTATTTTCTCATTAGCATGACGTTTATTCATGAAATAAACCATATATTGATTACATGTGTTGAATCATGAGTTTAGGCAGGTACTTGATATATTCCATATCTTTGTGGGAAGAAATCTATACAGCAGAATAGGATAGCGGTTATGGAATCAATGCCTTAGATGAAAGAAGTGGCTTTTATCCTCCAGTCACATATCAAAATCATATTAAAATTTAATTTCAAAAGCAGTGACCTTCGCATAATATAAGACACCAGAGGGCACATATCTTCACCCTAAAGCTGATGAATATTTTTTAAGTAAACAGATCGATAATTACTATAATCTATTTTCAACATACATGGTAAGATACAACATTTGATAATTTGCATATAGATTAATTATATTCTGATTCAATATTTTACAGATGCATTGACAGGTTATAATTTGATGTTGCAACTTGAGATCAACATTAAAGAATGCACAACCATTTATAGAACCCAATGTATTTATTTTTTATTAGAATTTTAGGGCCTCATTAAATTCTCCCTCGTAGTTCTCTCGGTCCTCGCAAAAGGCAGTTTTTTTGCTGTTTGCGAGGACCGAATCCCTCGCAGCCTGCTTTGCGAGATGACTCTGAAAAATGGCAGAGAATAGCTCCGAGAGAGCTTCGGAGTCACACGCAGCCTTAAATCTATGAGTGATTCTCGCATCTTGGAAGAATCCCTACAGGCACAAAAAGTGCCTGCAAGAGATTCTAAAGCCTCTACGTGCTGCCTCGGAGCAGCACGAGACAGCTGTGTGATGCTCCCCCCTGCTCCCTATACACATTCATATGCTGCAGGGGTCGCTATCGGGACCCCTGCAGCACCCCCACATTAACCCCTTGCAGCGGGGGGCCCCAATTGGCATAGATCACGCCCCTGCTGCATTTAAAAATTTTAAATTCACCGCTGCGGCTCCTTAAAGGGCCCTCGGCACACTATTACCAATACCGGCCGCGGAAAATAAAATTAACACCCCTCTATGCTGGAGGTCCCCATCAAGACCCCTGAAGTGTCCCCACATTAACCCCTTCCAGCGGGTGTCCCCGATCTGCATAGATCAGGCCCCAGCTGCATTTAAAAATGTTAAATTTCCCACTGCGGTTCCTTAAAGGGCCCGCAGCACACTATTATTTATCCCGGCCGCGGCACCTAAAATGAACCCCCCTCTATGCTGGGGGTCCCCATCGGGACCCCCGAAGTGTACCCACATTAACCCCTTGCTGTAGGGGTCCATAGGGACCCCCGCAGCCCTTCCACATTAACCCCTTGCAGCGGGGGTCCCCGATTGGCACCAATCGTGACCCCGCTGCATTTAAATTTTTTTATTTCCCACCTCGCGGGTCCTTAAAGGATTGTAAAGGTACTCGCACTAAAAAATATTAACCCCAGGCAACTAAAATTAACCCCATAACTCATGGGAGTCAATACAGACCCCCATAAGCACTTAATTAACCCCATAACTCATGGGGGTCAATACAGATCCCCGTAAGCACAATAATTAACCCTATAACTCATGGGAGTCAATACAGACCCCCATAAGGCCTTAACTAACCCTATAACTCATGGGGGTCAATACAGACCCCTATAAGGCCTTAATTAACCCAATAACTCATGGGGGTCAATACGGATCCCCATAAGCACAATAATTAACCCTATAACTCATGGGGGTTAATACAGACCCCCATAAGGCCTTAACTAACCCTATAACTCATGGGGGTCAATACAGACCCCCATAAGGCCTTAATTAACCCAATAACTAATGGGGTCAATACAGATCTCCATAAGCACAATAATTAACCCTATAACTCGTGGGGGTCAATACATATCCCCATAAGAACAATAATTAACCCTCTAACTCATGGGGGTCAATACAGACCCCCATAAGCCTTAATTAACCCTGTCACTCATGGAGGTCAATACAGACTCCCATAAGGCCTTAATTAACCCTATAACTCGTGGGGGTCAATACAGACCCCAGTAAGCACCTAATTAACCCCATAACTCATGGGGGTCAATATAGATCCCCATAAGCACAATAATGAACGCTATAACTCATGGGGGTCAATACAGACCCCCATAAGGCCTTAATTAACCCTATAACTCTTGGGGGTCAATACAGACCCCCATAAGCCAATAATTAACCCTATAATTCATGGGCGTCAATACAGACCCCCATAAGTCTCTATTTAACCCCTAGCATTAACCACATAAGTGCCATGACGGTCTACAAGGACCATTATGACACTAACTACAAACACTACACTATAACCCCCCAAAAAACCATTAAACCCCCATCTACACTAAACTATTAACACTTACACTATCTGCCTACACTACCTACCCCCTAATAAACCCCCCACCACTCTAATTACAAAAAATAAAAAAAACACCTTACAGAAAATAAAAAACCTAAGTCACCAAAAATAAACAAACCTACCTTACAGAAAATAAAAAAACTTAAGTCACCAAAAATAAAAAACCTACATTACAGAAAATAAAAAAACCTAAGTCACCAAAAATAAAAAAACTACATTACAGAAAATAAAAAAATACATTACAACCCCCTCGCCACTACAGAATAAAAAAAATTAAACACCTGAAAAGTAAAGACAGACATACATACAATACATTACATACAATACATTACAATACATACAATACGTACAATACATTACAAACAATACATACAATACAAATAATATACAATACCCGCTATCTATCTAACATACAATAACCCCGGCATAGAGGGGGGTTAATCTTGGAGTACCCCCCACAGAAGGGCTTATGTGGGGGACTGCCGCAGAGTTACCGTTTAGGACCCCTGCACTAATTGATGAGGTGTGGGAGCCTGCGAGATCATCTGGCAGGCTGTCACTCCTCATGTACATTTTCGCAGCAGGGCTAATTTAATAGGGTCGTAACTTTGAGAAATTTTGCAGTACGTAGGATTTAAGTAGACGCCTCTTATCTATGAGGCTGGAATTTAAGGCTGTTAATGTTTAAATAGGTATTTAGTATAAAAACACAGTATTCCAGGTCTTCAGAAGTTCTGCAACTTTGATTTGTACTTTGGAGCTAAACCATGGATGTACCCAAAAAGAATGGCATGGAGTTGTGGATGTCTGGATCCTTTCTATGAAGGCACATTTGCTAGGAAAATGTGCATGCTTGTTTGTTGCTCAGATAGCATTGCAAACTACGTTGTCCTGACCCAAGTGGGTCCATACTGGGTCCATAGAAGGAGCCAATAGTAAAAGAGATTGTCATCATTACATCACTAAAATAATGGAGGCTAAATATCAATCACTTATGTTTTGAAGTCTGTGTTGCGATTGGACCCACATTTCAGAAATAAACAATCA